>CM021105.1:567061357-567442981 GCA_007115665.2 Sequoiadendron giganteum | reverse complement strand
AACATCTACATTGATCCAAAGAACACAAACATGTCCTTGATGCAAGTCGATGTCCTTCAAAACCAAATGCAAACTCTTCAACAATAGATGGACAACACGTCTATGTCAGGCAAACGAACTATCTTAGTGCAAGACCTATGTCCATGTCCATTTGACAAAGCACTTTATATGACACCTTTCCCCCATGGATACATTATACCAATTTTTCCTAAGTATAATGGGAGAAAGAATCCTTTGGAACACATTAGATAATTCTCAACAACATGCATGGATATATCGTATGACCCCACATACTTGATGAGACTATTTCCACGAACCCTTGTCAGGATAGGACTGAATGGTTTTCTAAATTATCATATGGCATACGATCCTGGGGCGAATTAGCTGAGAAGTTTGTCAAAAATTTTGGCTTTAACATAGACAATGAGGTAACAATAGCAACCTTGTGCCACATGACACAAGAAGGTGAAACTTTCACCACTTTCTTCCAGAGATGGAGAAGTCTACCTAGTAGATGTCTAGTGGAAATACCCGAAAAGCAAAAGGTCACGATATTCTTAGAAAACATCAACCCAAAATTGTGAAGTGATTTAAGGGTACACTGTTGTACTTCATTCTCAGACTTGGTACAAAAGGGCATCATCCTTGAGAAAGGCCTTATAGACAAAGGAGAAATTAAAGTACCAGGCATAAATCTGGTTGTCCAACATCAAAACTCGCCAAACGATAGAAACAAATTCTGGTCTAGAAACAAAAATGTTACAAATGATGACATTGTTGATGCTAAAAACATACATACCAAACCAGTTATCACACCTAGAGGTTACAATTCCAATCAAGACACGATGAATAGTCCAGATCAAACAACCAACTATGTCCAAAATTCACAACAACAAAGACCACAAAGAAGATTTCCTACACGTGAATTTACACCTTTAGGACAACCAATCGAGACTATTTTCATAGAGTTGATTAAACATAATCTTATCAAGCCGTTGGAACCAAGAGAGTATGATCCTGGATAGTTCAAACCTTCATGGTGGGATGATAACTCTTTTTGTGACTATCATCGAATGAAAGGACATAACCTACAACAATGTCACCAACTCAAGAATATTATACAAGACTTTGTTGAAAACGAAACTATAAAGGTCGGTGGGTAGAAAAACACCAAGAACAGTGATCATAAGGTCTTTATGGAACCATTACATGACCACACAAAAGGAAAAGCCTCCAGTTCAGGACCCAAGAATCTCTCAGCCAATTATAACAATACCAAGTATGACTATGGTAAAGGAACGATCATAAATCACCTTTGAGCCGCAAATGAGAATGTCAATACCTTCACCATTAAGAAGCATCTAGAATGTAATGTAAATACACGCATAACTAAGATTACTATTCCCGGTCCTTCTTCTGAGCCACCTACGCAAGCTTCCAAGTTTAAGTACAACCTTCTTGATCAATTGAGTAAAACCCCCACGTAAATATCTATCTTGGAATTGTTGACCTTATCACCTGAGCATCGAGCCATTCTTGACAAAGCTCTACAGAACAAAACTGTTCCTACAGACTTAGATGTCAATCATTTCGAAGAAATGGTGGGATATTTGACCAACTCACATCATGCCACATTTTCCCAACAAGATTACTCAACCGAGAAGTCTGATCATAATGACCCCTTACATCTTGAAGTCTCAGTCCATCAAAATAAAGTTCGATGAGTCTTGGTAGATGGAGGAGTAGGTTTGAACCTGTGTACCCTAAAATTGGTTAAGGCATTAGGATTCTCAGAAGATTGCATAGACACCTCTAAGAGTATAGTCATCAAGGCTTACGATGATGAGGAAAGATCATCCAAAGGAGTTGTCACACTCCCTATCAGAAATAGCCCAGCAATCATGAACACCAGCTTCCAAGTCTTGGATCTCACCCTTCCGTACAACTTGTTGTTAGGTAGACCTTGGATACACGTGATGAAAGCTGTACCTTCAACATATCACCAATGTCTTAAGTTCTCGTATAATGGCACATAAATCACCATTGATGGTGATTGAGATCCTTTTCAGTATTGTACAAGCCTAAGGGATATTCCACAATGACAAGTACCAGTTAATCAAGAAGCTTTATCATCCATTTTATCCTTATACGTTGACCCATGACATCTCACTAAGTCCATTTCATTCAAACCACCATCATCCACTCCTAAGCTCGAGATCCAAGACAAGGGTTGTGGCGAATATAATATAAAGGCATCATACTATGTCAGTCAACTGATTCCACCTAAGGCATATGGCCTACCCATGGAAGATAGAAGATAGTCAGTGGTCACATTTCATGTTCCCCCTACAATGACATTGACCAAATGGGGAGAGTTAAGTGAAGAAATTGTGGATCAAGGTGATTCCTGGTTGTATCAAGAAGAACATGAATACCCCTCCCCATCTATTCAAATAGCTAAGGACTAGTATGGAAAAGGTTTTAAGATAATGCAAAATGAAGGCTATGACAGGCACAGTGGGTTAGGACTATATCAAAATGGAAGGACGAAACCGATGACTATCTACCCACGACCGAAATACCTAGGGCTAGGGTGTCAACTGCTTAGAATTGGGTTTCTTGGTACTTCATCACCATTTCAAGAGGAAGTGGGTGCTTTCATAGACATTGAGATATCTCATGAACCGCTTCCCCCAGTTTACGACAAACCCCCAGTTTACGACAAACCTCTAGTTTATGATGAATCCCCTTACTCAAGCGATGGTGAATGGGATTCCCTTTCATCTACCAATACCATGAACATAGATGCTCTATTTAGAGAATTGGACCTAAACATGAAACCTGTACCAAAACCATCTAGTACTCGTCCTAAGAAACACTTGTCCAAAGAAGAATGGCAAAAGAACTATTATTGGGAAACCATTGATCATGCATCTTGGGCACCTGACAAACCATCTTCTGATGATTCTGCCCTTACTATAGTCCCACATCAGAGTATACCTACCCCTAGGTAGAAAAACAAGGAGTTAGTCCAAAACTTCTATGACCATGTCAACCATTCCATATTCACCTTGTTAGTAGCTACCTTTAAAAACTCTGATGATGGCATGCCCCTTATATATCCTGAACTTATCAACTGGGATCAACAAGGTACACCTATAATAGATACATTCGAGAACGATGAAGCAATTGCTGAGTTCATGGGACTTAGAGAAGGCATACCAAGAGGGGATCATAAAGAAGGTTTTACCATAGACTTGGATGACAAAGCATATTTTGGGGGGTCTATTTACACCTCTAGTCACAAAAATGAGAATAAAAAGAAAAAAGACAATGAAAAATAAAAAGAAAATGATGAGTCCCAAGGTGAAAACCGAAAGGTGCCTTTGGACAAAGAAAAAGTCAAAATAAAGGACGTATCCGAGGGTGAAAACCTCTCAGAGGCACCCAAGGATAGAGGTTTAAATATTCTCCCCGTTGAATAGGAAAAGTCACCGATGCTAGTAGAAGAATCTATTGAAGTCAACATAGGTACATAAGAGAATCCTCAGAAGGTATATTTTGCAGCTTCTTTAACAAAGACAAAAAAACCTGAGTTTAAGGACTTTTTCACAAAGAGATAGATAAACTTTGCATGGTTATATGCTGACATGCCTGGGCTGGATCCAGATCTAATATTGCATTATTTACCACTATAGCTAGGTATTAAGCCAGTCAAACAGAAGTTAAGGAAAATGCATTCGCAAATTGCTCTATTAGTCAAGGCAAAACTTAAGAAAATCTTGGATGTAGGATTCATAAGGACAATAGGCTATGCAGATTGGATATCAAATCTTGTACCAGTGACTAAACCAACTGGGGGAATTCACATATGCATAGAATTTAGAGACATCAATAAGGCATGTCCTAAGGATGACTTCTCTTTGCCGAATATTGACATGATAGTAGATCTTACAGCAATATATGAGATGCTATCCCTCATGGATGGTTTCTCTGGATATAACTAGATTAAAATAGTAGCTGAAGACCAACACAAGACAACTTTCACATGTCCATGGGGCACATACTATTGGAATGTTATGTCATTTGGCCTTAAGAATGTAGGAGCTACTTATCAATGGGCAATGACTACAATTTTCCATGACTTTGTACATACCCTCACGGAAGATTATGTAGATGACATTATAGCTAAATCAGAAACAAGGGAAGATCATTTGAAGGTTCTAGACAAGATATTCCAGAGGCTAAAGAATTACAATGTCAGGCTAAATCTGAAGAAGTGTGTCTTTGGAGTGAAATCATGAAAACTGTTAGGGTATATCATCTCTCGAAGAGGAATTGAAGTAGATCCAGAGAAGGTAAGAGCTATCATAGAAATGCCTCCTCCAGTTAGCATTGGTCAACTCAAAACCCTACAGGGGAGATTATAGTCCATTAGGCATTTCATAGTACAACTGGCAGATAAAATACACCCATTTCAGCATCTACTCAAGAAAGGGGTACCATTTTTGTGGACACCTAAATGTCAAGAATCCTTCCAAAAAATTAAGGACTATTTGCTTACTCCACCAGTCTTAATGCCACCTACAGAGGGAAAACCATTGATACTATACATCTCAGCAACTTAGTCGACATTAGGGGCTCTTCTTGCACAACACAATGATCAAGGTCATGAGAGAGCAGTCTATTATATCAGTCATACCTTAGTGGGCTATGAATTGAATTACAAAAACATAGAACGTGCCTATCTTGTGATAGTTTTTGCTACCCAAAAAATTCAGCACTATATGCTCAATCGACAAACAATCCTAATTGCAAAGATTGATCCACTTAAATACCTCCTAAGTAAGGCAGCTTTAACAGGCCGATTGGCTAAATGGGTTATGATACTTAGCAAGTATGACATTCAATATGTCGAGAGGAAGGCTATAAAAGGACAGGTGATTGTAGATCAGTTAGCCGATGCACCTATGAAGGCAGACCATCCATTAGTGGTAGATTTTCTTGATGAATTTCTCTTTTACATTGACATTAAAACTGAATGGAAACTGTACTTTGATGGGTCACATACAAATCATGGTTCAGGAGCTGGTATACTATTTGTTACACCTCAAGATGGTACCATTCCCAAATGATTCAGGATTGCTTTCCCTTGTACCAACAATATAGCAGAATATGAAGCCTTAGTGATAGGGTTAAAAATTGAAGCTCAGTGGAAAATTAAGAGCCTACATGTTTTTGGCGACTCTCAACTGGTAATCCGACAGGTAAATGATGATTACGAGAGTAAGGATGAGAAGCTTGCCCCTTACAAGAGTATGGCTGATAGTTTCAAATAGTATTTCAATGACATAACTTTTCAAAAAATACCACGTATCCAGAATAGAGCTACAGATGCTATGGCAACTGTGGGTTCTTTGTTGGATATTCCGAGTAATGTTCCTAAGTTTGAGTTTCTGGTGGAACAACTATTGGTCCTTGCATATGATGTCCCTGATACTATGATGGTGTGTACCATTGTTGGTCCTACGTCTCCTTGGTATAAAGACATATTCGAATACCTCACTGACCAAACCTTACCCCAAGACTTGTCTAATAACCAATGCCGAACCTTCATCCGAAAGTCAGCTAAGTACACCATCATTGAAGAAACCCTATATAGACGTACCTTAGATAATGCCCTAATGAGATGTCTTGATGCTGAAGAAGCACAAACAACTTTGCAAGCAGTACACAAGGGTATATGCGGATCTCATTCGAGTGGTCCTACTCTAGCCCATAAGATTATGAGACTAGGTTACTATTGGCCTACAATGGAGAAAGACTCATACATCTTTGTAAAGAAATGTAGACAATGTCAAATACATTGAGACTTGATAAGAGCACCAGCGTAGGAACTTCATCCAATTACTTCACCATGGCCCTTTTCTCAATGGGGACTTGACCTCATAGGTAAGATACACCCTCCATCATCCAACGACCATAAATTCATCATTACCACTACCCAATACTTCACCAAATGGATTGAAGCTGTTCCCATGACCTACATCACCGACACACAAATATCTAAGTTTATCCTAAACTATATCATTTGTCGATATGGTGTACCCCAATCCATAATCACAGACAATGGCCACCCATTCAAGAACCAAGAAGTATGCCATTTATGTGAAGAATTCCATATCAAAGACCATTTCTCCACCCCATATTACCCACAAGGTAATGGCCAAGCTGAGGCATCTAATAAGACCATTGTTAGAATCCTTAAGAAGACTGTCAATGATGCTGGTCGTGGCTGGCACCTACAGCTTAATCCTGCCTTATGGGCTTATCGCACAAGCATCCGTACTCCCACCGGTGCCACTCCATATTCCCTCGTATTCGGGTTCGAAGCTATCTTACCTATCAAGGTTGAAATACCTTCTCTTAGGGTATCCTTGAAGGGTCATATTGACGATGAAGAGTACCGTGTCTCTAGGTTACAAGAGCTAGAATTGCTGGATGAGCGAAGGCATAAATCATTAGATCATTTACAAGCATATCGAAATCATCTTCGCCGTAGCTACAATAGGAAGGTCCTCAATAGACACTTTGACATTGGTGACTTGGTATTAATGGAGAATCCTAAGAACCAAGCAGAATGAGAGAAATTGGGTAAGTTTGAACCTAACTGGTTGGGGCCTTATATTGTCACAGAAGCTTTTGGATCAAGGGCGTACCAACTCTCTACTCTTGAAGGAGAGCCACTTTTGTCACCTATCAACAATCTACATCTAAAGAGGTTCTATGCTTAGTCTCTGAGAATCCGTGTCTTAATCTAGAAAAATACGAAAAAAACAAAAAAACAAAAAAATGGTTACCTTGATGAAAACCTGGCAAACAGGCGTCTTTGTAACACCAAAAAAATTGAGAAAATCAAAAAAAGAAAAGTAAAGAGAAATAAATCCGTCCAATAGTGAAAACGGCTTTGGTGGTCCTATGGATAAGTACCATGGTGAAAACATGGCAAACAGGTGCCATGTGTAGTCAAGTTCGCTCTTTCGTCTACCATCATTCTAATCAGACTTTTTCACCATCTTTCATAATAAATGGTTGTCTTATCCATTCCTTGGAACGATTGACATCTAACGTCCATTCTGTCACATTACCCACTCCATCTTCCTAATCTTATTTCCGACCGGGGGAATATATTTGTTCTATGCCCTAACACCGTGTACATAATGTCACACCATCGAAAATGTCTTGAAAAATCCCAAAAACAATAGAAAACTTCAAAAATCCAAAAAAATCAAAACATGTCAGAAAATACCAAAAATAGAGTCAAGTCAGTCATGTTCAGCCAGTCATAGTCGAACTGTGTTGCCTCTGCAACTGGGATGTAGGAAAGGCCATCAATCGATGTGCCCTCGAGGCATTAGGTCTATTAGTCTAGGTTTGTCATGTATCACACACATTAAAATCATGACGCTTTTTACATTCAAAGTCATTGGTCATGTCGAACTACGAGGTCTCTGTGTGTACAATGTAGGCAAGGCTAATCAATTGATGAGCTCCCGAGACCACACTAGGTCAATCCAATAGGGTTCATTCACAATCACTATCACACAAGTTGCATATCATAGTTAGGGTATCATCTCATGTCATACACTATCCACTCACACACTTTTATCAGTCAAGGAATCAAAACAAGTCATGCACCAACAAGGAAAAACATCTCAAAGTGTCATCAAGTCAATATCAAACACCTTGTCAAAGTGATCACCTATGTCTTACGCAAGATATGTCTTTCTTGTCAATAGACATCATCGAATTTGTCATAGTCTCATGTAGCTTGTCACTTCAACGTCATCAGGATCCAACGTCTTATATGGCACGTGTCTTTATGAAACCAGGATTTGTCATGCCTTATATAGAAGTCACCAAGTCAAAATCAGACTCAACATCTTTTGTGGTATGTGTCATCTCTCACATTACACTATGTCAAACATCAAATATCAAACAGTCCTACAAGATCAAGTTTTGGCGAATACATTTATTTGGCTTTATGAATTTATATCTTACTTTGTCTTATCTTTTTATCGATTTGTGAATTAGTTCGATTACTAGATTACTCAAGGATGTCCCTTAAAGGATTTAGAGAAGCAAGGATGTTTCAGGAATCCTTTTCTTTGGCTACTGTCTATCAACTATCTTTTTAAACATTGGTTTTTGAGTCATGTTACTAGTTTCCTCAATGATGTCTGATCAAGAATTTAGAGGAGCAATGATGTCTCATGACTCGTCTTTTATTTGTCTATTGTCTGTGGTTTGTCTTGATAAAATGACTGGGGCAATACTGTCCTTAGTATGAGTTAAGACACTCCTTGTCTGTGACTGTCTAATTTTCGCAGATGGATGAGTTTGTACACTATGATCTATCTCATATCATAGTGTGTACTATCCATCTGTCATGTCTCGCCCAATGATGATAACAAGCAAGCATAGCATATTTGGAAATATATCAAAGATTATATCTTGCTCTCAATCGATCAACCTTCATTAGATCATTTTCTCAGTCATTCAACCTCAATTATTTCTTACTAACATTCTAAATTTATATCATCCTAACATTTCTCTTCTCTGACATAATGATAAAGTCCTGTGGCACGATTAAAAACATTAGGTTATTTGAATTTGCATACATTCTATAAGCATTTCACATAGTTACATTGCATTTCACACATATAGATAGTAACATTAATATCTTCGTTACATACATTCGAAATCATGACGTAATAGGCATTTCATCATCATAGCATACATAATGTAAATATTGCATGTACATATTACCATCACATATAAATAAACATCATATAGAACATTGCATCCATTATCATAAGTAAATTAATACATCCATAACATCATTATTAAATGCATAACTCATAAGGCATGTATATACATACATCATCTAGGAAACATAATCATGTAGAAATAATGCATCATCCATAACATAGAACTGCATATCATGTAGAAGACGCCAAAATCATATATATATATATATATATCACTCAAAATAGTGTGTCAGTACAATGTCTGAATGTAACCATAAATAAAACATGAGCTCGCAGGCTCTCGGATCAAAATATAATGTCTACATATGAAGCCCTGTCATCGTGTCCTGCTACCACTACTGTCACATGGTGAAGGTGGTGGGAAAAAACTCAAAGGTGCTCTCTACGAGGTGGAAGTCCTCTCATATGGACCTGCCCTCAATGGTCCTACCACCCCGTTAGTACTATGTGTCCTCTGACTCCTAGTATGACCCCTTCTCTAACTGTGCACCTCTAAAAATGTAGGAGCTCATCTCTCTACTGACACTGCTACCTCATAAAGATCCCTATAATAGGTGGCTCTCTCCACTGATCTAACTAACTCCCTCACCATGCCATCAGATGAGGACCCACTATAAAGGCATCTAACCTCTGTGAACTGCTGCTCTATCTCATGTCTCCATGCTACAGCCTGATCTCTCTCCATAAGTGCACTGTCCCTCTCTTTATGAACACTATCCCTCTTGGCATATGCATTGTCCCTCTCTATGTAGGCACTGTCTCTCGCTAATCTCATAGTGTCAAACTCTGCCATCATAAGTTTGAGTCTCTCCTCCAAATCCTCCCTCTCACCATCCCTAGGAGCATCCTCCTCCCGTCTCCCCTCCACAATCCAATCTCAGAGCTCTCTCTCCTGCTCCTCCATCGGTGCATCCTCCTCAATATCATCCTCATCATCATCCTCTACATCATCCTCTTCGTATCCTACCAAAACACCCAGAGGATCTATAGCCATGTCCACATCTAAATCCTCTGCAACATCCTCTACTCCAACATCCACCTCTGCACGCTCCTCAACCACTACCTCCACTGCAACATGCTCACCCCTAGCCTGTACATCCACTCCCCCTCCGATGTCTACCATCGATACATCCTCTGCTGTTGCCTCACGGATAGGTGATAGTGCACCTACCCGACCCCCTCTCCGTCCTCTCCAACCTCGTCTGCCACCTCTACCGTCACCATCTCTCCAACCAACTCTCCCTACTCTAGCACCTCCACCTCTCTTTCATCGTCTAGGCCCTGTACCTCATCTCTCAATAGGTTCCGGCTGATCTGGATATGTGTAAGGAATAGGCTGATGCTCTACCCACCATGTGTCATATGTAGCTGTAGTCCCTGGGTTTGCTGCTCCATCTCTCCAACCCCACTATACTGGATGTAATGCCTATGTCTCTGCCTCAGCTATGGCTACTGGTATCATAGGTCCCCAATATGGAGCCTCTCTAGACAAACGAGAAAACTCTGCTCTGCTCCGAAGCTCATCCTGAACCTCGCCGAACAGTCTCAGAACTCTATCTGGCAAGTGTCACTCAATGATATGTACACTAGAAATAGTCCTCCCAATAAGGTACTATGTTTGCCTACAGAATACCAGATGTACCTCCTCATCCACCCACTCCTCACAATCCATGTAAGGTCTCCATGTAAACTAATCAAGAATATCTAATGCATGTCGCCAATATCCTATGTCTCCAACATTTGTCTAAGTAATGTGTCCTGTATATCGGAACACATACGAGAATCTCTCCTGTCGCTCTATAGTAACTGGAGGATGAAAAACAACTATCCTCTCCCAACCCCATTCCATCAGTAGTGTAGTCCCATAGCTCAATGACTGTACATCTCTGTAAGCAATGTCATGTAGATGAAAGTATAGCATCCCAAGCAGACATGGACCCCATGCATATCTCGTCTCACTCTCTAACATACCAACCAACATAGCTCCCCATCCCACTGGAAATCCGTGACCCCATCTATCTAGAAGAGCTATCCCCACAATCAATGTACATAAAATACTATCAATCTTGTCGTATATGTCTGCTAACACTAGCCATCTAATCTCGTAGTGCTCGATACCGAGCCTACTGATGTTGTCTACCTAATAAAACCTTGCTAACTCGGTCAATCCTTGCTGGGTATCATACATGACCCGCTCTCCCCTAATAGGCAGTCTCAAGATCCTGTACACATCCTCCAATGTGACAGTGGCCTCCCCAATTGGTAAATGAAAGGACGATGTCTTCGAATGCCATCGCTCGCATAGTGTCATCAACATACCCCTATTTGCCCAAATAGTGGGCATCGACAAACAGTGACATAGACCCAGTTTCCATAGAAGCCAAATCTCTGCAGTAGTCAAACGATCTCTGAGATTGAATGTATCTGGTTGTGAATCCCAGGTATAAATAGGATCTAGAACCACTTGCATTTAAACCATGATGTCAAGAATTTTCAAGTTTTCCTTAGAAAAAAATTTCAAAAATTTTACCAGTCAAATGCGGCTCACATTTACAGATGTGGTGCATTTTTACAAATGCGTTGCATAGAGCCTCAATTGTGGTGCATATTACATATGTGCCACATATTTTCCACAACCCCTGTCAACTCACTGCACATGCGGTTCACTAAACCACATGCGGTGCATTTTAACAAATGCAGTGTATTTTTCATCAACCCACCTATCTACAACATATGCGTTTCACAAATGCATATGCGGTTCATAACCCCACATGCATCTATTCCTAATGCAAATGTGTTGCATAACTACACATGTGGTGCATTATACTTCAAATGCGATCATTCCCTAAACTGCCTAATCTAGCCTAGATGTGTTTACACACATGCGTCGTTTCGCAGTCAAATGCGGCGAATACGACGGCATATGCATCATTCACGATGTACCGCATTTGATTAATTACTTTTCAAATGCCTAAATCTACGTGCAAAAATAACTTTCGAGAAAATAACTTTCGAGAGTTCATTTTCAGGTACATACCGGTGGTGCTGCGTTGGCTGGCCTCCTGAATGTCCGGATCCGATAACCTCGATGCGCAGCGTATGGAATGGGTGCCATTTTCGTCAGCTAGTCAGAGCAAATCTCCTCTTTTTCTATCTCCTCCGATTGCAAATGAATTGGATTTAGACCTAATTCCTATTTATAGGTAGGGTTTGAATGGCATTTTCTCAGCCCTAGTCTATTGGCTGCTTAACCTTTCAACTTCAAATGACCCATATTCATCCGTATCACCTCCAAATTCAATTCTGTCAACTCCATAGCATTTCTGACTATCAAATTGACTTATCGGGAATATTTCCTGATTTTTCTGGAATTTTTCAAAAATTGTCAATTTTCCCGAGGGGGCATACCTTAACCTGTTTCATGCTAGGGCATGATCGGGGCATATTTTCTTTGACACAACACCATACCAACATTGTATCAAAGAGGGGCAAACTGTAGATATCGAAAATTGGTCTAGGCCTACGAGTACACATTTGACATAATTTTCTATAGTCCGTCGTCTTGATTAAATAATGTTAATTATTTAGTTAACCTTTCTAACACATATTTCCTCTATTAATTAAATACCCCTTTTTAATTAATTCATTAATTCATAAATGACCTTTATTCAACTTGATTAATTAAATAAATCATATTTATTTAATTATGTTACGAACTAATTAATTCTTCCCCCTTTATCTATCAATTAAATAATTTATTATTTAATCACCCCTTTATCATACTTATTCAACTATAATTAAATATCTTTATTTAATTATTCATTTAACCCCCTTTATCTATAATTAAATATTTATTATTTAATTATTCAATTTATCCTTTTCAAATAGTCAAATTAAATAAATTATCTTTATTTATTTAATTAAAGTCTCTTATTTTTGAATGTTGAATTAAATTAACATTTAATTCATATTTTAAATATTTATGTCACAATCTTCTATCATTCAGTTATCTAATTCATTCACTCACCTTTTGACTCGAGATCTATTTTTAGTTCTCCAATTACCTCTGAATTCAACAACTTGTTTATCTCTGCGAGAAGACTCTTTGTCACGACTAGTCAATTAACTAGTTCTAACTCCTATTTGCATTCGAATGCAATAGTCTTCCAGGTCCAACTTTGGCTTTTGCATACAAAGTCTATTTCTTCTATTTTTGAAGATTAAGATCTTGAACTCATGTTCTAACTCATGTTCTATCTGAGATAGAACTCACATTGCATGGCATTCATCAATCTCATCCATCGATCTCTCTTTCAATCTGAGCTGATCGTTCGAAAACCCAAAATCTATAAAATAGCCCGTCATTATCATTATTCCTCCTCCCGAAATCATACACTTTTGAGAAGAAACTTATCTTCGATATTTTTCTTAGACACTCGACGAAGTTATGCTTGCATTCAAACACATAAATCTGAGGGCAAGAATACTGAAAAAGCAAAATGGAGAAGAACAATCAAGATAATTCGAAGGAGTGAATGCATATTCGGTGATATCTTTCCATTAAATTGTTTAGTTTATTATGTTTATTTCCTCATTCTTTGTTGTTTGATTTTAGATTGATTTTAGATTAGTACTAACATCGTTTATTCTAGTTTGCAGAAAATCTATGATTTACAACATAATAGTGAAAGAAGTAAATTGACACTAATGGCTGTGGGTGCCTACATCATAACCTGTAGTTGAATTTTTGCTAACAAAGAATTACTAAAACTAACTCAAAACTACTCAAACTAGTAACCAAACTTATTCTAACCTCTAGAATAATACAAGTCTATTGAATTAATTCATACACATGAATAATTATTATTGATAATAACCATATGATAATTTATTCTAGCTTACATGCAATTTATGATGTAATGGAAAATTGAAATAGCTACTAAACAGAAGTAAAACAACTATAAATGTAGTGAAGAATAGTTACCTTGAGTGGCCTGCTCAAGTTGTTTTCTTCACTTAACTTAAAAAAAATCTAAATCTTCATATTCTATGAATTCATATGAACTTGAACTTCATTCATTACGCATTCTAAAAGATTACATAAAATCTTCCTCACAAATTGTATTCAAGGAAATCATCTTAATAATCAACTTGTCTGTAGATGATGACTAAAAATTGAGAAGTAACTGATGAAAAAATACTGATTATCTAAAGAGTTCTAATAGAATTAAAACTTTGCAAAATAGATCTACATGTGGAACACAAACAATTATCTAGAATCTTATCAACAAAAAAATATTCTTCTTTAGTGCCTTATTAACTGTCATAATAATGCACAACTAACTCCATCAGGTGTCTCCACATGGTAGTTATTATACTCAACTTGATCTAGCACTTCTCTTGTTTCATTGTCCAAGTCCTCCTTTTGGTATGAGCTAAAATGTCTCCTTGGGCTACAAGAGGTTAATCTACAAAACATATACACAAAGACAACTACTATGATTAAATATAGAATTCCATCTGCATTTCATACATACTCACATATAAATCATGAAATGCTACTATATCATAACTATATTTCCATTATTATAATTCATGTCCAAGGTTGTATAATAAGCATAAAAGGATAGCATAGCATAGGAGTATTTTCTGAAAGGATTATCCGATAATATCTGAAAGCATGCATAAAATAAAAATAAAAAATAGACTAATAAGTAAACTCATCCATTACCATTTTCACACACATATGTATATATATACTTATTCTATGTATATATATTCATTGATTAGTTAAAACATGAAGAAGAAATCAAACCCAATACATGGATTAAACACATAATTCAAAAAAAGAATCAATCATGCAATCAAAACCAAAATATTTAATCAATCAAAGATGACCAAAGAATATTCTCAATTTATCAAAGACCTCAACTAAGGGTTTAATTAGCAAATACTGATTGACTTTGACTCAACTAATCCAAATAAGAAGTGAGTGTGTGAAAGCTCAGTTAGGCTTATTAAGGGTTACTAGACCAAGCCCCTCTCCTGGGTGATACTTCCCCTCTTTTCTAGAGGCTCAAACCTATAATTGCATCCAAATTAGTACATAATAATAGTAGTTATATGATCACATGAAATCCACTTGCATCATAAAACATTTGCATAGAAAAAGAATTAGAATATTCCTATTGCAATACATATTATTTCATTGTACTTCATCAATATAAACATAATTACTCCTTTAAAGCAATAATATCTCAATACCTATTTCAGTATATCATCCATTTATCAAACATATCAAAATCATGATTAAAATTCATCATCCTATTTACCCATAAAGTTAAAAGCAACTTGGTAGAAAAGAGACAAGGTGTAACATAAATAATTCAAAACTATTTAAATAAAGATCTTAATTCTTCCAACTTGCATAATTAAATAATTTTCATAATTGTTTAGTTAATTAATTTTCCTCCAATCCTCCAACTTGCACAAAGAATATCCCCTAAAGGATATTCTCTTTTCAAATTCAAATTCTTCCCTCCAATTCAAAATATCTCCAACATGTCTCCATGAATTAAGGGATATTGTTGAGTCTCTCATGTATTATGAAACCTTGATTAATCCTTGATCCAAACCTTAATGAATTATTAACCATTGATTAATTCATTGTTCCACACTCACCTCATTAATATTCTTTCATCCATTGATTACCATTTTCACTCTTGACTATTGATCAAAATTCCTAAAATCTATAAATACTAAGTCATTCAACATCAAATTATTCACAATCCTTCTAATCATCCTTACTCTCTAGAATTCTTGACTCATTTCTTGAGAATTCTAGAGCACCTTGTGAATTAATCATCTTTAATCAAAGATTTTACAACATGGATAATGTAGAAAACTGAGAAATCCACATCCACATCACAATTATGCACAATTAACAATGGGATTGAGAGGTTTGCACATTAGTAGATTCAATTGATTTAAATTACATCTTTAATGCTTTTGATCGAGTCTTTTAATGTTAATTGAATTTCATTGGGTATGACTTGTATTTGATCATTATCTTGTTTGATTTTTAGTTCAATTATGTTGTTATTTGATGATCTAAGCTAACCATACAATAGATAGGCATTCAAAAAGATATTGAAATGTCTCCCAAATATTGAGAAAAAAATAACTTTCCCACCCAAATTGTTTATAAGAAAAACCCTTTTGAAGTGGATGGGTAAGAAGATATTTCTCTCCATGGTAATGATCCTCTTGCAAGTGCCAAGTCTAAACAACCAATGTTTAACTAATAATTATGCTCTACATCTTTGATGTCTTGTTAGACAATAGGGGCTAGTTCTAATGACTAATCTAAAGGTATAAAAACTTTCTCCTCATGCTCATACTTCTCATTATCTTTAGATTAGGATACCATGTCTTGATGTTAAGGTCCAATAAAATATCTTCTAGCTCATCCAAAAATAGTTCTTCATCAATCTCTTCTTTTCTCTTCTTCATAATATTACTCATTTCTTCCTCATGGTATCTTTCTTGATGATCTATAGAAACATCAATATACCCCAAAATACTGATCCCTACATGATATTATATTAGGATGATGTAAATTATCATTCATATCAATCTCCCCATCCTTGAGAACAAGAATATCCTCATTCTTAGGATAAGACACTTGAACAATGGCATCTTGCTTGAGTTGGGGTAGAGTTTTAAATTCTACTTTTTCCCCTCTCCTCATCCTATACCTATCTTCAAGGATTAGTAGTATATCATGATTATTAGCATTTTATTGTTGCTCTAGGTATTTTTTTAATGTAGTTATGAATGTGATATTCTCATCATTATCAATAAAATAAGGGACATCATCAAATAAGAACACCAACCCCTCGCTATTATCATTACCCATTTTCTTAGTGATATTTTTTTTCCAACTGATTAGGATCACTTCCCTCTTGCAATAGGTTTGGCTTTTCAATTTTCATATCATATGAGAGGTCACCAAAAACATTTTTTTATTATTTTATATCAAACACTTCCCTAATTTTTCCTTTGACTATCTAGCTTACATAAAAAAACGTCCACCTTTTTAAAGTTAAATGGTGTTGGTACAAGAAAATTGGTTTGGTAGGGGAGCCTAAAAGGTCAGTTGAGTCTCTTGAAAATGTATGGGTTTTTGAAGGGGTTGAATTTGTGGTATAGGAGAACGAGTCTATAGAGGTACAATATCTTGAAAGGGATGGGGACCTTTGAAACTTGGAATTTACAATAGGGCTTGGGAGAGACTGGTTTAGCTTCTTGCATAAGTTTTTTCTACCTAGCAACAATTTATCCAACAAGACATTATTCATGTTTTTTCTCTTTGTCTCCATTTATTTCTCATAAATATTTTTTGCTTCTATTTTTTAATGGTGAAGATGAGTTTGGTAAGAAATATCTCCTATTTTAGGTTATTCTCTTCAAAATTTAAAATTGTATCTTTGATGCTAATGTTCTTGAAGATGTTTATGTTTTGTGGTTGAATGAGAGGATAAATTTTTTTATTAGAGATAAAATAGGCCTCCTTGGGTTTATGATAAGAATGTGTAGGTTTCCAATAAGGTTGAGCATAGGTGGGTGGGAGGTAAGCACTAGGAAGGTGTTGATAACCTACTATAGTCTGGCTATGTGAAATAAAACTAGTAGCCTTTCTAGCTTGGTATTGCTGACATGAAGGTGAAAAGCTTGAATTTTCATGGAATGGAGGGGAAATGCATGATTTCCATGATATTTTAACATGTTTAAGCATAAAGGAAGATAGGGAAATACTCAAAAAATATTTACAAATAGAGAAATCAAGTCATCTCACTAGAAAGATGGATACATACCAGTAGATTCATTGAAATCTAATTGTAGAGTCACTAGTTGGAAGCTTTAAGCACCTACTTTATTTTAACCAATAATTTTGACCAAAAAAATCACCATTGTTTTGAAGAAATTACACAAAAAGGAAATATGCACTAATGAAAAACCAAATTTCTTCAATGGATGAAGTAAATCTCATAGAAATTGGTCCCACTAGATATGCCAAAAATCTTTTTCACTTGGAATTGCACCCTTAATGAACCTATTGTTTAGAGTTCTAGTGAAACTTGGGAATGATTTCAAGGTGTGTGACATTGCAAATGATATCAAACCTTTTGAGAAGGTCAGCTTCCTTTCTAACCTAGATGCAAATTTTTGATCCAACCCAACACACATTGAACCTAAAACCTAATCTTATTCTATTGATTACTAGGGAAAAGGGGAAGAAATAAAAATTGAAGGGGTGGTGATGCACCTAGATTAAATGGTGTTTCTTCCTACCCACTATAGTATAGAGAATCAAAGAAATAAAATAGGACTCACAAAGGTCTATGTTATACCAATTTTAGAAATGTGTATGAAGATCAATGTTTGACAAGAACTAAGAGGAAAAGAAAAGTTCACATATATCTCCTAAAAATAAGTATCACACAACATAATTATCCAAAAAATGAAAAAATTCATTCAAAGATGAATGCAAGAATAGTTTATACAATCCATAAAAAGTGAGAAGAGTTGAAAATAGGATAGTTTTACTAATCCAGAGGCTTGGAGCTTGCTACAATGGTAGAGTTTTAGATTGTGAAAGTCCCTATAGAGAAAGAAATTCTAAAAATTGATTTATAGAGGCTTAATTATAGAGAGAGGAAGCTAAGAATCTATGCCAAACTATGGTATACAAGATAGAAACCTCAGTCATTGGAAAACCCAATAAAATATAGACATGTGCACATTACAATCCAATCCAGAAAACTAATGAGGCATGTTCAGACATTTTATAGGACTACCATAGCCTAACATTTATTATTTTTGAGTTTGAGTGCAAAAATGATGAAGATCACCCACAAAATTCATGATTTATGGATGAAACTCTAATAAAAGGGGTACCTATAGGAAGTAAATGATGCATGTGAATAATTTTCCTTCTCTAATTCATTTCAAACACATTTAAGACCCTTACATAGCTCCCATGGATCAATATTTTGTGGTTTCAAGATTTGTTAAACATAAATTGTGCTTTTGGGTCAAAAACATGTCTTTTGGAGTCTATACATGAAGTATTAGTCTCAAGCCTAACATTGTGCTAAAGACATTAAATCTTCTACAACCTTGAAGAACCTTACCATTAGGAATCAGACCTGGAAGAAGAGTAATTCCATCTTCAATGTCTTGATGAGATAATTGTTTGTTGGGCATAATGCATAAAACATTGGTCATAACACTTACCAAAGAGGAAGGAGAGGATGAGAGATGTTGAAATTTTGAGCTCTGTTAGTGAACAATTTTTTCTTTATGGAAATATTATTACCAAATCTATAAAAAAATAAATAAAGAAAAAGTTCCTAATAGTTGGAGAGATCACCATTTCATTGGTTATATTCCTTTAAACTTTGGTGAGGTAAAACTCCCTCAAATGGTTCAACTAACCTTTTATGGGTATCCTTTTAACTAGAAATAAACAAAGGCATACTAACACTGATTCATATCTATGACATCAATGTGACAAACTTAGAATGAATACTATCAATCTCCTAACACAAAGATCAAGATTTTAATAGTAGATAGAATTATCTCTCAAATAGATATCCTTTTAATCCCAAATAAAATGAACATAACACAAAGAAGCATCCAATTCGCAAAGGAAGGAACTTCATATATCTATTCAAGCTCGTATACTTATATCTAAATATCAATATTACGTTCATAACTCAATGGTCATAGAAAATTAATGACTTCATAACCAAAATAAGCTCAATATAATCCTCCCTTATTTTTTATTGCATCATAGTTCAATTAGAAAACCAAAGTTCAAACCCTACAAATGTCCTCAAAATATACATTTATAGATCCTCATTCTTGGATCTTTTCGATTAATGTAATCACCATATTTATAAGTAGGAGTTTCAAAAAATATTACCTAATTCTCAAATAACCAAAATATGAGAGCATTTATGAATATTTTAGGAGCATCATAATTACATTACTCTTATTGATTTGATTTTGACAAGTGAGTGAAACACTTTTTCTTGTATGTATTCTTGCGGCTTCATGTACATGTGGGTAACCTACAACCTTCAAAATTTTCATTTAATTACATACCCTTTGTGATTATAGTCGTGTGAAATGGTTTAATTAAGGGAATCCACTTGACACCAAAGCTCATCCAACTAGGAATTCAAGAAAATCCCATCACATCAACTGCTGCATTCATTTAATTCCAAAGCAATTGCTAGTGTCCTGGCAATTGCTAGTTTCTCTTGAGGAAATCCTCCCAAAATTCACCTCATATACATGACATATATTTTCTATAAATTAGAGAAACTATCCTCATTTCCACATACCAATTTCATCATCTCAAGATTTTGAGCACTTCGAGTGATTCCACTTTGAAGAGTGACTTTCTGACAATTGAGAGTGTTGAAAAGAACAAGACAAGTGAGAGGGGGGTGAATCAGTTGTACCAAATTACTTTTACTTTAGACCTTAATCAATTCCACTTTAACTTTAATCTGTTATTAAGTATGAACATGAAATGTAGATAATAAAAAGAAAACACCAGAGACTCTAGGTTTACGTGGAAAACCGAATGAGGGAAAAAACATGGTGAGGATTAACTCACAATATAATAATAATGCAATACCGGATACAAAGGCTCACTGCCAGAGGGATCACTTCCCAGAAAGGACTCACTATCCAAATACAAAGGCTCAATACCTATAGATAAGACTCACTATCTAGAAGGAGGCTCACTGCCTACAAACAAAGAAAGATAATAGAAAATCCACCACAATAGGTTCCACACATTCGTAGCCTGATCAAAGGATTGCATACACCATCATCTCACTGCTTTCTGGAGTCTAACACATCAAATTACTACTACCTTGATTCACTTTCACACACTCTAATTTTCACACTTGTCTCACACACTTCACACTTCATCCATCAAACTTCCAATTTGTAACATATTGACTTGCATTTATACCATCTTAAACCTTAGAAAATTTCTCCAAGGTTGGCTACACATCCTTTATTTTACAAATTCAAATTAGGTCAGTGACTCAACATTCTCATGATGGATAAGAATGAGAGTGGACTAATTACATACTTAATTAGGACCCAAACAACATCTTGGATCAATCACACACTTCCTTAATCAATGGTTATTCTCCATATAACGTGTAAACACCAGGTTGTCCAAACGTAATGAAAAAATTAATGAGATGTGAAGTACACACATCTACAACAAGATGATGACACATGGATCACATAACATGCTTCACCAGACACTAGAATACCTCTTATAAACCTTCAGATACATGTATAAAAATTGCAACAATCTTTATACATAGAACACTCTTCAATAGTCCAACCAGACCGTGCAAATACACAAAGTAGCTCTGTAACAAGCCTTCCATATCACCGAATCACAAACACATTTTCCAAAAAAAAGAGAACATCAATATTAATCTTGTTCCAAATCCACAAGATCTGAGACAAACCAAAAGAAGACTATGGAGCAAAGAAATTTCTCCCAGTCAACGGACAAATAGTTTTGCCAAGTCGGTTCACACACTGGTGAACACATCTTCCACTCTCCATCAACCCAAAAGCTAAAACTTAGGATATATTATCCATTGAAGCCAATAAACAATACTATAGATCTGCACAGGCATAGGATAAACACAAAAGAAATGTAGAGCATACTCAGAACACACACACAACACTATCTTCTTATTTATTAATTTTCTCAAAATCACTTGATATCAACACATCCAAAACACCATAAATATAGATCCATGTTCTCTCAACACTTCTTTAGTATCTCAACTATACATGTACCACATGCAATCACTCTGAACTATGTTTACATCAATGACAACATTAATGACAACACCACCAAACACATCCATACTTGCAACAATCTCCCCCTTTGTCATCGATGGAAACACATGATGTGAAAAACCATCAAAGACAACATACACTCTCTCCTACTTCTTCTTTCCTTTCTTTTTCAAATTAGACAGCCTGCACAAAGTTTTTTCACTCTCTTCTCCTTGCAAGATTCTCTCCTCCTTTCAACTTTTTTCACATGAAACTCTCTCCCTGGATATAAATAAGCTTTTTCACATGAAACTCTCTCCCCCTTTGACATCAATGGAAAAGAAAAGTTTTGCGTGAAACATATTCTATATAAATCTCTGATCACTCCCCCTTAGGATTGCACCCACATCTCATACTACAACAATGATACTCTCTACTCCCCTTGAGGAGTAGACCTTAATCATCAGTCTAGACAAATGAAGGGTTTGTAGATCCACTAGATTGATGCACCTCCATGTGCACCAAGTTTAAGAAGGGAGGGGCAGTAATGCCTAACTTCCCCCTAGGATACTCAAAATTATTCTTCAGAAGAGCCTTAGTAAATATATCTATAATCTGATCCTTAGTAGATACATATTCAAGTCTGACTTCATTTTCTAGTACCTTCTCCCTCAAGAAATGATACCTGATAGATATATTATTTGTCCTAGAATGCATCACCAGATTGTTTGAAATGTTTAGTGCACTTTTATTATCACAAAAGATAGGGATAGGATCATCACACATCACACCTATATCCTTCAATGTTTGCTTCATCAAAAGTACCTGTGTACAAAAAGATACTGCTGCAATATACTCAGCTTCTGCAGTGGACAAAGAAACTGAATCTTTTTTTTTCTTAACCATGAGACCAATATTCCTCCAAGAAAGAATGAACCACCACTTGTACTCTTTCATTCATCTACACAACCAACTCAATCTGCATCACTATAGGAATTCAAGGTTAAATCAGTATCCTTGGGATACCATATATCATAATCTGGAGTCCCCTTTAGATGTTTGAATATCCTCTTCACAACTGTAACATGTTTATACTTAGGTTCTTCTTGAAATCTAGCAACCAAAAATACTACATGCATGATATCCAGTCTAGTAGTAGTAAGATATAATAGTCCACCAATCATAGATCTGTACATGCTCTGATCAACTTTAGAAGATTCATCATCCTTACTCAGTTTGCATCCAGTTACCATAGGGGTATAGACCAGTTTGGAATCATCCATTCTAAACATCTTCAACAATTCTTTGACATACGTATATTGTGAAATGAATATTCCCTTATCAGTTTGATTCACTTGAAGTCCAAGGAATAAATTCAACTCACCAATAATAGACATCTCAAACTCTTTTTAAATCTCCTCTACGAATTTCTTGCACATACCTTCATATCCTCCAAAGATAATATCATCAACATACACCACAACTATAAAAATTCTATTTCTTTCAACTTTGAAATAGAGATTGCTACTCGTGCAGCCTTTGCTAAACCCTTGTTGTGTCAAATATCTGTCCAACCTTGCATACCATGCTCTGGAAGTCTGTTTAAGTCCATATAGTGCCTTTTTCAACTTGTAGACCATGTCCAATTTATCTGACAACTAAAATCCTTTCGGTTGTTCTATGTACACCTCTTCTTCCAATTCTCCATTCAAGAATGTAGACTTGACATCCATCTGGTACACTTTGAAGTCTTTATGAGTAGAAAATTCCAAGAACATCCAAATGGCCTCCATTCGTGTCACTGGGGCAAACGTCTCTTCAAAATCTATTCCTTCAACCTGTGAATAACCTTTGCATACAAGTCTTGATTTATTTATTACTACTTCACCATCTTCATTCAACTTATTCCTGAACACCTATTTTGTACCAATTACGTTCTTGTTCACTGGTCTAGGAACCAGTTCGTATGTCTCATTCTTTTCTATCTGCTGAAATTCCTCTTTCATTTCTCTAACCCAACTCTCATCTTTGCATGCTTCAATCATAGTCTTAGGTTCTATCTTAGAAAGTAAACACAAATTTACCTCAACCACTTTTCTTCTTGTCTTTACACCTTCACTTATATCTCCAATTATTTTTTCCTCTCGATGATTCTTCTATACATATTTAGGAGTCTTAGGAGCAGGTTCTAAAATCTCCTCTTCTTCACTTTTTTCTTTCTCTTCCTTTTCCTCTTCTTCTGTTTGTCTACAGATAGGATCATCTAGTTCAACTTCACTTATTTCCACTAGTCTATGCATAGCTTCATCAACTTTTACATTTTCACTTTCAACTATTTTCCTTAGTCTTTTATTGAAGCATCTATATGCTTTGTTGTTAGTTGAATATCCAAGAGAAATACCTTCATCACATCTTGCATCAAACATTCCAAGATTCTCATCATCTATTTTAATGTAACATCTTCTTCCAAACACCTTAAAGTACTTAATAGTAGGAATCTTACTAGTCCATAGTTCATAAGGAGTCTTTGTGTTGTTACCTCTAATATGAACTTTGTTAAGAATCTAAACAATAGTGTGTTTTTCTTCTCTCAAATATATATCAAGAAAATTTTCCTCTTTCATCATACTCCTTGCATCCTCTTGAACAATTGGATTCTTCCTTTCCACAACTCCATTCTGTTGAGGATTTCTAGGAGAAGAATAATGTCTCTTTATACCATTATCTTCACAAAATGCATTAAACTCACTAGAAGTGAATTATCCACCTCTATCAGACCTTAGACATTTCATTCTCAAGCTTACTTCATTCTCTACTCTTGATTTAAACACTTTGAATCTATCTAGGGCTTGAGATTTCTCCCTAAGAAAAGTAACCAATGTCATTCTCTAGAAATCATCAATCAAAAGCATAAAATACCTATCACCATTAAGGCTTCTTATTCTTATGGGACCACATAGGTCTATATGAATCAATTCCAGCATTCCCGTAGATGATTGTTATTTTCCTTTAAAACCGCATCTTGTTTGTTTCCCCAACTGACAACTTCTACAAATAGAATCGGTAGGCTTTTTGGTTCTAGGAAGATCCCTAAAAACTTATCTTGAACTGACCTTGATTAGATTGTCAAAGTTTACATGTCCAATCCTCTGGTTCTGTAGCCAAATTTCATTAATTTGGGAAACAAGAATTGACCATCACCACTCTTAAGGTGATATAAGTCTCTATAAGTTCTTCTACCTACAACCACCATAGTTCCAGACCCGTTTTTGATCTCACAAGTGTTATCTTGAAACACAAGCTTAAATCCTTTGCTACACATTTGTCCAACACTCAAAATATTATGCCTTAAGTCCTTAACATAATAGAAATCATCAATACTATGTTTCCCATCAAGACTAATTGTTCCATTTCCAACAATCTTAGCACCAAAATAATCTCCAAACATAACTAATCCTCCATCATACTTTTCAAGTTTAGTGAAATTACTTTTGTCTCTGATCATATGATTTGAACATCCACTATCAATTACCCAATAGTCTTCATCCTATCTAGCATGAAAGGAAGTAACCAGAGTACCTTCCATCTCATCCTTCTTGTTCTCTAGACCAGATTCCCTTGCACATATTCCATGGTTAGTAGACACAAATTTATTCTCCAAGGCTAGAAACAAGAATTCATCTTTATCATCCTCAAAATCAAACTCATCATTAGAAATTCTAGCATCTCCTCTAACATAATACAATTTCTTGAACTTTCTATCCTTTTTGTCTTCATTGTTATCTTTGTTTTTCTTGTGTCTAGCTCTATTTAGACATCTTGAAGCATAGTGACCAATATTTCCACAACTGAAACATTTAAAAGGTAGCATACCTTTGTACTTACCAGTACCTTCAATTTCCTTGTAAATTTTTCTTAAAACTCTTCTGAGCCATCACTATATGAATCATCTTCTATCTTAGTTTCTTTCAAGGGTATTTCAACTTTCCCATTTTCTCTTCCAAAATTCCTCGTCTCAAATGTAGTCAAGGTGCCAAATATTTGTTCTTTGGTAAATGTATTTGGATCATATGATTCTTCAATAGTAGAGACCTTGTCATTGTAAATTTCTGATAGGGTCATCAAGATCTTCTCTATTACATCTTAATTTGTCATGGTACCACTTTTATTTTTGATTTCATTTGCTACAAGTTCAACTCTCTGATAGTAGCTTGCAATGTCCTCGCCTTCTTCCATTCTCAAGTTCTCAATTGTGCACTTTTCTATTAGCTTCCTTGATAATTTGACTCTATCATTTCATTCATAGCTACCTTTCAACTTTTCCCATACTTCATAAGTAGTCCCTAAAGAAATAACTTTTGTCTGTTCAATTTTAGATAAAGCACTAAAGGTAGCATACCTTGATTTTTCATTCTACTCATAGGAAAAAATATCATCTACAGAAGAAGGACCACTAGTTTGTTCAACATATTTTTTCTCAACAACTTTCCAAGTCTTGAAACCAAGAGAGACCAGGTAACCTCTCATCTGCACTTTCCAGTCACTATAGTCAGCTCAATAAAATATAGGGATTTGCAACTTGTGCACCATCTGATCTACCTCAAGTGGTTAATCTCTTCTCCAAGGAACCAAATCTCTAATACCAATTGTTGAAATGCACAAGACAACTAAGAGGGGGGGTGAATCAGTTGTACAAAATTACTTTTACTTCCGACCTTTATCAATTCCACTTAAAATTTAAGCTGTTATTAAGTATGAACATGAAATGTAGATAATAGAAAGAAAACACCAGAGACACTAGATTTAAATGGAAAACCTAATGAGGGAAAAACAACAGTGAGGATTAACTCAAAATATAATAGTAATGAAATACCAGATACCAAGGCTCACTGTAGAGGGTTCACTATCCAAAAAGGACTCACTATCCAGATACGAAGGCTCACTTCCTACAGATAGGAATCACTGTCCATAAGGAGGCTCACTACCTACAAACAAATAAATATAAAGAAAAATCCACCATAATAGGTTCCACACATTCATAGCCTGATCAAAGGATTGAAGACACCATCACTTCATTGCTTTCTAGAGTCTAACGCATCAAAGTACTACTGCCTTGATTCCCTTTCACACACTCTACTTTTCAAACTTTTTTTGCACACTTCACACTTCATCCATCACACTTCCAATTCACAACATCTTGACTTGAATTTATACCATCTTTAACCTTAGAAAATTTATACAAGGTCAGCTACACATCATTTATTTTACAAATTCAAATTAGGTTAGTGAATCAACATTCCTGTGGTGGATAAGAATGAGAGTGGAACAATTACATACTTAATTAGGACCCAAAAAAATCTTGGATTAATCAAATGCTTCCTTAATTGATGCTTATTCTCCATGTAACGTGTAATCACCAGGTCGACCGAACCTAATGAAAACACCAATGAGCTTTGAAGTACATGCATTCACAACAATATGATGACATGTGGATCACACAAAACACTTCACCAAATTTTGGAGTACCTCTTAGAAACCTTTAGATACATCTACAACAACTACAATAATATTTATACACAAAACACTCTTCAACAGTCCAACCAAACCATGCAGATACACACAATAGCTCTGGAACAAGCCTTCCAAAGGACCAAATCACAAGCATGTTTTTCAAAAAATGGAGAACATCAATATTAACATTCTTCCAGATCTGCAAGATCTAAGAAAAACCACCAGAAGACTATAGAGTAGAGACATTTCTCCTAGTCCACAAACAAACCGTTCTACCAAACTAGTTCACACACCGGTGAACACATCTTTCACTCTCCATCAACACGTAAGCTAGAACTCAGGATATAATATCTATTGAAGCTCATAAACAATACTATAGATCCTCATATGCATAGGATCAATACAAAATAAATTCAGAGAACATTACCAGAGCATACTCAGAACACACACGCAACATTGTCTTCCTTTTTATCAATTTTCTCAAAAGCACTTGACATCAACACATCTACAACACCATAAAGATTGCTCCATGTACTCTCAACACTTCTTCAGTATCTCAACTATACATGTACCACCCGCAATCACTCTAAACTATGTTGAAATCAATGACAACATTAATGACAACACCAAACACATCCATACTTGCAACAAAGAGTGTAGAATGTATTTCAGTTAGGTTACTAGTAGTAGATCAACTCAAGGAGATGTTCCTCATCAAGAGTGATGTAGAAGATGGATTCATCAAAAAAATAATTAGGGAGAAATTCCTTTCCCAAGTGCATGTTCACAACTTTACACTTTTGGAACAGTTCATGTACAACATCACCTTCACCTTTGGTAAGATGGAATGGGGTATTATAGTTGTAGGGAATCTCATTAGGTTGGTGTACGTAGCCAGAGTGGAGGTAGCTATGAGAAACCTTAACATATAAGCATGAGTTTTCTTGGTGAGAGGCACTATATGTATTGCCATGACTCTCCAGCATGAGCATGTCAAGAAATTTTTCACCCTCCTTCATAATGTACTAGAAAGGGATGACATGTGAATTTTTTCACATTTTATTGAGTTGAATGAAAATCTATTTTCACCAACATAGATAGAGAGGTTGCAAGAGGCAGTGGAGGGAATTCCTATTCTGATGTTCACCCTTTGTGTCTAAGAAAATGTACTAATATTTACCCTTTTTGATGTAATACAATATATATAAATAAAAATGAACTTTTGTGTTTAATTCCTTCATGAAATATGGTGAAATTGATATTCCCTATCTATGTTCAATATATTTTATTTTTCTTGCAATGTATCTTTTCTATTTCTACAGATATAATGAATTTCTATGTCCTCTAGTTTCTATTTAATTTTCCTCTTCGATAATTTATGTTTCTATTGAATTCCCACATATGGCTTTTACTTTGACACTGCTATCCCATTGCTTGATAATACTTTGGAAAAAATCAGTCTAGGAATAATGTAAATGAAACAATATCGAGTCCCAATGAGATTTTAAAAACCTCATCAAAATTTGACATGGTTGTGGGAACCTTTATAGTTATCACCTTGTAATTTTCTTTTGAGGCATATGTCAAAAGATTCAAGATGATACACAAAAACTCTTTGTCATCGAAAAAAAAAAAGGTTTTCGAAACCCTGTCAGGGACTAACAAAGGTTTTGAAACCTTTTGAAATTTATGAAATAGGGCTAGCACTACTTTTCGCTTGACTTTATTTGTTTAATCGGTGATTGATGAGGTTGTGAGAACCTTGTTGGGCTCTAACCCTACTTTAAAAAGTTAATCAAAAATGGAAAAAATAATTTTTTTTTGAAATATTAGGCCAAAGAGAGGTTGTGACAACCTTCTCAGATCTTGGTGAGGTTTCAAAAAATATAGGAAGGATTTAAATTTTTTAACTTAGAAAAAATTTCAAGATGGGATGTGGTTTTGGGAAAATGATAGAAATTGGGGTAACAATGGATTTGAATGAGGATGGGGACTATAAGGATGAAGAAAGGGACCTAGAACCATAACAATAGACTAATGTTTCATCCATTGGGTATAGAGTCAAGCACTAGATGGAAGGATCAAGGGAAAAGGAAAAAAAAAGGAAAAGTAGAGAAAGACCCTAAACTAATAGCACATCAAAATTTCAAAATATGTACATGGCAGGGAAAACCCTACCTTTTGGTAGACTTAGAATGGTCATGCAAAACCATTGAAAAATTGTGAGAAATACAACCCATTGTGGAAAAGGAATGCATTTCCATGTGACAACTTGAGACTAAGAAATAGTAAGCTCATCTAGAAGAATTTTTTTTGGTAGGAGAAATTTCTATGAGTCATTCCATTCCCATATAACCACATCTCATTGTATATCTCCGTCACCTCATGAACCTATGTTTGCATATTACTAATCGTGTCCTAATCCATTATCTATGAGGATTCATTATTTTGAATGGTCTCTTCATTAAATAGAATGTAAAGAGGAAGTCTCTGGCTTGGATCTGAAATTGAATCAATTTGAATCCCAAATGGTTGAAAGATGTTAATTCCCCTATCACTCTCAGTAGACATGAGTTCATTGTTTACCGCAACATTTCCCATAAGTTTTGTGAAAGTATTTCCAATAATTCCCTCATCCTCTATCAACTTAAACTTTGGCTTGTCAATTCGTCTAATTGGTAGAACAAGAAATAAAGTGACTAAACATTCATTATCAATGGTCTCCAAGCTATGAATTGGAGTATAAGGAAGAATTATTATGATAGAAATATCCTCTAAATTTTTTTCTTGAATTCCACTAGCACCCCAATATCCCATTACTTCAGACTCCTTTTCACAATTCTTGTTCTTGAAGTTAACTTCCTCACAAATTATACCATCACAAGGATGGGGTGTACTATAATCCATGAATTCAAATAAAGGATTATCCTTGATTTGAAAAGCTTCACAAAAATTTCCTAGTAAAATTAGTTGATTAGAGTGACCTGACCAATTTATGATTCCCTTCTTTTCAGCCCTTTCTACTTTCTTGCAGGCCTCCATAGTCGCTCTTTCATTTTGGATTTGGTTTTTGATTTCACCCTTAGCTATACATGTCACATGTTTTTCAATACTCTCGAGAGTGAAGACCTCCATTTCTAGAAAAGAAGAAATATGTGAGGGCTCATCTATACTTGTCTCAGAAATAGAAAGTTGTTCAATAGTTATCGAATATTTGATCTCATCAACTGAGCTCCTATCTTCAAAGATTAATGAGGAATGAATTCCCATATCTTCTCCACAAATGAAATCATCATCTAAATCCTCTAAACACCAATTTGGAATGAGAGTTATGTTTTTCTCTTTAAGCTCAAGATGCATACCAATTTGAGGAGAGGAATTTATCAAATCATAAGTAACTTCTTTCTTGACGAGTTGATCCTTTATGTATATCAAAACATTTGTCAATCTTGCATCAATATCTTCAAATGTGAAAGCTTCAAACTCTAGGTTATATAGAGATATCAGAGATTGCCCAGTTTTGTTCAAATCCCAAATACCTATATCAATAAGAGATTCTCTAGTGGTTACTACAACTAGAATGAAAGGTGAGATACTTACTAATCACACATGGGGAGAGTAATCTTCATCATTTGAGGAATCAAAATCATCTTCATTTTTCTCACAATTGAGATTGTATATTTCAGCACCATAAGGCCTTATAATTTTTTGCCATATCATCTTGACCATATTTTTCAACATGATTTATTTTCCATAACCCTAATAGAATAATCTCATCTTCAATATTGAAAGCCCCTCGTTGTGATTTCCCGAGGTCACACACTTTATATTGCTTCAAAATAAATTGATCATGATGCAATGCGAAGGTAAAAATATGAAACTAGTTTTGCTTACTTGGTTGATTAGGTTGGGGGTAAACCCACAAAAGTGGTTTACAATTTGAGTGAGGAAGGAAAAGTGTTAAAAAACAACCCCATGAAAAAATATTGCTTTTTGGGTTCAAACAAACTATTTGGTTTGAGCGAACCCATTAAATGTTGGCCCCTCATTTCACATTGAAGAAAATAAAAGAAAATGGTAAAGGAAAAGGGGTTCGCTCAAACCCCTAGGGGTTCACTTGAAGCCCCCTTTTCCCCCCTTCTCCCCCTCAGGAACCAAAAGAGTCCAGAATTCTATGCTTCGAAGCTTGGGTTGAGGATGAAAATGGAGGAGACTTCTTAGACCCAACTAGATGATGGTATTTCTCAGAACGAGCTATCCAACAAATATAATTTTAATATGTTTTGGTTTTATTATGTATTTGTTGTTTTAGTTTTATTAAACATAGGTTCTCACCGAAAATCAAGCTATCTGCTATGCACATGTGGAAAAATAGTAGATTATCAATTTCTTTTGAAAAATATGAGTGCACCAGATATTGAAGTCCTTGATCCAGCAAAAAAAATAAAAATTTGATACATACAAAAAAAGTTACGTTGTATACGGTATGCCTATATCTGAATTGTAATTGGTTTGACTTCAAAACTTGATTAAGGAAATAATATTCAATAAAAAACTATGAGACCAATTGGAAGCACTAGCTATCATAGTTACAAATCTAAATTCAAAAAAATTAGAAATGTATCCTTCATGGAAAAAATGTTATGTTGTATACGGTGAGCGTCACTCAAAAATGTTGTTTATTGAAAAAAAACTAGTTTTTGAAGGATATGGAAAAAGAAGTGTAATCTGATTCCAAATTTTTTGAAAAAAATATATTTAGAATCTAGAGACAAAATGTCACAAATCACTAGTTTGCATCATCTTCAAATTCCTCATGGTTTAGCCGCTATAGGTGCCTAAAAGTGAAGATTTAGTTAATTTTTTTTATTTCAGTGTCCATTTTGGCCAAAAATTGTAAACCAGTATTATGGGATCACTCTTGGGGAATTTTCTTCAAGCTCTATTGAAATAGTCTCTAAAATATTTGATTGATTCTCCTTCCTCCTTAATTTTAAAAAATTGACACAACAACGAGCCAACATCAATCACACATTTTAATCTATGAAGGAATCTTTTCTTCAAGCTATCCCAATCAGTTATACATCCATATTCTATGTTTTGAAACCATTTTATAGCATGTTCAATAAGGCTTTCCACAAACAATCTCACAAATATGTCTTCTTCTTGAACTCACAAAATTCCACATGCAATGATGAACATATGAATATGATTCTCAAGGTCTTGTGAACTCTCTCTAGTGAACGTAGGAAAATATTTCCTTGATCTCAAAGGTAAGACTATGTACTAAGGTAGGGCTAGGGGTCCAAAACAACTTCTCTAAGGCTAGCGTACTATGGTGTCCATAATGTAAACTGGTATCTCTTACTGAAGGAGTTTTGTAGAGTCACCCACTTCTATTAAGGGGAAACAAAGTCTTTGTTTTTACCTTATCTTCAAACTTATTTATAGGTCAATTCCTTGGTGGTTCATTTCAAGCTAGTGGAGGAATTTGGTTACATTTAGGATCAGGTCAGGGGCAACGATCCCATGTATTTACTATTTTTGGAAATCTCTCAACTACCATTTCACGAGCATCCACTGGCCATTGTGCTAATTCTTCTTCTTCTTGAAGAACAAAGTTTACTCTCATATATTCTACAACACTTATCCTATATCTACAGGAAAAGGTATTTAACTAAGAGATAATGCCCTCATGTTCTTCTTGCATCTAATCGAGACCTGGTTTTAATATAGAGAAAACATTCTCATGAGGTAGGACCATATTTTCTCATAAAAATGAAATTGTTCTAAATTTTTGTTCAATCCCTAGCAGAGTCACCAAAAATTTGTTAGTGAATAGATTTGTCTTTATGGAAATATATGATTACCAACTCTAGCCCACTAAATAAAGACAAAAGTTCCTAACAATTGGAAAGATAACCAATTCATTGGTGATCTTCATCTGAATTTTGGTGAGGTACAACTCCCTCAAATGGTTCACCTAAATTTTTGTGGGTATAATCTTAACCAGAAAGCAAAAAAGGCATACCACTAATTCATATCTATGACATCAATGCAAAAAAATTAGAATAAATACTATCAATCTCCTAGCATAAAGATCAAGATTTTAATAGTAGATAGAATGATATCTCAAACAAAAATCCTTTTAATCCAAAATAAAATAAACATAACAAAAATAAGCATCCAATTCATAAAGGAAATAACTTCATATATCTATTCAAGTTCACAGACTTATATCTAAATATCAATATTACATTCACAACTCAGTTCTCATAGAAAATGAATGAATTTAGAATCAAAACAAGTTCAATATGATCCTCTCTTATTTTCAGTTACATCACAGTGCAGCTAGAAAACTAAAGTTTGGACCCTATAAATATGCTCAAAATATAACTTTATAGATCCTCATTCTTGGATCTTTTCCATTAATGTAACCACCATCTTTCTAAGTGGGAGTTTCACAAATTATTACTTAATTCTTAAAAAACTGAGATCTTAGAGAATTTATGACTATTTTAGGAGCATCATAATTACTGTAGACATGGAAAATGTACAAGTTCATTTTGGCACACCTGATCCTGATTATTGACAACATTTCCTCTTAAATCATATTCTCAACATTTCATCGTAATTCTATCCCTTAATCTAATGAATCATTATTTATTTGATTAAGTCTATCACCTCCTCTGATTAAATTAATCAATTTAATTTAATTAACCTTACATATCTATTTAATTAAATAAATCATTTTATTTGATTAAATTCTCCAAAGTCATCTTATTAAATTAAGTAAATTAAACCTTATTTGATTTAATCTAATATGTTCCTCCTTAGTTAAATAAATCAAAATCATTTATTTAATTAATCATTTCCTCTCAATTTGATTTAAATCAATTCATAAATTTAAGTCTAAATTGTCACATCTCCTAAATTCCTCATTAAATTAATCAAATATTTGATTAAGTTAATCCCTATCACTAAAATCCTCTAGATAATGCAGGTGGCACAATAAATCAATTACTTTGATTTATTAATTCATCTATTTTCTCTCAACATGGCATTAAAAAGGAATATTCCTTTATTTGAATTCAAAAAGGCCAAGTGGACTTGGTCCTTCCAACAAGGCATTTAAGACCTCTTACATGTCCTTAGCCTTGAGCCAAGTGACATTAACTTCATTTCTCTTCCCTCTTCAACAAGTCATCTCACAATTTCAAATTCAAATTTATGCATTTATTGGCACTTTGGCCAAAATGTGCACAACCACTAACCATTCACATCTTGATATGTGGCATTCAACCATTGGATGTTGAATGATCCCACATTGCTCAAATCTCACTTTCTCTTCCAAATTGAAAGTTATAAATTGAAGACTTCTCTCCTCATTTCTCATCCACAATCATATGCAAAGTTACTCTCTTCACATTGAGAGCCAATTTTTCCCATTTCAACCAGCCATCAATCATCTTTCAAGATTTGCAACAAGGTTATGCTCAAATCTCTTTGGAGATTTGACCTTTGCTCAATCAATCAACATTGCTACTTAGGAATTGGGAAAGGGCCAATTGCAACACTTCATTGACACAAATTCCCCCATAAGATCATCATGCTATTAGCTTAATTAGGATTGCATTTCTTTTATTCAAAGTTTATTGTGTTTCTTCATTTCCTAATTTAGTTTGAATAGATGGATTTTATTGCGAATCTCTCATGCTTGTTTGCATGCTGTTGATCTAACAAACTAATGTGTTTTTTTGCTCTTGTGCATTTGCAGGTTTAGGAGTTCACATTTTGGCACTACAAGAAGGGCTTGAATAAAAAATTGAATCGCATTTTTCAAGAATTCCGCGGTTTTTAACTTTTTTGCAGAAACAGGAAACACAGCCGCGCAACGCTATATCACATCGCTTTTAGCACCGCGGAGTGATAATTCATCGCTTTCAGAGAAGCGGCACCATATTGACCCGCACCTAACTTCCAAACCTTGCCATGGATTCTCCCCGCCTATCACTTTTTCAAATCTCCTAACTCCACCGCGTTCACCCCCGCGACGCAATACTGCACCGCTTTCAACACCATGGCTCTGTATCGCACTGTGATTTCTCCAAACTCCGCTGCTCCATCCTTCCCACCTAAAAAATTTAAATTTTCAAACCAGGCCGCTTCCAAACTATGCTTCTTACCTCTGTCGCGCCGCTTTTGCACTCTCTGTTTCTACAGAGCACTGCCCAAAGTCAACCGCACGACGTTATATAGTGCCGCTTTCACCCCAAACTACGTCGCTTCTACAAACTACGCCACGTAAAAATAGTGAGATTTAAATTTGACATGTGCTTATTAAATTTAGGAATTTTTAATCTTTGACATTGTTTTCTGTCTTTTTTCTCTTTGGTTTTCTATCATTTTTTGCAGGTTGGAGCAAAGGAAGAAGTTCATCATGACATCATGTTCACCAAACCCAAAGTGTTTCTAAACACTAAAGTGTTCTTTAAGACTCTTTAAGAAATTTTTAAAAAATATTTGGCCTTAGGAACACTAAATTCACTTTGGGTTAAAATAAAAAACAAGCAAATTTTTATTATGACACCATGCTCATTTTGTACAAAGTGTTTCTAAACACTAAAGTGTTTTTCAACACTCTTTAAGGAATTTGATAAGTTCATTGATCTTAGGACACTAAATTTATTTTGGGTTCTAAAATATACAATCAAATTTCTCTTCAAAAGTTGCCAAGGGGCTAAAAAGAACCTTAGACAAACATACTAGATTTTGTTTAAAGGCTATCAATTGAACAAAGCAATCTCAAATTTCACTTGGTGCTTAAAAATAACTCATCATTGCTTTGAGGAATTAAAATAAACATGTGTTCTTGGTGTCTTGTAATCTTTTTGCAAAGTAGTATCATTTGAAAAGGCGTATGCGCTTCTCTCGTGCCTCACGGCGATCTTGAGAATCAAAAGTCTTTTTGGTGACACTAAGTTGCATAAAATATTGCCTGCACATTTCAATTTGGGCATTTTAAAATTGAACAAAACATGTGAGTGTGAGGACGACATATTGCGGAGGTTTTCCCCTTTGTTTTTCAACAAAGGTTGTGTAAATGACATGATATGTTAGCTCGCTTTTGTTTATCTTAGAGGGCCTGCCTTATGGGAAAAAGTACTCACCCAAGGGAACGACCCAACTGAGAACACGCTAAAGCCAAGCGACTTCCAACCGGTATATAAGTGTGGATTCTTGAGGAAAGTTCAAGAATCACGAGGATTATTCCAATGAGATGGACAGAAATGGACTCTCGTCGATGTTGGATAATCCCCCATGAACGGAATGCCCGCATTAGAACCCTTTGTTTAGAAAAAGGCCAAAACCTTGTTTATCTTGTTGGTGCAAAAGGTCATGTCCTTTGAAGCCGCCCCACATTATACATGCGGTTTTGTTGTAGAAATGGAAACTATGCCATGGGAGATTCATGGGTACTAATGCTTGGCTGACCTGAGAAGTGTGTGCAGTGGAGGGGAGCCAGTGTGGTCAAGCATTTAGCCATTAACACAAGATATGCGCAGCTGGATTTATCCAAGTGGGAACCCAAAAAGATATTTCCTCATCATCCTAGGATTGTAAAAGTTCTTGAAAGAAAAGAACACATTACTTGGTTCTCGAAAACACTTGAAAATGAACATTCACAAGACCCCCAAAATTTCAAACCCCTTTTAGGAAACAAATACCTTTGACGAATTTAGGCACTCTTGCTTTATATCCCTAGAGGTTTCTAAGTGCTTGGATTCTATCATCATTTGTTTTCAACAAGGTTAAACATAAGAAAGTTTTGCCCTATTTTCCTTGATTTCCACATAATGGACCTTGTGGGATGAGAAAGAAAGTGGGACATTAGATATATAGTTTGAAACATAAGCAAGCAAGTGTCTTTGATAAAAATAAATTCATTAAGCCAAGATAAAGAGAAAAATTGAACTTCATATGTGTTGTTCCCAATGATTTCCCGCAAGATCAAAATCCCAAAACCAAAGCTCAAGAAGATAAGTCTAAAATCCCATGAACAACACCTTGAGATGCTCCTTGAAGTAAGAGAAAGACTTGTATACAACTTCCACAAAAAGGCTTCAAGGAATAATCTGACTTTGTATGCATTCTACTACCAACAAAATCTCAAACTTTTTGAAAGGTTTACTTTCCTCACATAGGAAGTCGAGCGTGTTCTTCAATACCGAGGTCTTGTAGAAAGAGTTGGGTCTAGGTTCAAGTCTAGGATCAAAGTTGTCACCCTCATCCATATTTTAATCAAATCAAATCTCATCCCATCATCAAACTTCTTGAGAACTTTAGAAAAATCACTCATGCTAAACTTAAAGGGCTAAAACAACATCACCCTATCTTGGCTTAACACACCTAGCCAAAATAGTCAAAACTCTTGGATGCATTTACCTCTAGGATAACGCAACTTCCTGAGGTCTACTAGTTCACAAATCACATTGGCTTAACACACTTAGCTAATTCATTCACTTGTGCAAGTTCCCCTAGGGTAATACAACTTCACTACAATCTTGTTTGACTCAATAAACATAGTCAAACCATCATAATAAATCTAAGTCCTTACAAGTTTAGTATAACCCTTCAAAAGTTCTCTAGAAGGTTTCATTCACTCACTTCATCCATTATCCCATTATCATTACCACTCTCTTTGATCTTTGGCTTCCCTAGTTCTTCTCTTGTGAGCCTAAAAGGTTAGGATCAAACGATCCCTATTTTTTATGGTTCAAACAAGATCGCAATACAAGAAGAACATGGAAAATATCAGTGAAATATCAACTTGCATTGACATGAGTCAAGTAACCTCTGAAATAAACCTTGTGGGATCAAGCAATCCCTCAAGTAACTCTTCTTTGCCCTCACAAAATCCTCAAGAGGAGAGTTACGAAGAGGACATCACAAATGAAGACATCAGGATGACACAATCTGAACTGATAAAAATGGTTCAAAACCTAGAGAACCACAAAATTGTTAGTGCCATGTTCAATTACTTAAACATGTTAGCGGAAGGAGGGGTCTCATTCCCTTCCGACCTTGATGCAAGCACTAGTATCTCACATCATGATAGCCATCACACCAACCTCACCAATTGGGAACAAAGGAAGTGCTATGTTTCAAAAGTTATAGCATCGCCTTGTGACTAACAAAGAGGTGGCTATCACTACCGCACTAGATAATTCTATCCTGGTAAACCCATTACACCCATACGTTCCACTCACATCCACAATCTTGTTGGTTCATCTTCATTCCATGCCTCAACAACCGGTCAATCAAACATACAAACTTCACTATCACAAGGAGAAGGTGGTTTTTTTGGAACAACCGATGTTGCTAATCCCTTTTTTTTCCAAGGAAGCATACCATCTCTTCCACCATTCCCATTTGGAACCACTTCACCACTCAGAGTGGGGTTTCCTCCCCTAAACATTGATAGTATCTTAGAACAAGGAAATGTGAACATCAAACCAAATTCCCTCTTCTTGCCTGCAACATCACAGCAATAGGTGGTGACCATCCAAACCACTACAACAAGAGCATCAACCGGTCCTCAAATATCCCAAAACATACCCTCTCAAGGACCGAGTATCTCCACCACCCCTCCAACAACCCAAATCCCAACCACCACCATAACCCTCTCACCTACCACAACGGTTGGCATCATTCTCGTTCCACCACCAATCCCACCAAAAGCCAACATGGACAATTCATTCACCACTCTAATCCAAACCCTTCAAAGTGCCAACTAACAAAGAGTACTCAAGAAAAAGCAGCAAGCTCAAACTCAAGCTCAAGCCCTAGCACAAGCTCAAGCCCAAGCTCAAGCCCAAGCACAAGCTCAAGCACAAGCTCAAGCTCAAGCTCAAGCACAAGCACAAGCTCAAGCCCAAGCACAAGCTCAAGCACAAGCTCAAGCCCAAGCTCAAGCACAAGCTCAAGCTCAAGCACAAGATCAAGCTCAAGCACAAGCTCAAGCACAAGCTCAAGCGCAATTGCAAGAAATCCATCTACAAGCCTACCAATGAGCCCTGCAAGAGTTTCAGGCACAACAACAAGCTAAACAACAAGCTTTGTTGGGACAATAGTAGCTTGACAAACAACAAGCTTTGTTGGTGCAACATCAGCTAGAACAACAACAAACTTTACTAGCAGAATAATAGATTGAGCAACAACAGGCTTCATGGGAACAACAACAGATGGACCAACAAGTGTTGTTGGAACAACAACAACAAGATCGACAGCAAGCATTGTTGGCACAAATGCAAGCATACCAATAGGCTTTGAACACAAAGTAGAGCTTGTAGAAAATTCCCACTAGTACTCCTCTCACCCACCAAACATCTCAAACACCTCACAACTCATTCATTCCACCTCCCGACCCAAGCAAAGATATCGCAACATAAATCAAATTGCTCTCGCAACAAGTGTTGGATTTACAAGCAGGAAAAACAACAAGGACACCAAGAAATTTGTGCCCTTATCCTTTCGACAGAAGTCTCACCATGATACCATTCCCAAAGGGATTGGAGATCCCCAAATTTGACAAGTATAATGGAACGGGTAACCCTGAAAACCACGTTAGGGAATTTCAGGTGCATTGCATGAAGGTCGCATATGATGACACATATCTAATGCAACTCTTCCCTCATAGTATGACTGGTCCAGCCACGAAATGGTTTTCTCGCCTACCCACAGGCATTAAAACATTTGAGGAAATCGTGGAGGCTTTCCTTAAAAATTATACTTTCAGTATGGGTGCAGATGTTAGTTTGGAAGAACTATCGGCACTCAAACAAAGACAGGGAGAGTTATTCACATTGTTCTTGCAAAGATGGCAATCCAAGGCCAATCAAAGCAAGTGGACCATGCCAGAAGAACAACAAGTTTGCACCATCATAGCCAATCTAGACGAAAACTTGGCGTTTTACTTGAAAATGCAATGCATCACATCTTATGACCAGCTAATCCCAAAGGTGCTCAACATCGAAAGAGCCCTTACTGTGTGAGGAGGCACATCAACATTTTCTCCACCCCAAGATAACCACCTATCTAACAACTACAATGATAAACCTTGAACATGGTCGAGGAATAAAAATATCACGAACGATGGCGTGGTCAATGCTAAAGTGGTCATCAGTGCCCCTAAGAAGAACATCCAAAATCATCATCAACCGCAAAATCATAATCACAACAATGTGCAGACTAATGCGATAGTAGCACAACAACAACCAACTCCCACCAATCAAATCAACAACTTGGGTAATCAAGGAGGACCACCTCCCCGAGGCAAGTATCCCCCTAAGAGGAAGTTCACAGCTCTTGGTGAATTGATTGAGTCCATAATGAAGAAGCTGGTCAAAGAGAATCTAATCAAAGTCTCTAACTTGGAGCAATATGTGGAACCCATGACCAAACCACCATGGTATAATGAGAATCTCCTTTGTGACTTTCACAAGATCAAAGGACATACTACCGCCAATTGCATGAGGTTGAAAAAAATCATCCAAGACCTCATCGAGGATAAGATCATCAATAACAAACAACTAGCCGGAAACCAAGAATTGAAAATATACACGAATCTGATGCCGAATCACAACCAAGGGAACAATCAAGGAAATAATCAAGGGAACAATAAGGGAAAGCAAAAGTATGCTAGTGCTAACCTAGTATACAAGGAGATAGTCAGATGCGTCAATGAGATGGTCATCGTCATAAATGTTAAAGGAGCCAATAACGACTTTGGAGTCACCACACATGGCGGAAAGGTTACCATTGCCAGGGCACTAGCTAAGACTCCCATTTCTAATACAAAAGCCATCCCCTATGACTACAATGTCATTGACCAGCTAAAGAGAACCCCCACCCAAATCTCCATCATGGAACTATTGAAAATCTTCACCACCCATAGAAAAATCCTTGATGAACCATTAGCTGCATCCACCATCTCGGCCACCCTTGACATAGAGCAGTTCTAGGCTATGGTGGGTAACATCGCTACCCCAAATCTCATTACATTCTCTGACCAAGATTTCCCCCTGCAGCCATCTCATAACCGTGCACTCCACCTTCAAGTGCTCATCCATAAAAATAAAGTTAAACGAGTCCTGGTGGATGGAGGTGTAGGCCTTAACATTTGTTCTCTAAAGCTGATAAAGAAATTGGGATTCACTGAGGATTCCATTAATAAGAACAAAAGCATCATGATAAGGGCATATGATGACCAAGAAAGAGTGTCTTAGGGCACTATCAAGATCCCCATCCAAGTAGAACCGACAACTATGGAGATAACTAGTCAGGTCCTTGACCTAGACCTACCATATAATATCCTGCTTGGACACCCATGGATCCACGGAATGAAGGTAGTGGCCTTGATGTATCATCAATGTATCAAATTCTCACACCAAAATGAAGAGGTCACTATATATGGAGATCCTGAACCTTTTGCCTACTACAAAAACTTGGACGCCAAGTTTTATAAGATCCCCCAAGTACCAAAGAATGATGAAGGCCCATCTACTTCATACATTGACCTAGCTAACCTTGCTTCCACTTCTGCGACAGAGACACCTGCCATCCCCGACATATCCGAAATCAAAAACATGATCCAGGACAATGGATGCGGAGACTATAGAATGAAAAAGAATTCCTTTGTTGTAGGAGAGTTACCACAATCTCCTAGGTCGCATGGACAACCTCAGCCAGTTGAAATGCCTGTCCACACTATTAGGGAAAACCCTTCTGGATTTTGCCATTGGGGGGATAGTAGTAGAGAAAATGTGGATGAGGGAAAAATATCAAACACATTATATCAAGATGAAAGACCCACCCCCACCCTATCCATGGATGAAACTAACAGAGGGTTGCAAATGATGTTTGGTATGGGCTATAACAGGAACGAAAGCCTTGGAAGAAACAGTGATGGGCAGCTGGAACCCGTCATTGTAGAAAGAAGAATGTGGAACCTTGGCCTTGGATATACTCCTCCGAGTATAACCGTACATGGCAGAGGTAATCCCAGAAGGGCAGTCAGGTCCTCTCCTCAAGTAACAACAACCACTCCTAGACCACCTGTCTGCCTAGATATCCCACTTGATAACTTCACTTTTGGCATCACTGATGTTTGTGCCAGTAGTGATGATGATGATACCATAGCAGGTCTCCCTAGGCTCTTCAAAGATTCCACCTTGTTAATGATTAGTGCCTCCACAACTGAGTCAAACCAACCAACCCACCAAATCACCTTAGTACACCTGCAACTCATCGATCATGATCAATGAGGACCACCAATTCTAGACTCATTCGAAAATGATGAGGCGCTCTCGAAATTCATGGGACTAAGGGATATAGTTCTATGTGGGGATCATAAGGCAGGCTTCAACATCACATTAGACACCCAGGCATACTATGGGGAGATGATTGAGTCTTTTAGTCACAAAAGGAAAATATCGAGAATAAGCTCGACGTTATTGAGTGAAAACCACACTGTGGCACTCTCTAACCACAAAACAGTAAAAATAAAGGACACATTCAATGGTGAAAACCTCTCTGAGTCACTGAAGGGTGAAGGATTCAATCTCCCCCTATTGCCTTGCATCAAGAAAAGTCAACAGTCCTAGCAGAGCAATGCAACCCTATCAACTTGGGAACAAAAATAAAACCACAAATCACTTTCTACGCCGAGTCTCTCCTAACAGAGGAACAAGAACTGTTAGGAGCATTCCTGAAGGAAAGAAAGGTAAAATTTGCATGGACCTATGCTGACATGCCAGGCCTAGATCCTGAAGTGGTGGTCCATCACTTGGCTATTTACCCTAGAGAAAAACTAGTAAGACAAAAGTTGAGGAAAATACACCCACAAATAGCCTTGCTCGTTAAGATTGAATTACAAAAGCTTCTGGATGTTGGCTTCATATGCCTGATTGACTATCCAGAGTGAGTATCTAATCTAGTGCCAGTCTCAAAACTGAATGGGGGCATCCGCATCTACATGGACTTTAGAGATCTAAAGAAAGCATGTCCTAAGGATGATTTCCCACTACCCAACATTGACATGATAGTGGACATGATGGCCGCACATGAGATGTTGTCCCTAATGGATGGCTTCTTAGGATACAATCAAATAATGATAGCAAAAGAGGACCAGCACAAGACAACCTTTACATGTCCTTGGGGCACCTATGGCTGGAATGTGATGCCATTTGGATTAAAGAATGCTGGAGCCACATACCAAAGAGCCATGACAATGATATTCCATGACATGATCCACAAAACTGTCAAAGACTACGTGGATGACATATTGGCCAAATCAAAGAAGAGACAGGATCACATAGCAACTCTAAGTGCAATCTTTGATAGGCTAGAACAATACAAGGTCAGACTCAACCCAAAGAAGTGTGTCTTTGGAGTACAATTAGGAAAGCTACTGGGGTACATAGTTTCCATGAGAGGGATAGAGGTGGATCTTGGAAAGGTAAAAGAAATCCTTGATATGGAAGCACCAAGAACATTAAAGCAACTCTGAGGATTACAAGGTAGACTCTAGTTCATCAGAAGATTCATAGCACAACTGGCAGATAAACAAATAGCCTATTCACCTCTGCTCCACAAAGGTGTCGCATTTAGGTGGGATGACAAGTGCAAGCAAGCATTCAAAAAAATCAAGGAATACCTACTTACACCACCTGTGTTAATGCCACCAATTGTAGGGAAACCATTGATTCTATACATCTCAGCAACAACGGCCGCCCTTGGTGCCCTTCTAGCCCAACATGACAAAAAGGGAACCGAGTGGGCAATTTACTATATCAACAGAACAATGGTAGGGCATGAGCTCAATTACACATCAATAGAAAAGGCTTGCCTAACACTGGTATTTACAGCCCAAAAAGTTAGACACTACATGTTAGCTCATCAAGTTAAGCTTATTGCCAAAATAGACCCCCTCAAATATCTATTGTCCAAAGCTATGCTTATAGGCAGAATGGCTAAATGGGTAATGATATTATCTAAACATGATATTGAATATGTTGAGCGAAAGGCGATCAAAGGACAAATTATTGTGAACCAACTAGTAGAAGCTCCCCTCTACACAGACAACCCGCTCGTATCATTATTTCTAGATGAATCCCTTTTCAATCTCAGTGCAGCCAACCCCTGGAAACTATACTTTGACGGTTCCCACACACAACATGGATCAGGAGCTGGTGTGTTCTTCATCACCCCCCAAGGGGACTGTGTACCCAGATCATATAAGTTGGCATTCCCCTGTACAAACAACATTGCAGAATATGAGGCTTTAACCATAGGTCTCAAGATTGTGGCACAGTGGCGAATTATGGCATTAAAATTCTATGGAGACTCATAGCTTATCATTAACCTAATCAATGGTGAATACCAAACTAAAGATGATAAGCTCGCACCATACAAAAAGGTGGTAGAAAGCCTCAAAGAATCATTCATCGACATCACCTTTGAGAAAATACCGAGGGAAAACAATAGAGCAACTGATGCAATGGCAAGGATCGAATCCTTTCTAGATATCCCTCACAACGTCTCAAAACATGAATTCCTAGTAGAGCAGCTTCTCGTACCAACTTTTGAGGTACCAGAGTCGGAATACGCTTGTGAACTCGTTGGTCCCGGTGATCTTTGGTACCATGAAATTTACACCTACCTAAGGTTAGGAATCCTCCCAACTGACATCACCCCGAACCTAAAGCGAACCTTTGTCAAAAGGTCCTTGTGATTTGTCATCCTAGGAGAAACCCTCTTCCGTAGAAGTATCGTTGGAACCCTGCTACGTTGTTTAAAACCTACGGAGGCCTTGACTACTCTAACTGAGGTACACAATGGCACTTGCGGTTCACACTTGAGTGGAATGACCTTGGCTAAAAAGTTGTTGAGAACCGGGTATTATTGGCCGACAATGGAAAGAGAGGCACGCGACTTTGTCAGAAGATGCCTACAATGCCAGCAACAAGGAGATCTCATTCATGCACCAGCTCAAGAGTTACACCCCATTGTTACACCTTGGCCCTTTTCACAATGGGGGCTCGATCTCATAGGTAAAATCTCACCCACCTCATCCAATGGCTACAAGTTAATCATCATTATCACCGAATGCTTCACAAAGTGGGTCGAAGAAATTCCCATGACCTACATCACGGGTAAACATATATCCAAGTTCATCCTGAACTACCTCATTTGCCGATATAGTGTTCCTCAATCCATTATCTCGAATAATGGGACACCCTTCAAGAATTAGGATGTCTGTGATTTGTGTGAAAAATTCAAAATCCAACACCGCTTTTCCACCCCATACTACCCACAAGGCAATGGCCAAGCAGAAGCTACCAATAAGACCATTCTGAAAATCCTCAAGAAAATAGTCAATGACTCTGGTCATGACTAACATCTGTAGTTAAACCCCACTTTATGGGCCTACCGCACCAGCATCCGCATGCCAACAGGCACCACTCCATTCTCCCTGGTTTACGGATCAGAAGCCATACTTCCAATAGAGATCGAGCTCCCGTCCTGAATATCTTTGCAAAACCTCATCACCGATGAGGAATATAGGGTTACAAGACTGAATGAGATGGAGTTAATAGATGAACGGTGCATGGATGCCCTAAATCATCTACAGGTCTACCAAAATCTCCTAAAATGGAGCTACAACAAGAAGATTAGGCAACGCACCTTCCAAGTTGGTGACCTTGTGCTAAAAGAGAACCAAAAGAATGTGCCCAACCCGGATACAAAAAGAAATTTTGAGCCTAACTGACTTGGACCTTTCATTATCACCACAAGTTACAAATTAGGGGCATATCAATTATCGACACTAGAAGGCGAGCCTCTGCAAGAGCCCATGAGCAGTTCTCACCTCAAAAAATTTTATGCCTAAACACTTCCAAGGTATAAAAATAGAAAATACAAAAACAATCAGAAAAAGTCCTATAAAAATGGTTACCTTGATGAAAACCTGGCAAACAGGCATCTTGGTGACAACAAAAAAATCAAAAAGTGCAAAAATCCAAAAAAAAATCAGAAAAAGGATTGAAAACTGTAAAAAAATTAAAAAAAAAAAAAATCATCCTCAAAGTGAAAACCACTTCGATGGTGCTTTGGACAAGTACCTTGGTGAAAACCTAGCAAATAGGTGTCAAGTGTAAATAAAGCACTCTCCATACACCAGGATCTGTACGACTCACTCATTCATTCCATCACATTTCATTAATCATCCATCCACTCATTCACTCGCATCCATACCATAGCCTGAGCTGGTGTCCGTATCATATTCCACCATAGTACTACTTGGCATATTCCTAAGATCGGTTTGTCCTGCCTTCATTGAAGTAGTCTATCAAACCACGCTGGGGGCATGTTCCTATATCGGCATCAGATCGAAGTCGTGTAAATTCTTGGGATCTTCTCAAAACGTCAAAAAATTCAAAAACAGTCAAAAATTCATCAAAAATCCAAAAACATGTCGAAATATCAGAAAATATTCAAAAGTTCATCATTAAGTCTTGTCAATCTTTTACCTTGTCTGAACTACATCGTCTCTGAGCTTGAACATAGGCAAGGTTGATCTTTGATCATCCCCCAAGATAATTAGGTCAGTCCTTTAGGCGTTTGTCGCATTGGCAATCCGTTTGCCCATCTAGTTTGCATCTTAGGTCAGTCCTTTAAGCAATAAAAGGGGGCAATCCATTTGTCCACCTTATCATCAAGTCAGTTTGTCATCAGTCGAACTATGTGTATAATGTAGACAAGGCTAATCTATGGATTAGCTCCTGAGACCCCTAGGATAGGTCTTTAAGTTAGTCTGTTCGGCATAAATCTCAAAATATTAAAAACATTGAAAAATGTGAAAATACCAAAAACAACCTCAAAATATTTGAAAACCCAAAATGGTGCATCCATTTCATCTCACTTTCACCCGTGATTTTTCATCACTCATAATAAAATAAATCGTCACCTTCACCCTTTGCTGAGTTAGTCAGAAGCAAGTCTAGCAGGTTCAAAAGTGAACACCTAATTGTCAAAGTCTCCAAAGTCTAGATTCGTAAGCAAGCAAGTTGGTCAACTCAGAGTATCAATAGCTTATCACCCAAATCAGTCCCACCAAACCCTGATCACAACATGTCCTACGATGAAGCCTTCCTGCGATGGACATAAGCATCAAGTACCCCTCACTGTAGTTAGTCTTGGCTAGCGGTATGAAGAACATTCGCTTGTTTGGTTTACTTTATTTAGTCTTTTGTCGACTTATCTTGTTTTGCGCCCATTCCAAGGACCTCTCGATGATGCCTAAACAAAACAGGTTTAGAGAGAAAGTAATGGGGCAAAGATCATTATCTTTTTTTTATCTACCGCGCTTGTGGGATACACTTGTAAAATAGCTTAGTCATATATATTTTGTTTGGTTTGTAGAGAGGATGTTTTAGATATCTTGTTGACCACATAGGAAAGCTTGCTTTTCTGTGTTTTGCTCCAAGATGTTTAGAATGTCTGAACTACATCTTGAATAAAGTATGTATGTAAAGTGTGAACAAGAATACTCCTATCTGATTGTCGAGTCAAGGTCCATCACACTAGGTACACTACCATCCTGGTCCTTTATACCTTGATACATCGTACCTATGTGTGTTATCAAAAATAACTCAATTGAGCCCTTTGAAAATCCCAATTCCTAGCAATGCAAATCACCATCACCATCATAACTAACTCACTAATTTTAAATTCTTCTATCTTCCTTCCACACTAACATGGTATCATAACAGTAATCAAAACATCGCCAATGCATACATCCTGCATCCACTAGATCATTAGCATCAAAAGCACATTGCATCATATCAACATCTTAAGAAATCATTACAACATTAAAGCATACATAATCATTTGCATCCATATCATTACACCATCATTAACATACATTTCATCCATAGGATCATCATTAAAAAAGCATGAAAAATATACAAAAAGAAATGCATCCATTGCATACATTATATCACATAAGCATAAGAATAGAAACATCTCATAGCATCATACATTTGCATAATTATACATCTGCATATCATACATGTGCACCATACATATCATAAAGGGTGAATCATCTCATATATATCATCAAAAAAATACTATTATGATACAAATCGGATCAGGTGTACATCGAATACATGGTACAATAAGGCCAAAATACTGCAGCCCATATAGCAAAAATACAAAAAACTGTCTGTGATCAAAAAAGGGGGCTAGCCCTGCTGGCTACTATCCTCCCCATCCTGTCTCTCACCATGAGCCTCTGTCAGCCACCTCCCTATCTACTGAGAAAAATTTGACACTCTATCTGTAATGGCACCACCTGTTGGTAGTGTTGCCAATAGTACTCGGCCTCTCTGATAGCATCTCTATAATCCCGAATATCAACTGATCAACCTCGGGATGTGGAGGCGGCACTCTCTAACTATGTTTGTCGGCCTATCTCCTGATCCCTCTTGGATCGGGCCTGATCTCTCTCTGCTGTAACTGTAGCAACCTGCTGCCGGGCATCATCTCACTTAGCTGTCAGAACCTGTACCTGGCCCTGCAACTACTGAATCTCTACATCCCGTGGATCCGACTGTGTTGCTGGTTGTATTGCCGGCTGTACTACTGGCTGCTGCTGTGGGCCTACCTGGGGCTACCCATCTTGTCCTACTATTGGCTGCACCGGTGGTGCACCTCCTTGACCTTTTCCTTCTAACCTACCTTTGGGCCTTCGACGTGGAAGTACTATCCCAGGAACTGTCAATCTCACTGGCGGTCTAAACCATGCCCTGTATACTGGAAGCACTATCCCAAGAACTATCAATCTCACTGGCGGTCTAAACCATGCCCTATATGTTGGAGTCACCCCTGCGTTTGCTGGCCCCTGATCATATGGCCACGACTGAGCCACTAACTATCTGAATGAGGAAACCACCTCATCTGCTGGAATGAGCGGTTCCCATGCGATCTCTCTAGTCAAGCGTGCGAAGAGTGCCATGTACTAACCATCGGGTATATCCTACACCTCGCCGAACTGCCTGGCTACCTTGTTAGGAAGGTACCTCTCTATCATAATGTGCTCCTGACCCTGCATAAGTCTATCCTGGCGAGCAAAGAAAAGTTGCTCGACATCATCATACCATGGCCCTATACCCATCCATGGCCTCGATATGAACACTGTCATCTCATCTATAACCTGTCGCTAGTGGGTTATACCATTTGTACCCATGTGAGTAAAGTGAATCCTCGCCCCGCCATACTGCCACACCATGGGGTCATCAATATCTATAATGATCGGTGTCACAATCGAGCGAAGCACTGGGATTCGCTCCCATGCCCAAATGTGTAGAAGAGTCAATCCAGCCCCAAGAGCCCGACCCTCCAAATAGGCGAACTCGTGCAAATCTCGGTACAACGAGGCCAACTGTACTGGTCCCTAGGCAAAACACACTCGATGAGCACACATCTTCTTCCATGCTAGTCCCCAACCTAGACTGAAATATCAGCCACATCGATCAGGAGCTACAAGGCCAGAAATAATGGTGGCCATAATAAGGCTGTAAGTAGGGGCTATACCCTGGTACCTCTCCAAATCTATCTGACCATCACAAAGCATGAGCTTGTCGACAGCCATGACACCAAAGCAGGCATCCCTACCCGCCTCCAAATCATAAATCACTCGCTCTCCATGAATGGGTAGCCGCAGGATGCGCCAGACATCCTCAAGAGTAATGGTAGCCTCACTGGTAGGGAGATGAAAATATGACGTCTTATTGTGCCATCGCTTGGCCAAGGCATGCATCATACCCAGATGTGCTCGAATAGGACAAACATGTGCAATGAACCATAGGTCGAGCATCCCAAGATGCTCCTGAAGGAATATGTGCATACCCTGTAATCTCTCAAGTACTGGCCACCGGTGCTCCCTAGAATGAATGACCTCGTGTCTCTCCTGCGCAGGGAAAGAGGCCGTGTTAGTTTTCCTAAAGAAAATCTACAGTCCGTACCACTTTTCACTTTTGAAACAGCAAAGGCGACGCTGTTCTCAAAAGCAACGTAGTTTGCAATGTTCCAAATTGTGCCGTGCGGTAGACTTTGACACCCCAGTTCGGCAAACTGACCTGCAAGGTGCTATTTGTGCAAGCGGCCGACTTTTCTATCCAAAAATCCTAAAACCTAAACTGGCCCGCGCAACACTCTATGTACAAGTGGTCCTATATAGGACCGCGCGAGCCTGCTTGAGAATTTCCACAGCGCTATATTGCACCACACCACTTTGACCGTACCTAAGACCTAATAAATGCATGAATAACGAGAAAAATAAAGTCGGATAGGGGTACATACCAAGGGTCCTATGGAAACTGGTTGTTGATATAATCGTACCCGCTCTGACATGTGCAAAGGAAGCTGTCGTTGTGCCATTTTCTCCAAGTCTCAGAGCTCTAAGTGTCAAATTTTTCAGGGTTTAAAATTGCAAATGTATTGAAAGTGACCCCTCGAGGTCTATTTAAGCCTGAAAATTAGGGTTTTTTGACCTAATTTGACCTTCTAACTAGAGTTTTGATCCCCCGATCCTGTTTTCATCCAACCAAGAGTCATTTTGCATCCCTTTTGGAATTTTAATGCATTTTTCTGGCATTTTGGGGCATTTCTGTCCTGTCGGGCACCTTGTCATCTTTTTTTTCGTGAGATCACCCAAAAAATCAAAATTTTCGTCCAATCTCTTGAGGGGGTAGTATCCAGCAATACCCTTCCATTAGGGCAGCAATGGGGCATCTGATTTTTTTTTTGAGAAAATCCTGAACCATTGATCACAGCAGTTTATTCTTTGAATCAATGCAACAAGTACGTTGCTTCAAAGAGGGGCAAAATGTAGACATGGAAAATGTACAAGTTCGTTTTGGCACACCTGATCCCGATTAATGACAGCATTTCCTCTTAAATCATATTCTCGACATTTCATCGTAATTCTATCCCTTAATCTAATGAATCACTATTTATCTGATTAAGTCTATCACCTCCTCTGATTAAATTAATCAATTTAATTTAATTAACCTTACATATCTGTTTAATTAAATAAATCATTTTATTTGATTAAATTCTCTAAAGCCATCTTATTAAATTAAGTAAATTAAATCTTATTTGATTTAATCTACTATGTTCATCCTTAGTTAAATAAATCAAAATAATTTATTTAATTAATCATTTCCTCTCAATTTGATTTAAATCAATTCATAAATTTACACATCTCCTAAATTCCTCATTAAATTAATCAAATCTTTGATTAAGTTAATCCCTATCACTAAAATCCTCTAGAGAATGCAAGTTGCACAATAAATCAATTACTTTGATTTATTAATTCATCTATTTTCTCTCAACATGGCATCAAAAAGGCCAAGTGGACTTGGTCCTTCCAACAAGGCATTTAAGACCTCTTACATGTCCTTAGCCTTGAGCCAAGTGACATTAACTTCATTTCTCTTCCCTCTTCAACAAGTCATCTCACAATTTCAAATTCAAATTTATGCATTTATTGGCACTTTGGCCAAAATGTGCACAACCACTAACCATTCACATCTTGACATGTGGCATTCAACCATTGGATGTTGAATGATCCCACATTGCTCAAATCTCACTTTCTCTTCCGAATTGAAAGTTATAAATTGGAGACTTCTCTCCTCATTTCTCATCCACAATCATATGCAAAGTTACTCTCTTCACATTGAGAGCCAATTTTTCCCATTTCAATCAACCATCAATCATCTTTCAAGATTTGCAACAAGGTTATGCTCAAATATATTTGAAGATTTGACCATTGCTCAATCAATCAACATTGCTACTTAGGAATTGGGAAAGGGCCAATTGCAACACTTCATTGGCACCAATTCCCCCATAAGATCATCATCCTATTAGCTTAATTAAGATTGCATCTCTTTTATTCAAAGTTTATTGTGTTTCTTCATTTCCTAATTTAGTTTGAATAGATGGATTTTATGGGGAATCTCTCATGCTTTTTTACATGCTTTTGATCTAACAAACTAATGTGTTTTGTTGCTCTTGCGCATTTGCAGGTTTAGGGGTTCACAATTACATTACCCTTATCGATTCAATTTTGACAGGTGAGCACATCACCGTTTCTTGTATGTATGCCTCGTGGCTTCATGTATGTGTGGGTAACTTGCAACCTTCAAATTTTGCATTTAATTACACAACCTTTACAATCACACTCATGTGAATTGGTTTCATTAAGGGAAACCACTCAATGTCAAAGCTCATCCAACTAGGAATTTAACAAAATCCCATCACATCAATAACTTTATTCATTTAATTACAAAGAAATTTCTAGTTCCTCTTGAGGAAATCCTCCCAAAATTCACCTCACAGACATGACATCTATTTTCTATGTTGTAGAAACTCCCTTCATTTCAAAATACTAATTTAATCATCTCAAGATGTCGAGAACTTTGAGCGATGCCACTTTGAAGAGTGATTTTCTAACAATTGAGAGTTTAGAATGTAGTTTAGTTAGGTGACTTGAAGAAGATCAACTCAAGGAGATGTTCCTCATTAAGAGTGATGTAGAAGAGGGAGTGATCTGAAAAATCATTGGGGATAAATTCCTTTATGAAGTGGATGTTCATAACTTTGCACTTCTAGAATAGTTCCTGTACAACATCACTCGCAACTTCGGTAAACTAGAATGGTGTATTAGAGTTGAAGAGTTTCTGATTAGGCTGGTATACCTAGCTAGAGTGGAGGTAACTATGGGAAACCTCAACGAATACCCATAATTTTTCTTGGTGAGGGACGTTATATGTATCACCATAGATATTTAGCATGAGAATGATAGGAAAGTTGTCACCCTCCTTCATGTTGGAGTGGAAAGGAATGACATGGGAATGTTTTCCCATCTCATTGAGTCAAATGTGTTACAAGTATGGATGTGTTTGGTGGTATTTTCATTAATTTTGTCATTGATGTCAACATAGTTCAGAGTGATTGTAGGTGGTACATGTATAGTTGAGATATTGTAGAAGTGTTGAGAGTACATGGAGCTATATTTATGAAGTTGCAGTTGTCTTGATGCTAATTTCTTTTGAAAAAAATAATAAATAATGAAGATTGTGTAGTGTATGTGTGTTCCGAGTGTGCTCGGATAATGTGCTCTACATTTCTTCTTTGTTGATCCTATGCCTATGCAAATCTTTGGTATTGTTTATGAGCTTCAATGGATAATATATCCCGATTTTTAGCTTCTAGGTTGATGGAGAGTGAAAAATGTGTTCATCGGTGTGTGAACAGGTTTGGTAGAACTATTTTTCTATGGACTAGGAGAGATGTCTCTACTCTGTAGTCTTCTGGTGTTTTGTTTAAGATCTTGCAGATCTAGAAGAAGGTTAATATTGATGTTATCTATGTTTTATAAAATGCACATGTGGTTTGGTGCTCCGAAAGGCTTGTTCCAAAGCTACGGTGTGTTTCTGCTCGATCTAGTTGGACTATTGAAGAATGTTATGTGAATGAAGATTGTTACAGTTGCTACGGATGTACCTGAAGGTTTCTAAGAGATTTTTAAGTGTCTAGTGAATCATGTTAGGTGATCTACGTGTGATCCTATTGTTGTCGATGCATGTACTTGAAATTTCATTGGTGTTTTCATTAGGTTTGGCTGACCTAGTGTTTACACGTTACTTGGAGATTTGCATCAATTTAAGGAAGCATGTGTTTGATCCAAGATGTTGTTTGGGTCCTAGTTAAAATTTAATTGGTCCTCTCTCATTCTTATCCACCATGGGAATGTTGAGTAGCCAACCTAATTTGAATTTGTAAAATGAAGGATATGTAGCCGATCTTGGAGAAAGTTTCTAGGGTTGAATATGGTATAAGAGAAAGTCAAGATGTAGTGAATTGCAAGCAGAAGTGTGAAGTGTGAAAACAAGTGCAAAAAGTAGAGTGTGTAAGAGTGAATCAAGGAAACAATACTTTGATGTTTTAGATTCTTGAAAGCAGTGAGCTGATGGTGTCTACAATTTCTTGATCAAGTTGCAAATGTGTGGAACCTATTGTGGTGGATCTTTATTTATCTTTTCTTTGTTTGTAGGAAGTGAGGCTCCTTCTGGATAGTGAGTCCTATTTGTAGGCAAGGATCCTTTATATTTGGACAATGAGTCATTTCTGGGTAGTGAGCCTTTGTATCCGGTATTGCATTTCTACTATATTATGAGTTAACCCTCACTGTGGTTTTTCCCTCATTGGGTTTTCCATGTAAATCTAGTGCCTCTTGTGTTTTCTTTTTGTTATCTGCATTTCCTGTTTATACTTAAGAACAGATTAAGTTAAAGTGGAATTGATTAAGGTTAGAAGTAAATTAATTTGGTACAAATGATTCAACCCCCTCTCAGTTGTCTTGTGCATTTCAAAAATTGGTATCAGAGCTTTGGTTCCTTGGAGAAGAGCTTAACCGCTTGAGGTAGATTAGATGGTGCACAAGTTACAAATCCCTATATTTGATGGAGCTGATTACAATGAATGGAAAGTATATATGAGAGGTTATCTTATCTCTCTTGGGTTCAAGACTTGGAAAGCTGTAGAGATAAAATATGTTGAACTAGCTAGTGGTCCTTCTTCTGTAGATGAGATTTATTCTTGTGAGGAGAATGAAAAAACAAGGTATGCTATTTTCAGTGCTCTATCTAAAACTAAATAGAAACAAATTATTTCTTTAGGCATTGCTTATCAAGTATGGGAAAAGCTGAAAGACATCTATGAAGGAAATGATAGAGTAAAATTGTCAAGGAAGCTAACAGCTATGCGCATATTTGAGAACTTGAGAATGGAAGAAGGTGAAGAAATTGCAAGCTATTATCAGAGAGTTGAACTTGCACCAAATGAAATCAAGAATCAAGGTGGTACCATGAGATATGAAGATATAATAGAGAAGATCTTGATGACCTTACCAAAGAATTACAGTGACAAGGTCTCTGCTATTGAAGAATCATATGATCCAAAGACATTTACTAAAGAGTATCTATTTGGCACCTTGATTGCATTTGAGATGAGGAAATTTGGAAAAGATAAGGACAAGATGAAAAAACCTTTAAAGAAATTAAGATAGGAGATGACTTGGATAGTGATGGTTCAGAAGAGTTGGAAGCAAACTTTTCAAGGAAGTTGAAGAAATGTACTCATAAGTACAAAGGTATGTTGCCTTTTAAATGTTTTAGTTCTGGAAATATTGGTCACTATGGTTCAAGATGTCTAAATAGACCTACACACAAAAAAAGGATAATAATAATAAGGATAAAAAGGACAAGAATTTCAAGAAATTGTATTATGTTAGAGAAGATGTAAGAATTTTAAATGATGGGTTTGATTTTTTGGATGATAAAGATGAATGCTTATTTCTAACCTTGTAAAGTAAATTTGTGCCTACTAATCATGGAAGATGGGCAAGGGAAGCTAGTCTTGGGAACAAGAAGGATGAGATGGAAGGTACTTTGGTTACTACTTTTCATTCTAGACAAGATGAAGACTATTGGGTAATTGACAGTTGATGTTCAAATCATATGACTGGAGACAAGAGTAAGTTCACTAAACTTGAAAAATATGATGGAGGATTAGTCATGTTTGGAGATGATTCTGGTGCTAATATTGTTGGAAAAGGAACAATTAGTCTTGATGGAAAACATAGTACTGATGATGTCTATTATGTTAAGGGCATAAGGCATAATTTTTGATTGTTGGGAAAATTTTTAGCAAAGTATTTAGGTTTGTGTTTCAGGATAGCATCTGTGAGATCAGAAAAGGGTTCGGAACTATGGTAGCAGCAGGAAGAGGAACTCATGGAAACATCTATTAGCTTAAGAGTGGCGATGGTCAATGCTTTGTTTCTTAGATTAATGAAAGTTGGCTATGGCACTGGAGGATGGGACATGCAAATTCTTACAATCTAATGAGAATTAGTTTAAGAGAATTTGTTAGAGATCTCCCTAGAATTATAAAGCCTATAAATTCTATTTGTAGAAGTTGTCAGCTGGGAAAACAAATAAGATGCAATTTTAAAGGAAAAAAAGAATCATCTACTAAAATGTTGGAATTGATTATTATAGACCTTTGTGCTCCTACAAGAACAAGAATCCTAAGTGGTGACAACTATTTTATGATTTTGATTGATGATTACTCTAGGATGACATGTGTTACTTTTCTTAGAGAGAAAGCTCAACCTCTAGATAGATTCAAAGTGTTCAAAGTAAGAGTAGAGGATGAAGTAAACCTGATAATAAAATGATTAAGGTCTGATAGAGGTGGAGAATTCACTTCTGGTGAGTTTAATGCATTTTGTGAAGATCATGGTATAAAGAAACATTATTCTTCTCCTAGAACCCCTCAACAAAATGGAGTTATGGAAAGGAAGAACCGAAATGTTCAAGAGGCTTCTAGAACTATGATGAAAGAATAAAATGTTCCTAATGTGTATTGGAGATAAGTAATCCACAATACTATACATTCTTAATAAAGTTTGAGTTAGAGGTAACAACACAAAGACTCTTTATGAGTTGTGGACTGGTAAGATTCCTACAGTCAAGTACTTTAAGGTATTTGGAAGCAAATGTTACATTAAAAGATATGATGAGAACCTTGGAAATTTTGATACAAGATGTGATGAAGGTATTTTTATTGGATATTCAACTAATAGCAAAGCATATAGATGGTTCAATAAAAGATTGAGGAAGATACTTGAAAGTGCTAATGTAAAAGTTGACGAAGCTATGCATAGACTAGTGGAAATAAGTGAAGTTGAACCAGATAATCCTATATGTGGACAAATACAAGAAGAGGAAAAGGAAGAGAAAGAACAAAGTGATGAAGAGGAAATTTTAGAACCTGCTCCTAAGACTCGTAAATATGTTTAGAAGAATCATCTGGAGGAACAAATAATTGGAGACATAAGTGAAGGTGTAAAGACAAGAAGCAAAGTGGGTTGAGGTAAATTTGTGTTTACATTATAAGATAGAACTAAGACTATGAGTGAGGCATGAAAAGATGTGAAATTGGTTAGAGAAATGAAAGAGGAATTTTAGAAAATAGAGTACAATCATACATGGGAACTGGTTCCTAGACCAGCAAACAAGAATGTGATTGGTTCAAAATGGGTATTCGGGAATAAGCTAAATGAAGATGGTGAAGTGGTATGAATTAAAGAAAGGCTTGTATGAAAAGGTTATTCACAAGTTGAAGGAATAGATTTTGAAGAGAAATTTTCCCCGGTGGAAAGAATGGAGGCCATTCAGATGTTTTTGGCATTTTTACCTCATAAAGACTTCAAAGTGTACTAGATGGATGTCAAGTCTGCATTCTTGAATGGAGAATTGGAAGAAGAGATGTACATGGAACAACCAAAAGGATTTTGGTTACCAGAAAAACTGTACATGGTCTGCAAATTGAAAAAGGCACTATATGGACTTAAACAAGATCCTAGAGCATGGTATGCAAGGTTGGATAGATACTTGACACAACGAGGATTCAACAAAGGCTCCACGAACAACAATCTCTATTTTAAAGTTGAGAGAAACAAAATGTTGATAGTTGTAGTGTATGTTGATGATATCATCTTTGGAGGATATGAAGGTATGTGTAAGAAATTTGTAGAGGAGAATAAAAAAGAGTTTGAGATGTCTATGATTGGTGAGTTGAATTTATTCCTTGGACTACAAGTGAATCAAACTGATAAGGGGATATTCATTTCACAATCTAAGTATGTCAAAGAATTGTTGAAGAATTTTTGAATGGATGAATCCAAAGTGGTATGTACCCCTATGGTAACCAGATGTAAACTGAGTAAGGATGATGAATCTTCTAAAGTTGATCAGAGCATGTAAAAGTCTATGATTGGTGGACTATTATATCTTACTACTAGACTGGATATCATGCATGCAGTATGTTTGGTTGAAATATTTCAAGCAGAACCTAAGGAGACACATGTTACAACTATGAAGAGGATATTCAGATATCTAAAGGGGACTCCAGATTATGGTGTATGGTATCCTAAGGATACTAATTTCACCTTGAATGCCTACACTGATGTAGATTGGGTTGGTTGTGTAGATGACCGAAAGAGTACAAGTGGTGGTGCATTCTTTCTTGGAGTAAGATTGGTCTCATGGCTAAGCAAGAAACAAGATTCAGTCTCTTTTTCCACTGCATAAGTTGAGTATATTGTAGCAACATCTTGCTTTACACAGGTACTTTGGATGAAGCAAACCTTGAAGGATATAGGTGTGATATATGATGAACCTACCCATATCTTATGTGACAATACAAGTGCAATAAACTTTCAAAGAATCTAGTTATGGATTTTAGGACAAAGAATATATCTATCAAGTATCATTTATTGAGGGAGAAAGTAATTTTTTTTCCAATAGCACACACACCCTATTCAAAATGGGGACCCTCTCTTTCACTTTTTTCCAGATCACTTTTTCCTTCAACTCTCTTTTCATGCACCCCCTATTTTTGAGTCCTAAGTGGTCAATAAGTCCCAAAGTTATCATCTTGAGTTGACCAAGTTTCACCACCCTCAAAATATTCGAGTCGTCGGCCTTCACGAAGTTCCTTAAATGGCAGTTTTCCTTGAATCCTTAAAACTGCCATCTTTTGCTCCTTGCGGGTCCGCCCTTGTGGCCCACCCTTGGTAGAATTATGTCCTTCCTTCATTGTTTATGTGGTGGCCAAGTCAGCCTGTCCACCCACCCTATGGGTCCCACAACGTTCGGTGTCGTCCCTTTTGCCAACTGATCCGATGGAAAATGCTTGGCTGCCGCTCACCCCACAGGCTCCGCCATTCCTGCCACTGGCTATTTCAAAATCCACACCCACCAACCACACCTTTCATGATATTGGAATATATTGTGGGAATTAGTGAATCAAATCCTCTAAATAGCAAGGCTGGTAAGTCATTTTCATAGACACTCTTGCTTAAACTTGCTAGAGCTTGTCCTACTTCTGTCGTCGTTGTGCCCATGTGAGTCCATTGTCATTTGAGCGTCCCTGCCTTCAGTCTCTTCACAAATTCTTTCAAGTCTTCTAGGTAGGTTTTCCACCACCGCCTTCATTGTGCATTTTCCTTTGAAACTTGCTAAGTTGTTAAAATATTGATTTGAAAAACCCTAAAACTAGCTAGAGGACTTAAGGCTGCACAAAACCCATGTCTTGCAAAATTAAAGATCCTTAGAAAATCGGCCATTTGAGGTCGTGCAAAACTTACCATCGCAACCACCAATCTTGACCAAGGCCATCGAGCCCTTGCGATCGACAAGTTTTTTGTTACTGTTACCTTAGCACTATGAATGAAAAACTTTAGACCTCGACCATCACCCTTGGTGCACCCATCCATGTGGGTGGACACCACCTCCTCGCCATCATCAATAAAATAAATGAAAATCCTAAGTCAAATGGAAATTCTCCCAGCCCTTGCGGGCCTGCGAATGTGGGTTTACATGTGCGGAAGGCTCCCTTCCCATCGTTGTTTCACACGGCTTCCTAACCTCGGCCTCCCACCTTGCGGGTACCATGAAACCCTTGTACTCCTACCAGTAAGTCACTAAGGCTTCCCTTTGCAGGCCATGTGATGAAGGTTTCCACCATTGTTTCACCACCATATAATGATCATCCTAAATGGTGAAGCTCTTGCTCCATCCTGAGTTGCAGATCCCAAACCCTTTGTTGCGGTTTGACTAGCTGCAAAGAAAAAACCCACACCAATGAATCTTGTAGGCCTGATAGTGCATACCACTTCCTACGGGCTGCTATCTCATCTTCGTCGCCTCGACCTACCATCACCCTACATCTTCTCGCCGATCTTCACCTGTATCACTTGGAGTGACTTAAACTTTGAAATTAGCTGGTGCCGCCCTCCCTAGTTGTGGGTACCACATGATGGGATTCCATCTGTGGGATTCCACCTCCCCGACGTCATTCCAAATGATAGAGCTCACAAATGGCTAAGACGCCACCTACCCCCGCAATCCCTAGAGCCGCATGCCAAAATGATTGAGCTATCACATCCAAAGTCCTCAGGAATTATCAAATCCACATATCCAAATGACTTAACACCCGATAGGTCCCATTATTGTGTGGAAGTGTTGATGCAGGTGGCCGCATGTGAGCCGTGACTCCCTCTTCACCGTCTACCCACTGCCTCCTCCAAAATGACTACCAGCCCAAGGAAACCCACACCTCTGGGCCCCAATTATTGTATCTTCCCCAAATGAAAGGAAAACAATGATTTGTGATGAATGTTATAATCCTCGAAAGATGAATTTCTTGATCTAACATTTATTTTGTATGTTTTTACTAATGCTCCCCTCATTTGATACATGAATATGATTACTACACCTTTGCATGCAAGATTTATGGAATCAACTGTAGAACCATCAAGGGAGTCTGCAGAGAAGGAAAAGTGGAAGAAATATACCAAGGTCCCAAGAGGGAAAGAGGAAAAAGATCAAATGAGGTAACCATTTTAGGGAATGGAGGTCACCTCCAAGGTTACTACCATGTGGGACACCGTTATAGATACAAACCTTGGGTATATAGATATAGATGAATTTAGACAGAGGGTCATTGCCAACCCCACTACAGAAAATGCCAAGAGAATTAGGAAAATTGGATTGGCTAAGGCAGTTGGCTTCCCACCTACACTTGTGGCTCTAAAGCTAGTGATGGCTTGTAGAGAAGCCTATAAAAAGAAGACCAGAATAATTGTTGATCTTGATGGAAAAGTGTTGGACGACCTATCCACTAGGTCCATAGGGAAAACCTTTCACATCCCAACCTTTGATACAATGGAGGAAACCATAAAAGAATATGTAGAAAACAAATGGAAAGATAATCCCTCTTAGATGTAAGAAGTTGATCAATCAATACTTGCTAGAAGAGAAGAGGGACAACATGAACAAGGTACCTCAGGATTTGTTCAGGAGTGACTTTTATGAGGACTACCACAATTTTGTAACCTTGCTAAGCAGAGTCATGGGAATCTTGACTGTGGCATACTTCAAAGACTGGATGTTCTATTTTATAGAAGAAATTATCAGAGGAACAACTAAGTTCCATTGGGCAGGAATGATTAGCAACTACCTGCACGAGCAGTTTGTAGAAGTCAAGAAGACCTATCAATTTTATATGACCTCCTGCTTGGTCTATCTTATGATTGATCCCTTTCCATACAAAGGTCTATTTGTAGCATAGAGCCCAACCCCCAGGAGAGAGCTAAAAGTATATAATAGAAATTTGTAGCTCTACTACCAAAATTTCAAAAAATACTACTGTAGAGTGATGATGCCTTTATTGGGCACATTATCAGACTCATTGGAGGGGATTTCAAGAGAAGAGTTATGCACAGTGACCGTGCATAAATTCAGAGGTTCAGATTCCTATTCATTGAGTTCCCAAAAATGACCTATATCCGAACTGGAGGCTTCATTGAAAGGCCATACAAACTACCCCGGTATCCCAATGACTAGCTAATCTTCCTGGAAGTTTCAAGGCAGATACAAAACACACATAATCTCCTTGCTAGAAAACTTCGGGAAGAAATACCATATCCTCTCACATTCAGGCAGGGAATGTATGCTCTCCCAGTTGCCCAATGTGCTGAGTATTCTCAGAAAGAGATCATTGAGTATAGTCTGGGCCTCTACACTCCCTAGCCAAGGATGGACCCATATGATAGGTTGAAAAAGTTTGTTGGAAAGGAGTACTCCCATTTTCACAACATTGAATATTTTTGGGCTAAGTGCCAGGATGAAAAGGACATACGCATGACACACTATATGCGTATGAATGCTTACTTTTTCAAGATGGCCAAACTTTTCCTAGTGCCTGATCAGATCATCAAGGACGAGAGCGCTATTATAGATCTGAGATTTGATATTGTCGCCAACCTACCATTGCCCCTTATAGATTGGAATGAGGAAGAGGTCAATGACCTCGATATTCTAACAAAGCCAATAGAGCATAGAACTAGGCAATGGATTGAGGCACAAATTGCTCAATTGAAAATTCAAGGGGCTGATCTAACATACAACGAGCTTGAAGATGAGCTTGAGAGAGAAATGAATAGTGGGACTATTGAAACCCCAACTAAAGAGGCTCCAAATTCTCCCCCATCCAAAACATCAATGAAGATAAAGGAACTATCAGAATGCTAGCCAAGGCATATGGTGTACTCAAGGAAGGCTTCAGAGAGCGAGACCTTAAAGAAAGAAAATAAGTCAGGTGGGTTCTCTGAGATGCCCATGATCCAAGAGGATCCATTACATGAAGGAGAAGAAGGAATATAGGCTGAGTAACCCAAGTCACCACCTTCCACCTCTATTCTTGTTGCCACCACAATCACCACTTATATTACTCCTCCTCCGACATCTCAAACATTAGTAATTTCCTCCCCATCCACAATGGACATCTCATTTCACCTTGCCTCCACCTCACCCACTACACCTATTATGGTAAGAGATTCCTCCTGTATAACGACCTCCCCACTTTCATCCTCCTCAATGTCTCCATCATCTGTTGTTTCTCTAGCCTCCACAAGGACAATTCCTACCCTCACTCTTCTAGAGGACTTTTCTCATCATATGCAAAACATCCCTATGGAGCTCTCTAGAGTATTGATGAAGCCTGCTGTATAATCTGCTCTAGCTCAAGCCATTGCCAGTCTCCCTATCCCTCCTCTGACAAAACCACCCAAAATGGAGATGACCATGCGGATTTCAGAGGAGATAGAAAGACATGAAAGGGAGATAGCTAAGGAGGGTAGTGATGAGCCTTAAGATCCATTCAAGGATGACTACCATGAGCATTCAGAATATCAACACTTAGTCATTGATGAGGTGGTACATGAAGAAGAAAGATCAAAATCCTCAGAGAAAGATGTTGAAGATCCCGGTGCCCAGTATATAGTGGAATATTCTAACCAAGAACTCGAGGAGGAGTTGTCCAAACAACTCAAGGACATCAGAGAGAAAGTTGAGGGGCAATCTTATAAGAAAAAGAGAGAAACATATGAAGACATGGATGTATCTACCGAGCCTCTGATAAAAGAACAAGATTAAGGTCTCCACCAAAAAGAAGAAATACCTCTCGAGAGAGAAGAAGAGAAAAAGGAAGATGAGGCTAAAGAAAAAGATAAACTTGAAGAAAAGCTTGAAATGAAAAGAAGCCCCAAGGCATAACATCATATAGAGCTCAGGAAAGAAGAATAAAATGCATCTGAAGGGAAAGATAGCCTCAAGGAAAAAATGGCTGCTACCGAGGCACATGAAGAAAAAGACCATATTTATTTGAGACTCAGATGAAGAAGAAGAAGAGAAAAAAAAGTAGGAGGCTTTGGATCATGAAGAAAGGGAGATCCAACATGCTCAGAGAGAAGAAGGTAATCATGAATCACCAAAGAAGGGATCTCAGATGCCTAAGTGGTTGGAAAAGTAGCTACAGAAGAAGACACCCACTCCCATGGATCCAAAGAAAAGACTAGGGGATATCCTAACATAGGCTCAAATAGGAGAAAAGAAAAAAAAGAAGCTAAGGATTAGATCCCATATCACGATGGATGCATCAGGATCCAAGATGGTACAAATTGCTACCCAATTGCTAAATAAAGAAGAAGGGGTGAGTTATAATATCTCCACTGTTGACCTTGGTACGAGCATAAGGGAATAGAAGATTGACCATCTCCAGGGGTCCATCACCACGATGGTGCACCAAATGAATAAGGATCAGTCCTCCATGGAGGAATTGAAAGCACAAGTGGCAGACCTCATGGCCTACATAAAAAAATGGTCTTGTATGAACTACCCATGACATCGTCAACCTTGCCACTGCTACTATCCAAGGACCATATAAATATGTTATAGAGAAGAAAAACTTGGACAAAGTCCACCGAAGATTGGTTCCAGCGGGTGATATATAATGGAGATATGGGTATTGGGCAGGCCATCTGGATGGAAAAAAAGTTTCAGGAAGTGCAGAAGCAGCTCGAAGGCATAGAGAAATTTTGTACTGACTTCCCAAAATTATATAGGATTACATATCCTAAACTTGAGGCTATCCTCAAAGTGCCCACAAATACTTGGGAAAAGGAGTTAGGTTTGGCAAAGGATGACCATTGGCTGGTCGACACATAGAAAATGAGTCTAGACCATAGAAAATAAGTCTTGGAGCATGTGCTCCACGAAGTAGAGATCGATCTAGGATGGGTCAAAGAACATTGGGAAGATTGTGAGGAGTATCTGAAACTCATGATAGATTATGACATGCCTACCGTCAAGCTAGACCCCAAGAAAATAAGGCCGTATTTTCATAAGAAGATGGAAAATAGGGCTGTGGACTCACTAATGCCGTATTTTATGGATTTTGTTGCCTGAGCCTTCACCCAATGAGAACAAGTGGTCAAGAATACACTGAAGTGCATGAAGTATTGGGAACTAATCACTAACAGGTTCAAGAAATTGACCTTCCAAGTACTCTAGTCCAACATCCTAGAATGGAGTAAACTTCAAGTGTTGATGGGAAAATTCATGGGGTATGCCACTGTGAAGAAGAATGAGGGGAAACCTATTATTGATGATGAGTTTCTCATTGTGTAACTACAACACAAGAGCAATCAACAAAGGAAAAAGTGCTAAATTGCTAGACGCTAAAGGAAGAAATAGGGATAAGACAAAAAATGTAATTTTAAATTTTGAAATATTAAGGGGTAGGTGAAACCATAATTTGTAGAGAATATTGGCCATATAATGAGATTAAATCTTGGCCATTCATTTTTCTTTTTGAAAACAATAAATAGGGGGTCTCCTCTCATTTTCAAGAGAGAGTTGAGTTATTGTAAAGACATGTTGTTGAAATTATTATGGAAATTCATTGATTTTGGTGGATTCTTGAGTTTCCTTCATGTTTCATGATTCTTCTCTCTATAGTTGATAGATTTGAGTGAATTTAATTTGTTGTTCTATGTGTTTTGCATGCTTTAGTAGGTTGGTTAATGTTGTTCATTGATGTTGAAGAATTCTATTGTGTTGATGCCCTTCATTGTTCATGCTTTTTTGTATTTATTGGTGATAAATAGCAGTGTAAAGCTAGTCTGAACATACATTGATTGTCGCACTTAAACTTCATCTTTTATTCATGTTTCATGGTGAATGAATAGTTGAAAATATGTAGACCTTAGAAGATGACACTAGTTTCATGATACTGTTAATTGATTTGGTTAAGTGGAACTTAGTTTAAGGAAGGCTGTCCACTCCAGTATCCACCATTATCATTGTTCATTGGTAGTTGCAGGTCTAGGAATTTCTCCCTCTCCCTTCCCTTTTGACCTTTCTTTGAAATAGTAATTTAGGCAAGGTTCAGGCATCATTGTAAAGCCAAATCTGATGATAAAGGTGGAGTCTAGACTGATGTTTTGAACTTGCAAAAATTACACATCAATTCCAACACCTTGAGAACTCCATTTAAAGAACCAATTTCCCTCCAACCTAAGATATGTAAGGCTGCCCCGTGATTACCAAAAAATCACATGAACCAATTGAGACATTCCAAGTAAGTAATGGCTTGGCATCCAAGAGACCTTGGGGGAAATCATGAAGAACTTGTTTGTAGATTTCTACCTTTCAAGAGAGGTGATGCACCTATACATTACCTGTGTTGACAAGTCCAAAAACACCAATCAACAGAACTTGCGCTAGAAGGAGGGCCCTCCTTGTGTTATGCTGGATCGAATCGGTTCATTCTCCCCTGAAATATTTCATAGATTCCTAAGATCCACACCAAATAAATGGTAATTCCAAGAGCTATCACCCCCTACCAAGGCTAGAAGAGCTAAAAGAGGGAAGCTTCCATCTCTGGTGCATCCAACCAACTCACCTCACCTTTATCTTCACCCTCCCCTTGACCCTTGGCAACACCTTGTTTTGATTTTCTCCCACAACCAAGGTGTTGCCTTTTGACCTAACATACCTCCTTCCCTGGGTGTTGTCCCAATAGCTGTTAATTCCCCTTTGCAACCTCAAGTCAACCTAGCACACCCTAATCCACCTCTACCTCTCATGGTGTGGTTGGGTAACAACCCCTCTCCTTTGTCCTTCAATGTTTACCATGATATGCCAAAGAACCTAGAGGGCTTTTGCACCAAGTTCAATCCTTGGGATCCGTAGAGGATAGCAGATGAACACATAAAGATCTTTCAAATAGCCTTGAAAGATATGTAGATTGGACACGAAGATGTGGCATGTAGGCTCTTCCCTTATTCCTTGGGGGAGGAGGCCTTCTACTGGTACATTCACTTTCCAATAGGGTCCATAACCACTTGGGATTTGTTGAAGAACACCTTGTAGAAATTTAAGATCCAAGTCAACCCTTCTGAGCTGTACCAATAGTTCATGGTCATTCAAAGAGAATTCAATGAGTTGATCAGCTCTTTTAATGACATATTTCACTGAGCTTATATGAGGCTGCAAATGCCTTATGTGGTTGATGATCCTTCCGCCCACCTGGTGTAATATGCAGCATTGGACAACCTCACCTCTACCTTGGTGAAGAGGATGAACCCACTATTGGCTTGGTTGGTGGATGCCTATGCAGAAGCAGTTAAAGCTAGTATAGATTTAGGACAGCACATTGTTGGTCCACTACCCTCTTTGGGACCAGTCACTCACCCACATCAAATTAAAGGGATCACCCAAGCCTTGGCACATCAAACACCATTGATAAATCAAGTTCTACAACTTGCAATGGTTCCTCATCCAGGACTGCCATTGAGTCAGGCACCCCCAATACCTCAATACTTATAGCCACAACAACAAAAAGTTTATCTCAGCTACCCTAAGTGTCGGTATACCTCCAAATATTTGAGTTTCCACCTGCTCAATAGAATCAACTAGCAGTATAGCTGGTCTTCCTTTAGAATTCAGCTTCACAACTGAGCAACATAAAAAAGGATCAGATAAATGAGTTGACAAAAAATATTAAGAAGATGTCAACTGAAATAACACACCTAAGGAATTAGAACAACCAATTACAAGCCTCACAAAGAAGCATCCAAACCAACCTCAACCATGAAAACCATGATTCAAGTTCTTCTTCTAGACAGAATTACAAAAGAGGCCATAATTTGAGACATAACTTTGACAAAAGGCCTTCACAAAGACAAAATTGAACATGGAACATGAGGCCAAAAAATGGTGGTGTTCCTAGCCCCCTCAACCAGCCGAGCAATAACGATAAGACTACAAGTGGGGTGTACTTATCTGAGGCAGCCCTATCCAGTTGGTGCCATATGCACAAGATGATTAGACACTCTAAGTTGGATTGTCCAAAGTTCCAGAAAGCTACTGAGATCTTCTAGCTAGAAGTCTAAAATGATGTCAATAGTTCGGACTGTAGATACATTGTCCTATCCAAACCATATGATTCCTCGGTTTTGATAGTTAATTAAGCTCCTTTCCTAAAAGGCAAGAGAAATGTACCAGAGAAGGAGATTGTTGTCCCAAGCAATGAAGAGGCGAAAAAGGTAAGTTCTAAGGGCCCTTTTTATCAGCTTTTCAATTCAGTAGATAATGGCCCAATAGATGAGGAAGAGCCAAAATAGGATGAAGTCCAAATGTTTCACCAAAGGGCAACCCCATATGACCTGAGAAATAGATAGGCAGGCAGCCCTCTCACAACCTCTACTCCACCTAATAGCTCTAGACCTCCTCCTGACCCAAATGCTAGTAATAATCTAGGCTATCCTCATGTACTCACTTGGTACTTTAATAAGAATAGGCAATAGGGTCATAACCAAAATCAGCCTGTTGGCTCCTCCTAGAGTACCCCCTTTGAAGTTGAAATTGAATAAATGGTAGAGTACGTAGTAGAATAATTTAAGAAGGTTAAGCTGAGTTTGTCCGCTTTCGAATTGCTTAAAGTCCTAGCAATTAGGAAATCCTTTTTTAGAATGAACAATGGGACTCCTTCATCCAAATCAACCCAAGAAGTACCCGCCAAGAGGGTCTCCTTTGAAGATCAAAAAAGTGAGTCTGTTATCTAAAAAATCTTCAACAAGAAAGTAGACCCACCTTCAAATCTGCAAGTAAATAAACAACCCATTAAAGAATAGGATCAAGCCCAAATCTAAAACAAGAATAATGATAAAGATAAAGGTTAGGTAGCCCAAGTTGAAGTTTTAGAAGGGCTATTTCAAGGAAAGCTTGAAACCCCTCCCTTCTTGATCACCATTAGGATATTTGGGAAAAAATTGCATAATTGATTGCTTGATTTGGGAGCTTCAGCCAATGTCATCCCTTTCGCAGTGTGTAAAGCTTTGGGGATAGTACCAACTCCCTCTTGACGCAAGGTGATGCAACTAGAAAAACCAAAGATCAACATAGTCGAGGAAATTAATAGGATACTTATGTAAATTGCTTTTGATCCTAGGGTACAAAAAATGATCGAAATTCAAGTTGTTGATATCCCTGACACTTATGGTATCATTTTAGGAAGGGATTTCACTCAGGCATTGAACAAATATGTGGCCATTGATTATTCTCACCTATGGCTGCCATGGAAAGGATTTCCAAATCAGATCCGTATTGAGAGAGAACCATGATTATAGAGTACACCAACATGAATGAAGTGCTATTTTCTAAAATAGAGCTTGGGAATTACTGCCCCATGGCATATCTAGATGAACATGAATGTTATGAAGAGGAAGTGGCTGGCGAGGTCCTCCTTATGCTGTGCAGTCTGCGTGTCGACTTGGCCCACATGCCTAAAAGTATGAAGATATTGATTGAATCTGATGATGAAGATTCCTATGAGGATGATAGTCTTGGATTACTAGATGGATTCCAAGATTTTATGGAGAAGTGTGTGAAAGATTGGCTCAGTTTGGGTGCAAGAATGAATTTTCAGGAGCTACTCTTGCCTAGTTGGTGCAGGGTACACAATGTCGCCCACTCAGAATTTAAATGTTTCTTGGGCCAAATAGAAATTGAACATATCAAAGGATGTGTCACCTCGAAAGGGGAACATTAGATAGTACAACTAGATCAAAGCCATGCTAAGCCCAAACAGTATCCCAAGGTTGCTGAAGTGAATACACTATTGAATGGAAAAGTAAACTCTATGAACTCCAAGAACGAGGATCCTTCCAAGTTTTGGATGCTATGCTTCAATGGGTTCAAATCCAAGTAAGGAGTTAGAGCTGGTTTTGAGTTGATCAACCCAACAAGCAAGTCATACTTTGTTGCCTATAGACTTCAATTTTATTTTATGAATAACGTAGTAGAGTATGAGGCTTTAGTCCATGGTATTTTGAGGCCCTAAGGAAGAAGGTCAAAATGCTGCAAGTTTTTGGTGACTCAGAGCTAGTTGTGAAACAAGTAAGGAAGTTGTATTCCTGCCATGACAGAAGGCTAGCAAGTAACATGCATAGGGTATGGGATCTATTAGAGAGCTTAGATGCGTTCAATATTCAGTTGATCCCTCGCTCCCAAAATTATACTCCTGATGCCTTGGCTCAAGCATCCAACACCCTTCAACCTTTGTCATTGTCTAGCCTCAAAAGGTATACTATTGAGCTCACTTCCACCCCATAAATTCCAAATAATATTATCAACTTTCAAGTGTTCAATGATGATAAGCACATATTGGATTTCATCACTAGTTCTGATGTGTTTCAAACTCAGATAATTGATGAGGTTGAGCCCGAAGAGGCTGAACTAGATATAGAAGGAGTTATTAACCTCAAGACCAACATGATTCCTAGGGTTATGGTCCAACTTGAGTGGATATTTGATTTAGATCAGATCAAATATTAGGATCAACAAGCAAAGAGGGATTCTATTAATAATCAATGTGACACCCATAACCTTAGGAAAACCAAGGAAACTAAGAATGTGTTCATTGGTAGAGTATGCATGCCAAAAGAAAAGAAAGGGATCCTTGATGCCTTACGAAATTACCATGACATATTTGCTTGGAACTATGAGGATTTAAAGACGTGCGACACATCGATCATCAAACACACCATTCCCCTTAAGATGGATGTGAGACATTTCGACAATGACAATGTCCTATGAATGCATTATTGGAGCCTATCATTTACAAGGAAGTTCAAAATTTTTTATCCACCTGAATCATATTTCCTGTTAGGCACTCCATGTGGGTGGCTAATTTGGTCCTGGTGAGAAATAAAAATGGATAAATCAGATTTTGTATAGATTTATGCAACTTGAATAGAGCTTCAAAGAAAGAAAATTTTCTTGTGCCCTCGTTAGATGAAGTGCTTCAGATAGTTAATGGTTCTCAAATGATGTCTTTCTTAGATGGATATTCTAGGTACAACTAGGTAATGGTGCAATATGTGGATAGACACAAGACAACTTTCACCCCCAAGTGGGGAACCTTTGCGTATAAAAGGATACCATTTGCACTAATCAATGCTGGTGCCACTTTCCAATGTGCAGTGGATATCGCTTTTAAAGATCTGATCAGAGAGTGCATTATCATCTACATGGATGATCTCACAATGTTCTTAAAGAAGCGGGCTGATCTTGTCACCAATCTATGTAGAGTATTTCAGAAGTGCATAGAATTTGGGATTTCCTTGAATCCAAAGAAGTACATATTTGGAGTTACAGAAGGAAAGCTACTCGGGAATGTTATTTCAAAGAAAGGAATCTCAATAGACCCCAAGCGTATTCAAGCAATACTAAAAATTCAACTACCAGGAAGCAAGAAAGAGCTGAAATATTTCTTTGGAAAGATAAATTTCGTCAAGAAATTCATAACTGGCTTTGCTGAGATAGTCAAGCCACTCAATGCCATGTTCAAACAAGATGCCGAAGTTGAATGGATGCTAGAGGTGAAGCAGGCCTTCGAAGAAATTAAGAAGGCAATTGTTGATGCACCAATGCTAGTTAGCCCCGATTATCTAAAGCTGTTTTACATTTATTCTTTTGCTTCAGACCATTCATGTGCCATAATATTGGCTCAAAAGGATGATGAAGGAAGCAAACACCCTAGTGCTTCGTTAAAGGATGTTGAGCTAAGGTACCACAATGTAGAAAAGAAAGCATATGCTTTGGTTAGAGGAGTCAAGAAATTAAAAGATTATATCTTGCAGAACAAGGTGTTTGCCATAGTGCCTGACCCAACTTTAAAAATGTTACTAATGCAAAATGAGTTAGGAAAAAGAAGAGAAAAATTGGTTACCCTTTCTACAGGAATATGGCATGGAGATTCAATCAATGAAATTAGTAAGGGGGCAGGCCCTCACTCATACAATAATTGAAACACTACTTGAGGCTAGACCTAAGCTTACAGTCCAGTAGTACCAACTTGAAGATGTCTCCCCTGAAGAATGGTATGACAACATCGTCTACTATCTGTTGCATAACAAGTGTCTGCCTACCTACAGGGAGTCCAAAAGCATGCTCTAAGGCTAAAGAGAAATAGCTACATGCTACAAGGATCTATACTATATAAGATAAATCATGAAGGGATCTACCTCAGGTGCCTTGGAAAAGAGGAAGCAACATGAGTTTTAGAAGAATTTCATGATAAATTTGGCATTGGTCATGGGTCTGGCCCTTCCATCGCCCATCAAATCTTGCAAGTTGGGTATTATTGGTCAAAATTATTCAAGGATGCATACAATCATGTTCAAACTTGCAACGTGTGCCAAATTTCCATGACCAAAGAAAGAAATATTGTTGTCCTACTACAACCACTCCTAGACGTAAGGTCATTTGCGTAATGGGGTCTCGACTTCATTGGTTTGGTAAGCCCACCATCCTCTATGGGTCACAAGTACATTCTAACTGCCTCTAATTATTGTACTAGATGGAAAAAAGTAATTGCATGTAGGCAATGTACCACTGAGGTATCATTAATTTCCTTAAAAGTTTTATGCTGAATCATTTTGGTTGCCCATATACCCTTATTTTTTATAATGGCCTCGGCTTTTCCTAGCTAAAATTTGCTAGTTGGGCCTTTGACTATGGTATTGCTCTCAATTTTTTGTCCAATTGCTACCCCCAAGGCAACGACCTAGTTGATTCCAAAAACAAGAACCTAATCACTATGATCAAGAAATTGCTCGATAGGAAGCCCAAGGACTGACATACCTAGTTGCGTTTCACCCTTTGGGAAGATCGCACATGACACAAATCTTCCCTGGGATATTCCCTGTTTCATTTGGTCTATGGACTAGATCATGTATTTCCCATCCACCTAAATATTCCCACCCTCCAATTTATCAACGCTTATTATGAGAAGGGGGATCATTGAGAAGCCCATCTGGCTGAATTGTTACATCTAAAAGAAGTCTGTGATAAAGCCATTGAAAAATTTGCCAAAAATCAGGGCGTAGTCAAAAGATGGTTCAAATAAGGAGTCAAAGTTAAGGCCTTAAGAATTATTGATTTGGTCCTATGTTGGGACAAGGCCCATGAAAAGAAAGGGGGACATGACAAATTCAACAAGCTCTGGTTGGGCCCCTTTCAAATCTCTGAAATTTTAGGAGATAATGATTTTCACCTCAAGACACTAATTGGTGAAGACGTCCCATTTCCCATCAACGGGTAGCACCTCAAGCATTATTTCCTTTCCTAAGCTCTACTGAACTAGTATTGTAAATACTTGTATATAGGTTAGTGTAGGTTTACTTAGTTTTGTTGTCCCACTTCATTTCCGTTTTGCTCATCCTCCTGACCATTTTGTTGTGCTGAGGGTGTTCCTTTTCTTCTCATGTAGTGGCCATGCTCGGTTTGATAAACGGTTCACTTTTCTGCCCACTCTTTGTGTTCTTTAGATAAGTATTCACTCCCAACTATTGGTCTCTAATTGCGGCTATAGGGTGGTTTCCTTACTTGAACTTCGGCTTGACCTAGAACATGAACCTTGCTTGAATCCTCTCTCACTTGTCTTAGATCATGCACCAAACACACACTAAATTGTTTCTAAAGGGTTGTACAACAGTCATTATGACAGCCCAGCAAGTGAAAAATCTTAAGTCTACTCCAGTGACCACTGTGATTCTAAACCCACAGTAAGCTTGGATTCTTACATAGTTGAGAAAAAGAAAGAAGTACTCAAAATAAAATATCTAAAATGAAAAGAAAAGAAAGGAATAAATTAAAATGAGGCAACTATGTGGGTGTGTGAACAACTCTATTGGGGCTATGGATGCCCAGCTGGTAGCAGAGCAATTTTCGTGGGATCACAACGATAACTCCATGGGGGCTATGAATACCTAACTAACAACGAGGAAATGACCAGGTTAATTTTGGGGTTAGACAGTTTATGCAACTTGCTTGGCCCAATTAATGGTTGTTTGTCATAGTTCCTAAAGAAAAGGAATGAATTCACCATATGCACACACTTCTGATATTTTTTGTGATCTGAATTAGTTAAGGATCCCGCTCTCCTTCAAGTTCCTCAGTTCACTTATGGAAATTGCCCCTAGTCTATGAAACCAGAGATTCTAGGTTCTGAATGAGTATTTATCCTTAGAACGCTAAGGAGAATTTTCCTAGCAGAGTCACCATTTGTTGTGCCTAACACACACGCTTCATTCAGAATAGGGACCCTCTCTTTCAATTTTAGTCAACTCGCTTTTTCCTTTGCCTCACTTTGTGTGCCCCATATTTTTGAGTTCTAAGTGGTCAATAAGTCCCAAAGTTATCATCTTGAGTTGACCAAGTTTCACCACCCTCAAAATATTCAAGTCTTCAGTCTTCAGAGAGTTCCTTTGGCAATTTTCCTTGAATCATTAAAACTGTTGTCTTTTTCTCCTTGCAAGTCCGCCCTTGTGGGCCAACCTTAGCAGAATTTCATCCTTCCTTCACTGTTTATGTGGAAATCGAGTCAGACCATCCATCCATTGTACGAGTCCTGCATTGTTTATTACTATCTCTTTCACCGATTGATCCGATGGAAAACACTTGGCTACCACCTACTTCGTGAGCTCTGTTGTTCCCACTGCTAGTTGTTTCAAAATCCACACCCACCAACCATGCTTTCCATCGTATTGGCATTGATTATGGCCATTTAATGAGTTAAATCCTATAAATTACAAGGTTGAAAAGTCATTTTCATCGACATTCTTTTTGAAAATTGTCAGAGCTCCTCTTGCTTCCGCCATCGTGATCGCATAACTCTATTTCCGTTTGAGCATTGCTGCCTTTAGTCTCTTCATGAATTCTTGTAGTTCTTCTGGGTAGGTTTCCACCGCTGCCTCAATTATGCATTTTCCGTTGAAATTTGCTAAGTTGTTAAAATCTTGATTTGGAAAACCCTAAAACTAGCTAGAGGACCTAAGGCCGCACAAAACCCATGTCTTCCAAAAATAAAGATCCTTAGAAAATTGGCCATTCGAGGCTATGCGGAACTTACCATCATGACCGTCGTTCTTGACCAGGGCCATCGAGCCCTTGTGACCCACAGGTTTTTCACAGCCATTACCTTAGCACTACGAACACCAAACTTTAGACCGTGGCCATCACCCTTGGCAAACCCGTTCATGCGGGTGGACACCACCTCCTCACCGCCATCAATAAAATAAATGAAAATCCTAATTCAAATGGAAATTCTCCCGGCCCTCGTAGGTCCATGAATGCGGGTTTCTATGTGTGAAAGTCTCCCTTCCCATCACCATTTCGTATGGCTTCCTGACCCTGACCTCCCACCTTGCGGGTCTTGTGGCACCCTTGTACTCCAACCAGTAATTCACTAAGGCTTCCCTTTGTAGGCTGTGTGATGAGGGTTTCCACCATTTTTTCACCGCCATTTCATGATCATCCTAAACGGTGAAGCTCTTGCTCCATCCCGAGTTGCAGAGCCTAACCCCTTTGTTGTTGTCCATCTATCTACGAAGAAACAACCCCTGCCGATGACTCTTGCGGGTTTTCATCTCATCTCTGCTGACTCGACTAACCGTCACCCTACGTCCTCCTGTCGATCTTTACCTATGTCGCTCAGAGCGACTTAAACTTTGAAATTAGCCAGTACCACCCTCCCTAGCTATGGATCCTAGATGGTGGGATTCCATCTATGGGATTCTGCCTCCCTGACACCATTCCAAATGACAGAGCTCCCAAATGGCTAAGACGCCACTAGCCCCTGCAACCCCTGGACCTACATGCTAAAATGATTGAGCTATCACTTCTAAAGACCTCAAGAATGATCAAATCCACATATTCAAATGAATTAACACTTGGTGGGTCCCATTATTGTGTGGAAGTTTTGGTGCAGGTGGCCGTATGTGGGCTGCCATGCCCTCTTTGTCATCTACCCGCTACCTCCTCCAAAATGGCTGGTAGCTCAGGGAAACTCGCATCCCTATGCCCAAATTGCTATATCTTCCCCAAATGAAAGGAAAATGATGATTTGTGATGAATGTTATGATCCTTAAAAGATTAATTGCTTGATCTAACATCGATTTTGTAGGTTTTCACTAATGCTCCCCTTATTTCATACATGAATATGCTTCATATGCCTTTGCATGCAGGATTTATGGAATCAACTGTGGGACCATCAGGGGAGTGCACAAAGAAGGAAAAGTGGAAGAAATCTACCAAAGTCCCAAGAGGGAAAGAGGACAAAGATCAAATGAGGTATCCATTTCAGGGAGTGGAGGTCACCTCCAAGGTTACTACCATGTGGAACACTGTTACAGATACCAACCTTGGGCATATAGATATAAATTAATTTAGACAGAGGGTCATCGCCAACCCCACTACAAAAAAATTGAAGAGAATTAGGAGAAGTCAATTGGCTAAGGCAGCTGGCTTCGCATCAGCTCTTGTGGATCAAGAGCTGGTGATGGCTTGCAGAGAATCCTATCAAGAGAAAACCAAAAGAATTATTGATTGTGATGGAAGTGTTGGCCAACCTATCCACCAGGTCCATAGCGAAAACCTTTCACATCCCCACCTTTGATCCAATTGAGGAATCCACAAAAGAATATGTAGAAAGCACATGGAAAGATGACCCTCTTAGATGCAAGAAGTTTATCAATCAATACTAGCTAAAGGAGAAGAGGGGCAACGTGAACAAGGTATCTTAGGAGCTGTTCTAGAGTGAATTTTATGAGGACTACCACGATTTGGTAACCTTTCTAATCAGAGTCATGGGAATCTTGACTGTGGCATACTTCCATGACTGGATGTTCTATTTTATAGAAGATATTATCAGAGGAACAACTAAGTTCCATTGAACAAGAATGATCAACAACTGCTTGCATGAGAAGTTTGTGGTAGTGAAGTATACCTCTCAATTTTATATGACCTCCTACTTAGTCTATCTTCTAGCTGATCCCTTTCCATACAGAGGTCTATTTGTGGCATAGAGCCCAACCCTAGGGAGAGAGTTGAAATTATATTACAAACATCCGTAGCTCCAATACCAAAATTTCAAAAAAGAGTACTGCAAAGTGAATGATACCTTTATTGGGCACATTATCAAAATAATTAGAGGGGATTTTGAGAGAAGAGTTACACACAACTCCCATGCATTCATTTAGTTCCAAAAATTCATCTATATCTGAATTGAAGGCTTCACTGAAAGGCCATACAAACTGCCGTGGTATCCCAATGACTGACTAATCTTGCTGGAAGTTTCAAGGTAGATACAAAATGAACATACTCTCCTTATTGGAAAAAATCGGGCAGTAATACCGTATCCTCTCACATTTGGGTAGGGAATGTATGCTCTCCCAGTTGCCCAATGTGCTGACTATTCTGAGAAAGAGAGAATTGAGGACAATCTAGGCCTCTACACTCCCCAGCCAAGGATGAACCCATATGACAAGTTAAAAAAGTTCATTGGAAAGGATTATGCCCATTTGCACAACATTGAAGATTTTTGGGCTAACTGTCAGGATGACAAGGAGGTACACATGAGACACTATATGCATATGACTGCTAACTTTTTCAAGACGGTCAAGCTTTTCCTAGTGCCTGATCAGATCTTCGAGGGCAAGAGCACTGTTATAGATCAAAGATTTGATGTTGTTGCCAACCTGCCATTGCCCCTTATAGATTGGAATGAGGAAGAGTTCAATGACCTTGATATTCTAACAAATCTAATAGAGCACAAAACGAGGCAATGGATTGACACACAGATTGCTTAGTTGAAGCTTCAAGGGGTTGATCTAACCTACGGTGAGCTCGAAGATGAGCTCAAGAGAAAAAAAAACAGTGGGACTACTGACGCCCCAACTAAAGAGGCTCCAAAGTCTTCCCCGACCACCAGGTCAAGGAGAATAAAGGAAGTACCAGAACTCTAGGCAAGGCATAAATTGTACTCGAGGAAGGCTTCAAAGGGTGAGACCTTACATAAATCAAATAAGTCAGGTGGGTTCTATGAGATGCCGACGATCCCAGAGGATCCATTGCATGAAGGAGAAGAAGGAATAGAGGCTAAACAACCGAAGTCACCACTTACCACCTCTATTCTTGCTGCCACCACCATCACCACTGCTATTAATCCTCCTCCAAAATCTCAAGCATTAGTCATTTCCTCCACGCCTACGGTGGGTATCTCGGTTCACCTTGCCTCCACCTCGCCCACTACGCCTATTATGCTAATAGATTCCTCCTTTGCAAAAAACTCCCCACTTTCATCCTCCTCAATGTCTCCATCATTTGCGGTTCATCTAGCCTCCACAACGACAATTCCTACCCTCACTCTTCTAGAGGCCTTTTCCTGACATATGCAAAACATCCCTATGGAGCTCTCTGGGGTATTGATGAACCTCGTAGTACAAGCTGATCTAGCTCAAGTTGTTGCCAATCTCCATGTCCCTCCTCTGACATAACCACCCAAAATGGAGACAACCATGTGGATTTCAAAGGATCTAGAAAGACAAGAAAGGTAGAGCCAAGGAGGGTGGTGATGAGCCTGAAGATCCATTCAAGGATGACTACCATGAACATCTAGAATATCAACACTTGGTCATTAATGAGGGGGTACGTGAAGAAGAAAGATCACAATTCTTAGAGGAAGATGTCAAAGACCCAGGTGCCTAGTATATAGTGGAATCTTCCAACCAAGAACTCAAGGAGGAGTTGTCCAAAAAACTCAAGGACATCAGAGAAGAAGTTGAGGGGAAATATTCTAAGGAAAAGAGAGAAATAGATGAAGACATGGAGGTATCTACTAAGCCTTCCACAAAAGAACAAGATGAAGGCCTCCACCCAAAAGAAGAAATACCTCCCAAGAGAGAAGAAGAGAAAAAGGAAGATGAGGATGAAGAAAAAGATATGCCTAAAGAAAAGGCTGAAACGAAAAGAATCCCTGAGGTAGAATATCATACAAAGATTAGGCAGGAAGAAGAAAAGGCATCTGAAGGGGAAGATAGCCCCAAGGAAAACATGGCTACTACTGAGTCACAAGAAGAAAGGACCATATTTATCTGAGACTCAGATGATGAAGAAGAAGAAAACCAGAGCAGGAAGGCTTTGGATCATGAAGAAAGGGAGATCCAACATGCTCAGGGAGAAGAAGGTGATCATGAATCACCAAAGGAGGGATCTCACATGCCTGAGTGGCTGGAAAAGCAGCTACAAAAGAAGATCCTTGCTCCCATGGATCCAAGGGAAAGACTAGAGGCTATCCTAGCATAGGCTCAAATAGGAGCGAAGAAAGAAAAGAAGCTGATGATTAGATCCCATATCACGATGGATGCATCAGGATCCAAGATGGTACAAATTGCTACCCCGATGCTAGATAAATAAGAAGGGGTGAGTTATAATATCTCCACCATCAACTTGGGTATGACCACAAGGGAACAGAAGATTGATCATCTCCAGGGGTTTGTCGCCACGATTGTGCACCAAATAAATAAGGATCAGTCCTCCAGGGAGGAATTGAAAGCACAAGTGGTAGACGTCATGACCTACATACAACAATGGATTTCTGCTAAGGAACTACCCATGACATCGTCAACCCTACCACTACTACTGTCCAAGGATCATATAAGTAAGTTGGAGAGAATAAATATTAAGGGGTAGGTGAAAGCCTAATTTGTAGTTGTATACACCTAAAAATGGTCAGGATAATCAATTGATTAAATACAAGTTATTTTATTAATAAACCTCATAGTTCGTCTACTTATAAATAAATAGAAATATTTATTTATATAGTTCACTTCTTTAATTCTTATAACTTTATCACATTATTCCATCTTAATTAAATAAAAAAATTCAATACTTTGTTTCATTTAATTATCACATTCTTCTAATTTTAATTAAATAAGCAAATGTCAATAGTTTGTTTTATTCAAATTTAGTCACATGTCTCCAACTTTTCATCTCGCCACATCATCAAGTGTCTCATGAATTTAAATATGCCTAGTATTTAAATTGGAATTATCCTCAACCAATTTTGAAACAACCTTGGACACTTGGCTCTTCTATTTCACCTCTTCTCCTCTACACTTGGCAAGATTATTTCATGCATGGGAACACTCTCCTTATTTCTCTCTAACTTCTTCATCCTCCACCTTTCATCTTTCCAACTGAAATCTTGATGATTGGTTTCTACCACATTACAATATGCCTTGGAAATCTTATAAATACAACACCATTCTCCAACATTTCACAATCCCATCTTTGAGGAAACTTAATCTACATAGATTATCTTAGAGCATTTGAGCATTTAGCAAGTAGTCTAAGAATCTTAATTTAGAATCATGGCTTAGTTTATTAGCTACATTTCCATTATCATAGTAGCTTTATACAAAATTTGCATCATAGTTTTTAACATCATTTCCATTGTCATATCACCATTATCATTTACAACATTCTGATAGTTTATCATCATGTAGGGATAGATTTCTTGCATCTTTCAACATTCTCTTCCTCAAGTTGTCATTCTAACAGTCATAGTACATACCCAAAATCTAAGAGCCAACATGATTTAATGAATCCCTGAAGATAGGAAACAATGGAACAATTTTAGGGAATTTGTTGTGTTTAAATTCAGTTAGATTTGTAATTTCAATTCTCTTATAGAATACGTTTCATTGGTTGTGTGTTGTAAGTACTCATTTACACCATATTTTCACTCGCACATAAAATTGGTGCCCACCATGGCGCTTGAACCCACATTTTCATTGACATTTTCTAGAAAGTGTGTTTATAGGTTCGAACATGAAAATTTTTAGCGCAATCGTGAGTTCTTTTAGTGCATCAGAAACATCTTTTGGTGCATACAGTCCCTGTTATAGTGCATCCAGTCTATTTTTCAATGCATCTATCTTATGTTTTGGCGCATTCAGGGGTTATTTTAGTGCATTTGGCATTTATTTTAGCACATTTAGTAGTTTCTTTAGCGCATATAGTAGTTCTTTTAGTGCATAGGAGTGATCTTTTAGTGCATCTGATGTTTTTTTTGGTGCATCTTAGTTATTTTGCAAAAAAGAAACATTCTATGAATTGATATATGCTTTTTATTTTATAGGTGCTTAATACACTGGGTAAAGACAATTATATGAAACTACTGATGATGTTTGCAGGGGTTGGAGTTTTTTTATTTCTTTCTTTTGATTAAATTAGGAACCTAGTTTAATTAGAAGGTTAAGGAATCCCTTGTTTATTATGCTTGTAAGGTGATAGGTCTATGATCTCCCCTTCACTGGGTGACCAAAATTCCAGACTCACTATCTTATGTTTTGATAACACTTTTAGAAAGCCTGCCATAGTGGGAAAAAGTAACCCTACTAACCCTATGGGAACGACCTAAGTGGGAACAACTAAATCCAAGTTTTGTGACCCACTATAATCAAAAGAGAATTCAAGGAAACCCACAATTCAATGGTAGTATGAAAGATAACCATCCCCAAAGCCTTTGTTCTAAAGGTTGGGAGGTCTCCTAAGGGAGTTTATCTATTGCCGCATCGAAAAAAAACCCTCATTATGAACCTTAGTGTAGAAACCAACTGAGTCAATCTCTGAACACTTCTAATATCACAGTGCAAGGGGAGGGAAGAATATTCCCCTAAGACACTCACGATATAACCATAAGGGATTATTGGCCAAAAGTGGAGGATTTGACTTTGGTTAAGATGTGGGAAAGGCAAAAACATGGGTACCCTCTAGGGGTGACATGACTGTGTGAGTTGACATGGTTTTAAGATGTGGGCTGTGGTATTTTAAGTGACCATTGACATTAGAAAATTGTTTGATCTATCTTCTCTTGTGCTACACCTATGGAAATCGAAAGAATCAGACTAGATTCTTGAATACGCACTCAATGTTTAGTTCCTAGGTGGAAACAACTATTTTACAAATTGTTGTTGTGATTAAAGTCATTATTCAAGAAATCATCCATTTAAAACAATTAATTCCATAATTCATAAATAAGGAAACCACACAAGATTCAGTGTTCATAAGCATACCCTGGAAACATTCAGATTCACTGATTTAAATAGAAAAATAACCAAACAGACTATCAAAAACATTGAACATTTCTAGATTAGTGCATACATTCCCCATTCTGGTGCATATACTGCTTTTCCTGGCACATTTGACCCATTTCATAGTGTATTTGGTATGTCTTTTGGTGCATCTAGGGCATTTTTTGGTTCATCTAGGGTACAGTCTAGTGCATCTAAGACATTTCATAGTGCATTTGGTCTATCTTGTGGCACATCCAGGGTACATTCTAGCGCATCCATTCCATATTTTAGCACATCTTGGCCCTCTTTTAGCGTATCCAATAAATTTAAAACCAGAGAGCTAAATTCATCCCCTGTTCATCAGTTTGAACCAGAATTAAGGATCCATGTCAACATGGAATTATTCCCTAGATACAACAGAGTCTTAAACTTGTTGAAACTGACATTTGCAAGTAAGATTCTTCAAACTAAATAAAGATCTAACACCTTAAAGTGCCTAAACATCCATCATACCTCTGATTATTAAGCTAAGTTTCCTCATCAAGATCTTTCATCCTTCATCATGAAACAAGGCTGTATAATCAGATTTAACTTAGTCTTATGAATATAATTTGTCATTCTATTTGACTTAGTTATTATCCTTGGCACTCCACCAAACAAAGATCTAAGTTAAGTCAAATTATAACACTTGTATGCCCGCTCAAACAACATCACAAAGGTAGAAACTCAAAGAAAAAAACTTGAAACTCAAAACACCATGGCTGCAGCTGAAGAAAATACATTTCATAGATTCCACACATCTGAAGGTGAGGAAATAACTGAGGAAGACATCCAAAATACACAATAATATCCTAACTTCCACAAATTCATGGAGAAAGTTTTGAAAAAATATGGAGAAAAATACCTTTTAATGCTGGCTAAACAAGGTGTCAAATTTCCTAATGACTTTGATGTTACTCAATTGAAAGGAGCACCCAAAAAGACTAAAACTAATCCACCAAACATAGATCCAGTGGCTGCCTTAACCAATCAAATTCCAAATATGCAACAACAACTTCTTGACATGCAAAGAGGAACCACAAAAAGATACTTGATACAAGACATCTGCCCATATCCTGTTGATCAAGCTGTGAACATGATACACTTTCCTAAGCATTGTGAATTCCCAAAGTATGATAAATACAATGGTAAAATAGATCCTATAGATCATGTAAGGGAATTTCAAACCATGAGCCTTGAATTTGCACACAAAGAGACTTATTTGATGAGATTGTTTCCACACAGCTTAGATGGAGAATGCATGGAATGGTTCTCCAAACTTGCTCCAGGTATTAGGTCCTTTGAAGAGTTGGTTAAAAAATTCATCACCCAATACTCCTACAACATCCAACATCAGATAACCATGAAAGACTTTTTCAATAGAAAATATAAAAAGGGTGAATCATTACTCATATTTTTGCAAAGATGGAGAAGATTGTTTGCAAGATATTCTCATCCCATACCTGAAAAGGAAAAGATGGAAATATTCATTGACAATTTAAATGATGAGATGAGCTATAGACTTGAATTTTAATATCCACCTACCTTTGAAAAATTGATTGAAAATGGAATCAAAATCAAAGAATCTTTGGTCAAGAGAGGAGTATTGAAAATTTACAATGAAAACAACTCAACAAAATCCTCTAATAATTATAACAGCAATGATAATTCAAAGTTTTGGCAAAGAAAAAAGAATGATGGTAATAATGATGCTTCAACTGAAATGCAAAATGAAAAACTAGTGTTTATTTTGACAACAGCTGCCACCAAGACCAATCAAAACAATAATCTGACCAGAAATCAAATAAAAAACCAAAACAACAATCAAAATAACAATCCAAACAATGTTGAATCTAAACCACCACCATATCGAACATCCTTGAATTGAAGAAGGTTCACACCTCTGGGACAGTCACTCGAATCAGCATTAAAGGAAATCCTTGTAGCCAAGGTTATAACATTACCAGAACCAAGAGTTAAACCTTCATGGTGGAATGATGCACATTATTGTGACTTTCACAGAAACAAAGGACACAAGACAAATGATTGCATGCAACTCAAAAATTTGGTACAAGATTTGATTGATAGAAAATAAATATTTGTAGAAGGACCCCAAACAAATGTTGATCATGGAGCATTTAAGAATCCTTTACCAAACTACAAAAATGGGGAGTCCTCTTCATCAAACACCAAAGGGAAAAATGTGAACTATATTTATGATTCCACCATTCTCCGTATTGAAGTAGTTGAAGATCAAACCAAGGATATCAAAATAAAGGGAAAAAAATACATTATTGCAGTTGGGAATCGAGTTAATGACAACACAATTAAGCATGAATAAAGCACTATTACAGCTAGACATCCCATAGGGAACAATTACTAATATTACAAATTACACCTTTAGAAGTATGAAAAGACTAATACCATTCCTTTTCTTGATGCAATTTCATCCCATACGGAACCATTTATCATCTAAAGTCTTAGAGATTTCACAAATTATTCTCAAACATAATAATACCTTCTTTAGATTTATAAGAATACCTGGAAATTTGCAGCAGTTGTCAACCTTTCATCCCAATAGAAAGTTTCAAAGCTCTGGGAATTTTCATCACTTCTTCAGCAGGTTATGTAGACAGAGTCACCACCTCCTTTATAGAGGACTAAAATTCAAATAAACATGAAGCCCTTTCATAAGTAAATTCCATTCTGGGTTGTCTCCACCAGCGAAGTCAATCATAAATTTTCAAAGTCTTACTGCAACCAAAACCTTTCCAAGTTCTCAAACCTTCAATTTATGAACAAAATATTCGTATCCACCAAATGCTTGACTCTGTGGTACTACCATTTGCACCTGGGATTCTTTCTTTTATAAATTTCTCAAAGTTCTCCCCAGTGGAGTCGCCATTTTTGTTGGTGTTTTTTCCTGCTAGACCCCAAACTTCTCTAAAGGGATGCCATGCCTTATACTCAAGAAATTCCTAGGCTAGAAGGCCAATATACTGAGTAAAGATTCTAAGGTCTTTACTCCTACTCTTTAGGCTCTGTGAGACCAAGGAGAGTGTCCCTTATTGTGTTCATATGATACTCAAAACCTCAAGAACAATTCCACACATAGATTTGTCCCTACTGAGTACAATTAGACATTATTCACCAAAGGCTTGGCTAGCCTTCAAACAAATGACCTATAAGTTGCTAGGAACATTGGTATTTATGAGACTTACATCTCAGTAAGGGTACAATTTGAATTAAGTAGTGTTCCAATCTTGAATCCATAGATGGGTATTTGCTGATTTTATTAAACTATAATAATTCCAAATGAATAAGCCAATGCCTCATCAAATTGGGTAGGATTCATGCATGAAATATCTAGTCATACACAATATTCAACCCTGATATAAGTGAATGATTTTCACAATGCATTACATCATAAAACTTAATAGTACTTAAAGTATCACTTCTTATCAAATCCTTAGTACATTATCACAGACCTATGATTCTTTCTCAAGTATTTGATTAACTTATAGAGTTGAGGCAAGAAATAGAATCCTACATTCAAATGAACCATTGAAGATAAATGAAACTACACGTGATACATTCATTCATAGTCTATCACAACAAAATGCAAGGGAGGACATACTTTAATTTTTTCAGATTTGTTTCGATATTAGTAATTGCATAAAACCATTTAAGAGTATTTTATACATAAGCTCTACTCAAGACAATTTGTGGCAGATTCATCAAGAAGTTTACATTCTATGCATTCAATATACCCTACCTAGACTTTACTGGATTCAAAAATATGACCCCTGTAATGAGCCTTGAAATCTCTTTTATAACACAAGAGAGCAACAAGAATCGGGCTCATTACAGTCACATCTCAACATAATTTCATTTCGAAACAAAATTTCAATCATATTTCAAAATCCCAAACGGTTAGATGCAATCATGTACCGTGTAGGGGAATAAAAAATTGTAACAACCAGCCGATTTTACCCCACCTCTTACAAAATTTCATTAAGGCTCATCGTCCATATCCATTTTGAACCATAAAGAGACCCAACACACAATGTGACCAAAAGAAAAGCATCACCATCACAGTCAAATCAAACCAATACTAGGTCCACGGTACTTACGCCCACTTCGTGTCTTTTCCATAGTAGGAGGAAAAACCACCACTCCTTCCTCATCACCAACATGCTTCTCAGCACTAGTACTAGTAACATCACATGTTGCCATTGCAGAAATTGGAGAAACCGCGAGGACCTCTTCATTCACACCATTCATCTCGGTCAGGGCCACCAAGAATTTGCCATAGTCAGAGTCTGTCTCTATGTCGCTATCACCAGAGCTATCAAAAATATCAATGGGTGAATTCTTCCTGCCTAGAGAACTTTGACCATACCTTACTCTAGTCTTTACTCTTCACTCAAACTTCATAGACCCTTCCTTCTGGCCACACATCACCTCTTTTGTAATTGCAGCCAAACTTTTCAGTCGAGAGTTGCACCTAGTAACTCTTGGGATGGGCTTCTTTCATTCCATTTTTAGGTGGAGAAAGCCTTGAAGACTTCTTTGTTCATGTGATGGCACTTCATCACCAGAATTTCAAACATTAACTCTAGTTGACCTACGCACAGTTGATGGAGATGTGCTTGATCGGCTCATCTTGCACTGATAAATAGAAACCTCACAAGAGCAATCATTGACCATAGAAAATTTAGAATCCCAGTTTTTGTGACTTAAATGATGAGCCTTCATCCATATTTATGAGCCAATTGATGATGTCGATCATCAATTCTCCAAGAGAGCACGAGCGAGCGAGTGATTATTTGTTTTCATATGTTTCATCATCATTAATTCCTAGGTACATGGAAATCGGCGTACCATTCATCATAATTTCCACAAAGTGGTTCTTCCCACACATGGAGATCAGGATTATATCTGCTGAAGAGAATACACCATTAATTCTTGCTATTTTTTAGCATCCAAAAGGTCATCACATAGCCAATTTTGTGCTTTGAATATGAGCCATCTATCAATAGCCAAGATGACACTTTCGATGAATCAGATCGAGTCAAAGATATTTGAAAATTTCATGCTGTCACATGGCCAGTCCATCGACCAATGGTGTCATTCCTAGTCAAAAACACATCCATCACCCACGAGCCCTATCCATCTTTCAAATTCCACCAGTAGAATCCACGGGGCACAATCACACACACCGCGCATGGAATTAGGTGACATTATTTAATAACCTATGTGGCATGCGCTCTATTACTTAGATATGATCAGATAGTACATTGGAGCCATCAATTTATCGCTATCTATGATCATGCCAATAGCGGGGATTGGGTCCCACTTGAGCTGGGGGACACATGGTGCAATCTTGCACACTGAATGACCCAACCAAAATAGGTTTTTTAAGTACTACGTGGCGTGCGCGCAAGGGCTAGGATTAAATATGACAACTTGGAATTTATGCACATGCACATACTATTTGTTCATAAAGAGAGGGCCATGAGCTAGGCGACGAGAAATTACCCCTCGACAAAAATACAGACTTAAGACATAAGTCTTTAAAAATGAAAAATTTAGGCCGATCAATAGAATATTAAAATTTAATAAGAACCCGATGACCAATGGGCTTAGGAAAAGGGGATGGTAATGACAATGGGCCAAATGACATAGGTTGTTACTAGAACAACTGACAACCTAGTGAAGGGGCATCAAATAAACACAATGCGAGGGCTTAAGGTCCAATAAAATTTGAAAATTGTAAAACAAGGGCCTTTAGACCTTAAAACCCTAGGTCGAAACATCAATACAAAGGTGAAAGATCATGAAAAATGTCAAGGAACCAACCGAAAAATGTCAAAATTTTGAAGTTCTATCAATGGCTCCAGCTCGGGGTTGCATACCCTTGGTGGGTATGGAAAGAATCTAGATCTTAGGTAGAAACAAACCAACAAAATAAAAAAACCAGGAACTTGTCCAGACAAGACAAGCAGACACAACAGGAAAGAAACACACCACACCTATATACAAAGATTTGCATAATTGTACAAGGTCTCCTCTATTAGGAGAAATTCATCCAATTCCACTAGCTTCAATTTGTGAACCTGGTACATCAAGGATTTCCAAGCTTTCGAGCCAAACCTTTCCTTTATCAAAGGCCCTCTTTTTACACACCTGTCCTAGATGAGCACTCACAGTAGACAATTCCCAACACTCTGCATTATTGTGATGGATACCAATGATCCCCCATGTCTCAACACTGCCTTGTTTTCCAATCTCAGGTTTGTCAAGTTGAAGTGGAAAAATGAAACATCCATATTCCACTTGATCACAATCACCTTGCATATTAAATTTAAAACCTTCAAGGACACAACGCATCAAAACAAGATCATAGTCTTCTGAAGCACTAGATAAGAGAGAGATAGATTCAATAACTTCTTAACCCTATCCTACATAGATGCCATTCTTGTTGAGTGGAAACAAATTTGGAATGATCCCCAAAAGGTGAGGAGCATCAACAAAAAAATCAACCACAAAATCATGTTGGTTGACATCATACCTATTATTGTTTAGCTTCCCAACAGATGAGCCAAATTGTCATTCCTTAGTGATGAGTTCTAAAGCTAGTGCAAAATATTTGTGTCCATCAAATTATATATTTCTAGCACTAATTTCTATGGCTCTCTCTTCATTAGTGCACACATCACTCATGAAACATTTACCTTTAGATTCAATATTTACACCTTGAAAAGTGACACCAATGTTCTCACATCCTTTATCATCTCTAACTTCAAAGTGCTTCTCCCCTTATAACTGGAGTACTTGCAAGTCTTTGGCACAAAATGAATTGCACTTATGGGATAGACATTCAAAGACCCCAGTTTCCTCCTGGTCTTCAAATTCATTCTTCACAGCAGTGCCAAATGTGAAAGCTTCATAATCGTTCCCATTAATAAACATGCTAGTGCATTGCTGAAATTCATTCCCTGACCATATATCCAAAGTAGTGTTAGAATCCTCAAAAAGAGCATTGTTCCTGCACCAACCATGGAACTCATTTTTAACAACTAGCACAGATGAATTTTCATCAAAAAGAGGGTTTTCTATTACACTCATTTTTGTCCGGGAAACTTTTGCCCCTTTTATATGAGAGTGTAGTCTTTGTAGCTTATCATCACCAATACAATTATTATAAACTTTTGAAAGAGGGACCCCTCCATTTGGTAAGGATATTCATAGTCATTAAAAGAGAAACATGACTCTGTACCATCATAATCACCACAACATGAGAACTCATCAATAGTGAGGCTGCATTCAGATCCCTCATTTTGGATATCATAATATGTACAGTTGATATCTTCATCATCAACAAAAGACTAATCACTATCAACATTAAAATCATAGCTGTTGACTGGATCATTTGATGATGCAACCATTCAAACCTCATCCAAATCTTCATCCTTTATTACCTCCCAAGAACTTGATGCAGACACATCACACCCTTCATCACAATAGTATTCATCATCCCCATCACTATAATGATAATTTGTCCATATAGCATTAGTGAATTGGTCGCAATCATCATATTCTAACTCACTTTCTTCACCAGTTTGTACTACTTCTTTCTTCTCCCTAGCAAGATTAGGATCACTATTTCCTATAAGAATTTGATGTGCTTGGTTGCTCTCAATTCCTTCTGCCAATTGTATCCAATCAACTATTTCTCCCAAACTTTTAGGCTTTAATTCCTCAGGAAAAATACTTGTTCCTAACTGGTATATTTCACAAAACAAGTCAATACACATTGACTCTTTAGGCCTGGCACTCTCAGTTATTTCCAACAAAACATCGATAAATCTATGGAATAGGTCATTGGGCAACTCACCTTGACCTCTCCTTATATCACATAATCTTCTATTGTGAGAAACATGATCAACCCTTCTTAAAACTTGAGGGCGCCTCTCTTGGGGCTCAGTATGATCAACATAAAGTGGCGATGTAGCAAGTGGGACAATAGGAGCTATATCTTCTTGGCATGATTCTTCAAAGGTTGATTCATAAACCGTAGTTGAACAAGATGCACCAGAATGACCAGAATTAGTAGCTAGACATCCATTCATTATTTAATACTTGAGGTTCTTTTCAGTGTCCATAGCGCTCTGATATGATCGACACAATGTTGTAGGCTCTTTATCTCTCAATAGATATCCCATCTTCTTGTCAAAAGCACCTAGATATAAAACCAAACACTCTACATCATTTGGTCTTATGCTTTCTAGAATATCGCTTATTGCCTTTGTAAATCTAAGATTGAAAGTAGGGACCAATTCATCTTCATTTAAATGGATTTCCATAAAGCGTTTCCTTACCATACCTGGATTTATCCTTTCACCAAACTATTCTAGAAAGGCTACCTTAAATTGATTCAATGAAACTATAGAGCATGCTGGTAAATATGAGAACCAATCTCTAGCATCATCCTTCAAAGATTGAACAAAAAATTTCATGACAACATCTTCATGATTTACGTCATAATCTCCCATCAAATCCATAAATGTAAGAAAATTCTTAGAAGTTGATTCAAAATTATACCCTACGAACTTGGGAAAATATTTCCTAACATTTTTAGGAATCAGATTCGGAAAACCCTTAATACCGCTAAAATCTAGTGGCATATACCTTTCAATAACAAAATCCCTTTGTGGGTATGATAATTTTTTTTTTCCTTACATACTTCTACTTGATATTTCATAGGGAAAACACTCAAGAGTAAAATTCAAATACTTCTCATACTATTACTGATATTACCAATTACACCTTTAGAATAATGAAAAGACTAATACCATTTCTTTTCTTGATGCAATTTCATCCCATAGGGAACCATTTATCATCTCAAGTCTTAAAGATTTCACAAATTATTCTCAAAGAAAATAATACCTTCTTTAGATTTATAAGAATACTTGGAAATTTGCAGCAGTTGTCAACCTTTCATCCCAACAACAAGTTTTGTAGCTCTGGGAATTTTCTTCACTTCTTCAACTGGTTCTGTAGACAAAGTCGCCACCTCCTTTATAGAGGACTAAACTTCAAAGAAACATGAATCCCTTTCATAAGTAAATTTTGTTCTGGGTTATCTCCACCAGTGGAGTCATTCATAAATTTTTTAAGTCTTACTACAACCAAAACCTTTCTTGGTCCTCAAACCTTCAATTTCTAAACAAAATATTCAAATCCACCAAATGATTGACTTTGTGCTACTACCATCTGCGCTTGGGATTCTTTCTTTTATAAATTTCTCAAAGTTCTCCCGAGCAGAGTCACCATTTTTGTTGGTGTTTTTTCCTGCTAGATCCTAGACTTCTCTAAAGGGATGCCATGCCTTATACTCAAGAAATTCCTAGGCTAGAAGGCCAACATATTGAGTAAATATTCTAAGGTCTTTACTCCTACTCTTTAGGCTCTGTGAGACCAAGGAGGGTGTCCCTTATTGTGTTCATATGATATTCAAAACCTCAAGAACACTTCCACACATAGATTTGTCCCTACTGAGTACAATTAGACATTATTCACCAAAGGCTTGGCTAGCCTTCAAACAAATGACCTCTAAGTTGCTAGGAACATTTGTGTTTATGAGACTTACATCTCAGTATGGGTACGATTTGAATTAAGTAGTGGTCCAATCTTGAATCTATAGATGGGTATTTTTTGAATTTATTAAACTATAAGAATTCCAAATGAATAAGCTAGAGCCTCATCAAATTGGGCAGGATTCACACATGAAATATTCAATCATACATAATATTCAACCCTTATATAAGTGAATGATTTTCACAATGCATTACATCACAAAACTTAATAGTACTTAAAGTATCACTTATTATCAAGTCCTTAGTACATTATCATAGACCTACGATTCTTTCTCAAGAATTTGATTAACTCATTGAGTTGAGGCAAGAAATATGATCCTAAATTCAAATGAACCATTGAAGATAAATGAAACTACACTTGATACTTTCATTCGTAGTCTATCACAACAACATGCAAGAGAGCACATACTTTAATTTTTTCAGATCTGTTTTGGTATTAGTAATTGCATAAAACCATATGAGTATTTTATACATAAACCCTACTCAAGACAATTTATGGAAGATTCATCAAGAAGTTTGCATTCTATGCATTTAATATACCCTACATAGACCTTAATAGATTGATAAATCTGATCCCTGTAATGAGCCTTGAAATCTCTTTTATAACACAAGAGAGCAACAAGAATCAGGCTCACTACAGTCACATTTCAACATAATTTCATTTCAAAAAAAAAATTCATTCACATTTCAAAATCCCAAATGGTTAGATGCAGTCATGTACCATGTAGGGGAATCAAAACTTGTCACAACCAGTCGGCGTTATGCCACCTTTTACAAAATGTCATTAAAGTCCATCGTCCATATCCATGTTGAACCAAAAAGAGACCCAACGCACAACGTGACGAAAAGAAAACCATCACCATCACAATTAGATCGAACTAGCACAAGGGCCAAAATACTTACACCCGCTTCGTGTCTTCCAAAATAGGAGGTGAAACCATGGCTCCTTCCTCATCACTAGCACACTTCTCAGCACCAGAACTAGTAACATCACATGATGATGCCACCACAAGAATTGGAGAAACCGTGAGGACCTCTTCATTCACACCAGCCATCTTAGTCAGCGCCACCAAGAATTTTCCATAATCAAAGTTGGTCTATGTGTCACTATCACCTGAGCTATCAAAAATATCAAGGGGAAAATTATGCCTACCCAAAGAACCTCGACCATACCTTACTCTAGTCTTCGATCTTTGCTCGAACTTCATAGACCCTTCCTCCTGGCTACACATCGCCTCTTTTGTAATTGCAACTAGGATTTTCAACCGAGAGCTACACCTAGTAACTCTTGGGATGGGATTCTTGCATGAAAATCTTCAAGCTAAGAGATCCTTGAAGACTACTTTGTTCATGTGATGGCACTTCATCACTAGACTTTCAAGCATTAACTCTAGCTGAACTACACATAGTTGATGGAGATGTGCTCGACCGACTCATCTTGCACTAATAAACAAAAACCTCATAATAGTAATCGTTGACCACAAAAAATTAAGACTCCCAATTGTTGTGATGGAAATGATGAGCCTTCATCCATATTTATGAGCCAATTGATTATATCGATCATCAATCCTCCAAGAGAGCATGAGCGAGTGAGTGATTATTCGCTAGCGTCTGTTTCATCATCGTTAATTTGCAAGTACATGGAAATTGACGTACCATTCATCATAATTACCAAGAAGTGATTTCATATGAAGAGGATACGCCATTAATACTCACTATTTGTAGCGTCCAAGAGGCCATTACATGGAAAAATCTATGCTTTGAATATGAGTCATTGATCAATCGCCGAGATGGCACTTTGGATGACTCAGATCAAGTCAAAGATATTTGAAAATTCCATGTTGTCACATGGCTAGTCCACTGACCAATGGTGTCATTCCCAATCAGAAAACAAATCCATCACCTGCATGCCCCATCTAGCTTTCAAATGCTGCCAGCAGAATCCATGTGGCGCAATCGCGCACACCGTGCACGACATTAGGTGAAATTATTTACTAACCTGTGTGACACATAATGTATGGCTTAGATTTGATTAGATGGTACATTGGAGCCATCGATTTACTGCTAGCTATGATCATGTCGATAGTGGTGATTGGGTCCTACTTGAGCTAGGGGGACACATGGCACGATCACGCAAACCGTGTGACCTAGCCAAAATATGTTTTTTAAGTATTGTGTGGCATGTGCGCAAGGGCCAAGATTAAATCCGATGGCTCAAACTTTATGCGCATGCACAAACTATTTGTTCATAAAGAGAGGGCCATGAGCTAGGAAATGAGCAATGAACCCTTGACAAAAATAAAGACTTAAGACATAAGTCTTTAAAAAAAAAAATTTTAGGCCAACTAACAGAATATTAAAATTTGCTAAAAACCTGATGACCGGTGGGCTTAGGAAAAGGGGTGGATAATGAAAATAGGCCAAATGATATAGGTTGTTACTAAAGCAACTGGAAACCTAGTGAAGTGGTCAACAAAGAAACATAACGCGAGGGTTTAAGGCCCAATGAAATTTGAAAAGTGTGAAAAAAGGGACTTTAGACCTTAAAACCCTAGGTCGAAAAATCAATATAAATGTGAAAGATCATGAAAAATTTCAAGGAACCAACCTAAAAATGTCAAAACTTTGAAGTTCTATCAGCTTCTTTGATTCTAGAACTTGCCATTGTTCTTTTTGTCTTCAATCTTCTCTAATTCATTGATGTTCTTTCCTTCATTAAGTGTCTGTGTTTATTTTGAGCTTTCTCCTTTTTCAAGTCCTAGACAACCTTTGTCTTTGGATGCTTTCTAGGCAACAATCAACTCATCAAGCATTGTAGAACTTGTCTTGAAATTTTCCTCATGAATTCTTTCTTTCTCTAGATTTGATCTTAGATTCACTACTTCTTGTTCAAGGCTCATGCATTCATTAGATTTTATTTCCACCATTAAATTTAGACATACCTCAATCTTTTTATTTTCTTCCACTTGTAGTTTTAATCTAGTGATGTTCTCATTTGCTTTTTTCAATTGTTCATTGACCTCTTTGTGTTTTTCTCTGAAATTCTTGATCTTCTCTCTCAGTTTTTTGATACATTCATTTGTCTTTTATATTTTCTTTTAGATATTTTTTTTCATCTTCAACATTGTTAAGATCTTCTAGAGAAACTTTGAGCTCTTCTTTTTCAGTCATGTAGTCTTCTTATGTGTATTCAATAGCAAGAATATCTTCCAAAGGAATAGGAAACATTCTATTAGCCATGTTTTCAAACTCGAAGATATTTTCAAAGTAGTCAAGCTCCTTCTAGGGACCCAATCTCTAATACCAATTATTGAACACCCGAAATACTGAGGGGGGGTATTCAAACACTAGCCATCCAATTACTAGACTATATTTAACTGCAATAATGAAGGAAAGCATGAAACATCCACAAAATCATATGACACATGAACACCATGATTTTTATGTGGAAAAGACAAAATGGGAAAAACCACTTTGAGGGTTAGCTCACAATATATTATATCTGGATATAGTGTATTACATAAATTCTCACTGCAGGTGGACTCACTATCCAGTGGAATAATTGTCCATAGAGAATAAGATAGAAGAAATAAGGGGTGGCTCACAACCTATTGAACTATTGCAAATGTATCTACAATATGTTGGATTATAGTTCCAATTAAGTACAATATCAAACTTTGCACTGATTTAGATCAATGCTCTATTTTTCTCTACTCTGCTATGTATTTACATACTTTGTAATACAATTCACACAACTCCGATAAAAATTTCATTATACACATGTAGGTGGAAAACTATTGATGTCACTTTTTGTACCTTATTGTTCATCCAAAACACTAAATTGATCTCCTATATATACACACATCAAGTGAAACCTTAATTAGGTTAGCCTACTTAGAAGTATCACATAAAATTAAACTTGTCATCCATAAAACATTTAATCAGCATCTCATTCCTTAATTCAAAATTCAAATCTCCTTAAGATATGTCAGGATGGACCCAATATAGATCTTACATAAGATTGCAACACACATTAATCCTTCAAATATGTTAGGTCGGCCCCAAATAAGACCTAAACACAAAAACCCCATCTGTTTACCCAAATCATCAACTGTGTCACACAAAACTCTATCTCACATTGAATTTACACTCAACTGACATCTGGAAGCTTATCTTAATCATTAAAACTCAAAGTGATTATCTGCTATGGAATGTAGAATCTCCACCGACATAGTGTTCATAAAATAATTTCAATATACAAAGTTAAAATCTATCTATCATATCTTCTTGATTACTTCACTAAACAACACAAAATATTGGATTTAGGTTCATTTGATGATCATAAAAACACTATTAGAATCATAGAGTGAATTCTCAATTTTTGGTGGAGTGTGGACCAAAAAATTGACACTAAACCGCTATATTATCAAAAGGAGTGCTTAGCCAAAATTTTGTATAACCGTACTTTTCAGACCAACTTGTTATGTAAAATCATCTTCAAGAGTACTTCCAAACCATCCTAGAGTGATCACAACAATGTTGATATCAATAATAGAACTGGATCATGCAATATATACATACCATGCTCATGCTACCAAATTACATCAACAATGACAAACTTCTAACAATCTCCTCCTTTACAACATCACTTCCAACAAAATTATTATTATATATTATACATAATATATTATATATATTATATATTAATATTAATATTAATTCATCTCATATATGAAATATTTAATAAAAAAATGTTCTCTGAAATAGATATACAAAGCTCTCAAAAATGGATATCCATTTTAACAAAATGAATATCCTTTTTTGGTAAGTATAAGTAGAAAAAGCAGCATTCAACTCATTTTTATTGTGGTTGAGCATGGGTAGAGTAATTGGAAATAGACATTCGGTATATCAGATATTGATTTTTTCCCTCCAAACCAAAATTTTATTGTAACCTCTCCAATGTTATCTGAAAACAACCAAGGTATGTGAAAATACATGTTGTTTTGGATTATTTTAATTGTTTTATATATAGTTTTAAAATATATTAGGTTTTTTTTAGAGATTTTAGCAATTAGTTTAAATTTATGTTAATTTAAAAAATTATATTTTTAATAGGGTTTAAATGTAACAAGTTAATTTATTAAATCCTCCTCCACCAAATCCTCCTTCAATTTAGGATCTAATTGAAACAAATATTATTGAATTGAGAAACATTGCTGAAGCATTTACGATTAGTCACACCTAATATAAAGGACATAATCAATCATCTGAGGGACATCACTAAGAAAAATTATTCATTTCGACAATGGAGATATGCAAATAGGTTGGAAAAATAAAATGGTTTGGGGTAATGATGAAATTAAAAAATTAGAAATATCTAAAGCCGACTTAGTCCAAAATTTTATGAACCCAAAAATATGACAATCTGTTGGTTTACACAAACCAAAATTTTCCATGAAATGGTGCACCCATTAGGGCATAACTAAAATTTTTTGGGATCATTGGTGGATGGTGTTTGATAAACCACCCAACAACAATCTTGATGTTCCTCTTTATTTTCTTCAAAATCATATGCAAAATTTATTTTAGGAAGACATGTCAACTATTTTGATTTCAGGCATTTTCAGGGAGTAGGTATGGGAATGCCCCAAGATAGACCTAGGGAAATGTGGATGATGCAAGGTCCTTATGTTCCCCCTCTTCATCTTCCTCCCCCACCTCCAACATCCCATTCAGATGTTATTGCCAATCTGACCCAACATTGTCTCTTAGCCATACACTCTTTGATTGGCCATTTGATTACATAGTCCTCACAGTTTTCCCAACTACTTGATAGTGACACTCCTCATGCTTTAGTTGATGTTGGTGAAAAATCATCATCTAGACATATTTATGTGCCTCATTAGTGTAGTACATTTAGCACTATATGTCTAGGTCCTATGGGAGATAGGGATGATCCTCTCTTAGACACATTTTAGTATGAGGTGCATGATGTGTCACTTGGAGGAGATGAGGCAACAGTGCATACTATAGATGTAGTGGAGACATGTTAAGGAGGAATAGATGTAATTTCGTCACCATTGGAGATGAGGATCAAAAAGAGAAATATTTTGTAAAGGTAAAACTTAAATTCATTTCATAGTTCATTTCATTTAAAATTATTATAACAAATAGTACATGTTACTAATGTATATTTAAGTGGGATTAAACAGTTGATGATTGTGGAAGAGATTAGAGATGTGCATCATGGTACTATTTAAGCCATTTAACTTTGCCTACACACATTGGTATATTTTTTGTACATGTAAAACTTTTTATTGTATGCATATCATTTAAATTGTGATTAATTAAATACATAATAATTTATATCTTGATCTTATTTTACTTTTCTAGTGTACTCCAAATGTGACTGAGGTGACACCTTTTACCATGATGAGTTCTTCTCAACCAATCATAGTTACATCATTGATTTGGGTATATGGATTTTTATATATCGGAGATATATAAGTTTCTAGATATATATGTAGATATATGTTCTAGTTTATGTTTTTTTGTCAGAAAATATATATTAATTATGTCATTTTTATTTTTCTTCTTATAGAGTATGCCCCCATCCATGTCTAGGGATCTAGGACCAAGGAAATAAGGTAGAAATCTTGAGCTTCCTAAGGGACCATCATTTGTTGAACATATGTTAGCCAAAGAAAAAATGCATAAGGTAATGAGAAATTGAATTTGAATTTAGTTTATAGTTTAGTATAGCTATTATATTTTACTTTGAAAGTCATTAAAAATAGTAGATAAGTTTCTATTTAATAGTCTAATTTATTTACCATTGAGAGCTAATTAATCTTATTTGTGGTTTGAATTTTTTTGTGTAGAAATATTCTCATCCATTAGGTGGCATGAAGAGGCTATGTTTTGGCGATCCACCACAAGATTAGGTTTTCTTGACATGGCATATCCATTTAAGATGTGAATTGTATATATAGACCATGAGATGGCATATGCCACATTTTGTAAATTTTTTTTTGAGTTGGCATATATTCCAAATTTGTATATGTACATACATAATTACTTTACACTTTTATATAAAAATTGATATTTGAATATTTTGTTTGTTGTGTGCATGGTTTCATATTTTAAAACTTAAAATTTGAATGTATAATCACTTTATAATGGTTTAGTTATGATGGATAACATGTTATATCTATTGATTTCTTACAATATTACACTTTAATATTATGAATTACATATAATTTTCACTCATGTTATACTAATGTTCAATTTTGTTTCCTTGGGAAACTTCACCAAATTTGATCCCTTTATCGTTAGTCTCTATAGTTTCTACATCCTTTACCCTTTTATTCCTTGATCCATTAACATACTTAGTCTATATAGATTCATTTTGCTATTTATACTTTCAATAAATTTATATTTCTCCTTTAGCAATGATGGATATTTTGAAATTTGAATTTTCCTTTCGAAATTAGTGCATCAAAACAAATGACATTAAATGCAAACTTTGGCACAATTTTGACATAATGTAACATGAATAAAGTAGCAATATAGAATACCATACTTGGGTGTGTGCACCAAACTATGACATAAAATAGGTACCACTTTTGTTTTTCTACTTGAAATGACCATTTGGCAAGCACCAAATGGCTCAGATGACCGAGCCTAATGGTTGGTATGTCAAAATTAAAATAATCTTGGCACTCTTCATTTGGAAAGTCCCAAATTTGGTGCTCACCAAATGGAGCACTTCATTTTGCAACCACCAAATTTGGCACTAACCAAATGAAACTCATCATTTGGAAAGTGCCAAATTTGGTGGTTGCAAAATGAAGTGCTCCATTTGGTGAGCACCAAATTTAGTGCTAGCCAAATGAAATTCATCATTTGGAAAGCGCCAAATTTTTCACTTTCCAAATGAAGTTCTCCATTTGGCTAGCACCAAATTTTTCACTCGTCAATTGTGAAGCATGAATGTTTAAAAATAATTTTTGTGAACTCTTTCCTGTTCTCTTTCTCTACCAGGGAGACTATATACATGAAATAAACATTTAAGTATAAGTTGACATTTACTTATGGACATTTACTTTATTATAATTTAAGTTATATTTCATGTATATAGTGTCAGGATATTTGAGAGTGGTTTTGGATCTCCTAGAGTTATAATGCAAATTCTAGTTTTTGGAAGATCTTATAATTTTTTAGACTAGGTCAAATTTTAGTAATTTTCATGTCAAATTTTAGTAATCAAGAGGTCAAATTTCAGTAGTTAGCAAGTTGTATCATCTTTCTCTCTCACTCTCTCGTCCCCTCTCCACTCTCTATCTCTCCTCTCCCTCCCTCTCTCTCCCTTCCTATCTATCTCCTCTCTCTCACACCCCTCTATATCCTCCCTACCTCTCCCTCCCTCCCTCCCCTCTCTATTTCTCTCTATCACTTCTCTCTCTATCTCTCTACGTCTCCTCTCTCTTCTTGTCTTTATCTCCCCTCTCCCTCTCTTTACCTACCTCTCCATCCATCACTCTATATCTCACCTATGCCTCCATCCCTACCTCTTTCCATCTCTACTCGCTATCTCTCATCTCCCTCCCTCTACCTACCTCTCTCTCACACTCTATATCCCTCTCCTCCCCCTATTTTTCTCTCACTCTCTCCTCTCTATCTCAAAATTATCTCTCTCCCCCTCACTCTCTCATCTCTATCTCACAACTCTCTCTATCTCTCTCTCTCACACACACCTCTATCTCCCTCCCTAACTCTCCATCCCTCCTTCCCTCTCTACATCTCTCTATCTATCCTCTCCCTCCCTCTATCTACCTCACCCTCCCTCACCTTATTTTTTCTCTCCTATCAATTTCTCTCCCTTTTATCCCTCCCTACCCACCCCCTCTTTCTCCCTCAATTTCTCCTTTTCTCTATCTCACCATTCTCTCTCTCTCTCACACACACACCCATATACCTCTACCCCCCTCCCTCCTCCTCTCTCTACTCTTTGTCTATCCTCTCACCCCTTCCCTCTATCTCTCTCCATCCCTCTCTATCTCACCTATGTCTCCTTCCCTACCTCTTTCCATCTCTACTCTGTATATCTCCTCTCCCTCTCTTTACCTCCCTATCTCTCCTCTCCCTAACTCTCTCCTTCCCCTCTCTAATTTTCTCTCTATCTCTCCTCTCCCCCCCTCTCTATCTCTATCTCCCTACCTAACTCTCTCTCCCTCCTTCTCCTATCTAAGTTTCTCTCTATCTCTCCCATCCCTTCCTCTTTTCCTTACCCTCCCTCCCCTTATTTCTATCTCTCCTCTTAGTCTCTCTCCCTTTTGTCCCTCCATCCCTCCCTCCTATTTCTCTCTCAACCACTCATTTTCTATATCTCACCATTCTCTCTCTCTCTTTCTCTCTCTCATGCATGGACACACACCTCTATCTCCCTCTACCTACCTCTCTCTCTCACTCTCTCTCACTTTCTTCCCCCTCTTTCTCTCTCACTCTTTCCTCTCTATCTCAAAATTCTACCTCCCTCCCTCTCACTCTCTCCTCTCTATCTCAGCTATCCCTTTCTACCTCTCCCTCCCTCCAACCTCTTTCTCTCTCATTCTCTTGTTACCTCTCTACTTATCTCTATCTCACTCTCCATATTACTCTCCCTCCTATCCTCCCTCTCTCCTTTCCTCTCTCCTTCCATCTCTCTACCTACCACTACCTACCACTCTCTCTACCTTTCTCTCCCTCCCCCCTCTTTCTCTCTTACTCTCTCCTTCCCTATCTACTCTCTATCTATCCCCTCTTCCCTCTATACTCTCATTATCTCCCCCTTTCTCTCTGCCTCTTTTTCTTTCTCACTCTCTCCTTCTCTCACTCTATCTCTCTCAAACAATCACCTCTATCTCCTCCCTACCTCTCCCTCCCTCCCCTCTCTACTCCTCTCTATCTCTCCTCTCTCTATGCATCCTTCTCTCTACTATCTTTATCTCCCCTTATTCCTCTTTTACCCCCCACTTCCACTAGCCCATCCCCCCTCTTTCTTCTTCTATCTCCCCCTCTCCTCCCTCTACTCATTCTCTTATATCTCTCTCCATCCTTCCCACCCACCTTCTTTCTGTACTTATCTCTATCTAATATATCCCTCTATACTATTTCTCTCTCCTGTCTCTCAATATTCCACATTCCTTCTTCCCTCTCTACTTATCTCTATCACATCTCTCTCCCTCTCTCCCTCCCTCCTCTCTCTCCTCTTCCTCTCTCTCTTCTTCCTCTCTTCTTCTATCCTTCTCATCATCTCCTCTCCTCTCTCTCCTCCCCTATTTCTCTCCCATTCTCTCCTCCCCTCTTCTACCTCCCTCCCCCTCTTTCTCTCTCTACTCCCCTCTCTACTTCTCTCTATCTCTCTCTTCTTCTCTCTATATTACCTCTCTCTCCTCCTCCATCCCTTATTCCATGTCTAATTTTCTCCATATCCCCCCTCTCTCTATATCTTTATCTCTATCTTTATATCTCTCTTCCTTCCTCCCACCAACATTCCCTCTATACCTCTTTCTCTCTCCCTCCCTCCTCCCCTCTCTACTTCTCTCTATCACCTCTCTCTCTCAATTCTCCCTTCCTCCCTATCTCTCTCCTTCCCTATCTACTCTCTTTATCTCACCTCTCTCTCACCCTACCTCTCACTCCCTCCCTTCTCTCCCTCCATCCCCCTCTTTCTCTCTCAATATCTCCATTTCCCTCTCCCCTCTTTATCTCTCTCCTTTCCTCTCTACTTCTCTTTATCTTGTCATTATCTCTCTCCCTCCACACTCTCTCTCCTCACTCCCCCTTTGTCTCCCTACTTATCTCTATCACATATATCTCTCTCCTTCCCTCTCTACTCTCTCTCTATCTCAACTCTCTACATATATATCCCTACCTCTCCCCCCTCCTCTATCTCTTTCCCTTCACCTCTTTCTCTCGCACTCTCTCCATCTCTCTCTCCCATGTTTCTCTCCCACTCTCTCATTCCCTCTCTAATTCTCTTTATTTGACTATTCTCTCTCTTTATCTCTCCCTATATCCTCTCCACTTCTCTTTATCACATTTCTCTATCACCTCTATCTCTCTCACTTATCCTTCCTTCCCTCTCTCTCTCTCTCTCAATATTAACTCTCTGGAGGGCAAAAAAGGTAAAGAGGTATAGTTGAGATAGAGAGAGTGGGAGAGAGAGGGGAGGAAGGGAGAGGTAAAGAGGGATAGTTGAGATAAATAAGAGAGAGAGAGGTAGGTAGAGAGAGGATGAGGAGAGATAGAAAGAGGGAAGGAGAGATGGAGAGAGAGGTAAGGATAAAGGGGAGAGATAGTGATGGAGAGAGAAAGGTGATAGACAAAGGAGTAGAAAGAGTTAGGTACAAAGAGAGGGAGGGAAATAGAGAGAAGTAGAAAGGGAAGGAGAGGTAGGGAGGGAGGTAATAGTAGGTGAGATAGAGAGAGAAGAGGGAGAGAGAGGTGAGATAGAGAGAAATAGAGTAGAGAGGGAAGGGAAGAGAGAGAACAAGAGAGATCATGAGAGAGAGGTAAGGAGGAAGACATATATTGAGAGAGGGAAGGAGGGAGGGAGGGAAGGACTGAAAAATATGTACACATGGGTAGGTTAGATAGAGAGAAGTAGAGACAGAGAGATAGATAGAGAGAGAGGGGAGGAAAAGCTAGGGAGAGAGGTGATAGAGAGGGAAGAAGGTGGAGAGATTGAGAGAGGGAAGGAAGGAGGGAGGGAAAAATAAAGAGGTATATAGGGATGGGTAGGAATAGAGAAGTAGAGAGCAAAGGTTAGTGGGAAAGAGAGAGAGAGAGAGGTAAAGAGGGATAGTTGAGATAAAATAAAAGGAGAGAGAGAGGTAGGTAGAGAGATGATGAGGAAAGATAGAAAGAGGGAAGGAGAGATGGAGGGAGAGGTAGGGATAGTGATGGAGGGAGAAGTGAGAGAGAGTAGAGAGAGGGAAGGGAAGAGGGAGGGAGAGAGAAAGAGGTATATAGGGATAGCTTAGATAAAGAGAAGTAGAGAGAGAAGGTTGGTGGAAGAGAGAGAGCAGAGGGAGGGAGATGTAAAGAGGGATAGTTGAGATAGAAGGAGAGAGGTAGGTAGAGGGAGGGAGAGGAGAGATAGAAAGAGAGGGGAGGGAGAGAGGGGAGAGATAGAAAGAGGGGGGAGAGAGGGAGAGATGGAGATAGATAGATAGAGAGAGATAGAGAGTTGATATAGAGAGACTAGAAGGAGAAGGAGAGAGATAGAGAGAAGGAAAGGTATGGAGAAAGATAATTGAGATAAAGAGAGTATAGAGGGAAGGAGAGAGAGATAGAGAGAGAAGTAGAGAGGGAAGAAGGTAGAGAGACTAAGAGAGAGAAGGAAGAAATGAGGGATAAAGAAAGATGTATATAGGGATATGTGGATAGAGAGAAGTAGTGAGGGAAGGAGAGAGAAATAAGAAACATAAAGAGGTAGGTAGAGAGAGGGATGGGGAGATATAAAGAAGTATATAGGGAAGGAGAGAGGGAATAAGAGGTAGGGAGGGAGGGAGAGAGAGGTCAGAGAGGAGAGAGAGAGATGGAGGGATAGGTAGGGAGAGAGAGGAGAGAGAGAGATGGAGGGATAGGTAGGGAGAGAGAGGTGAGAGAGAGAAAGAGGGTAGAGAGGAAGAGATATCTCAAGAGAGGGTTGAGATAGAGAGAGTAGAGAGAGGGAGAGGAGAGAGAAGGGGTAGGTAGAGAGGGAGAGAAGAGTGAGAGGAAGAGAGATAGAAAGAGGGGGGAGGGAGAAAGAATGAGGCATATAGATGTAAGGAGAGATATTTGAGATAGAGAGAGTTGAGAGGGAAGGAGAGAGAGGAAGGGAGGGAGAAGTGAGAGAGAGTATAGAGAGAAGAGTAAGGTGGAGATATTGAGAGAGGAGGGAAAGAGGGAGAAAGAGTAATTTATAGATGGATAGGTAGGTATAGAGAGGGAGGGGGATATAGAAGTAGAGAGGGAAGGATAGGTAGGGAGGTGGAGAGTGGTGAGAGATAGGTGAGATAGAGAGAGGAGGGAGGGATAGGTAGGTAGAGAGAGGGGGAGAGGTAAGGGTAGGTAGGGAGGGAGGAGAGGTGATATAGAAATAGATAGAGAGGAGGGAGGGGGGACAAGTAGGGAGAGAGAGGTGAGATAGAGAGAGAGTAGAGGGAAGGAATGAGAGAGGGATATGTGAGAGATAAGTGATAGAGATAATCAGAGAATTAAGGTGGAAGGTAGAGGGATTGAGAGGGGAGGCAGAGAGGGAGAGAGATAGAGGTATATAGGGATAGGTTTGATAGAGAGAAGTAGAGAGTAGAGGTTGGTGGAAGAGAGAGAGAGAGAGGGGGGGAGGAGGGAGGGAGGGAGGGAGGGAGAGAGGGAGAGAGAAAGAGGTATAAAGGGATACGTAGGTAGAGATAAGTAGAGAGGGAAGGAGAGATGGAGGGAGAGGTAGGGATGGAGAGAGAAAGGTGAGAGAGAAATAGAGAGAGAGGTAGGTAGAGAGAGGGAGGGGGAGATAAAGAGAAGTAGAGAGGGGATCATAGATTCAAGAAGAGGTAGGGATAGAGGGAGAGATATGGATGGAGAGAGAAAGGTGAGAGAGAGATTAATAGATAGAGGTAAGTAGAGAGAGGGAGGGAGAGATAAAGATAATTAGAGAGGGAATGAGAGAGGCAAGGAAAGAAAGGGATAGAGGGAGAGATATAGATGGAGAGAGAAAGGAGAGAAAGAGTCATAGAGAGAGGTAAGTAGAGAGAGGGAGGGGAGATAGAGAGAGAGGAGGGAGGGAGGGAAGAAGGTGGTGGAACCGTTATAAAATTCTTTTTGTTCCCCTTAATTTTTTTTGAAAATTCTAGCTAGTTTCTTGTCTCTGGGCTTAGGGTTGTCTCTTGTTATCATGCCTTAGGGTTTATGTTTCTTAAACCCTTCCCAAATGATCTTAACTCTACATAATTTGCTATGGTTCTAATTCGTCGTTGACCTCTTGTTACCAGTTTCCAGTCATCTAAGTTGTGACTTGTGCCTTTTGGATTGTTCTATTGACTAGCCCCTAACTCCTAGAAATCACATCATTACCTATCATCATATTAAAAATATTTCCTTTACATTATGCGGGTAACACATTATCAAAATATTTTTAGGGTCTAGGGTTCTATCTTAAGATTTTATGTCCTCACCCATTGTTCACCTAGTCATGGCCCCTTTTAAGAACTAACTATAATGTCATAAAATTGCAGCTAGGGGCAATTCCATATTTTTTCATCTTTCCTAGCATTTATGACACCTTAGAACATTAATGAAAAAGTCCCGTAAGTCAGAATTTTGTGATTCTAAATCCATGAGGACCTGTGGCAGAACGACAGAAGCTTGACAACACATTTCTCGAAAATCAAGCCTGACCTGTGTGCTAGCATCCTGGTGGTTTTCTGAGTTTGAAACAAAGAATTTGGAATCCTCACCGTTGTGACACATGTCCTAGTGGTTAGGTATTGGATGTAACGGCTATGTACTACCCTTGCATGCATGAAATACACCTTCTTGGTTCTCATTTTGGGGTTGGAAGTCATTGATTCAAGCACCACTAATACTTGCTATAGTCTTGAGTTACTTTCATCCTTGAATAAAAACAATATTATTGGCAAATTCATGCTAGAATGAGGTCCCTCCAGTAACTATAGCTCTCAAGTAAGCACTTAACAATGAGTGTGTGTGCTCCAAAGAGGGTCTTGACCCATGATTAATGCTCTCTCTCACTCTTTCCTACTTGTTCATTTACTACTTTGTGGTGCAGGATCTACTCTGAAGCCAATTTTTCTTTCACCACACACTCTGTTTACACTCCTTTCCAAGCCTAGTTGTCCGTGGAGGTGGGAACACCAAAACAGGGGTCTGATTGAGGTAGACCCTTATACAGCCCCAACCTTTTCCCCTTGATCTTCTGTGTGCAGATTGTGGAGTGAAGCTTGGAGAAAAGATCTGAATTCCCGGTAAAAGCTAATCTTCCTTCAAGTTCCTTTGTGTTTTTCCTAGAATCTAGCTTTTGGTCTAGTTATTTGATCTAGCACGCCTTCGACCCGAGTTTAGAGGTGAAAATTAGTTCTTCTCGCTTGAGCTCCTAAGCTCCTCACAGCTTAGGATGCCAGTGTATCTTTTAGATGATAGCATGCCACGTTGGCATCCTAAGACCGCACTAATGTCCTTTGGCCGAGAGCTTTTTCACTAGAGGCAGAGATATTGGAGTTTTTCTCTCTTAGGGTCCAGGGTGACTTTACTATATTTCTTTATAGTTTTATCAACCTATTCATGTTGAGGTGTACAAGGGAAATTCATTCTCTAGCGGTCTATTGAGAATAAAGAGACTCATGTGCAAAAAATCCCTCTTATATCACATTTTGGTGAACTCGACGTGAACATGTTGGATCCGTTTTCATAATGTTGCATGTTTATGATGATCCCTTTTCTGAAATATATTTTGATATGTTGGACAATACTCTAGATGATTTCCTAGAAGTACTCTCCCCTATATGTAAAGCTTCTGAATAGATTCTCCCCTCGCAAGCTGAGGAGTCAGTAAATGTGGTCATGGTTTTGGTGGCTCCTCCAAGCCCTAAGAAACCCATCATTTATGTGACCCTGGATGAACCACCCCCTAGGGAGGACTATTCTATCTATGGGATTTCATTTCATAGTGATTCATCAGACTTATATTCAAGGTTCGTGAAAGCTACTATATCTACTTCTTATAATGTTGTTGGGAATACATATAACACAAGGAGAACAAAAAAAACTTGGATCAACAACCTTTTGTTCCTACATTGCAACCAACTCAACTTCCTACTTCTTTACCACCATCTCAACCTAGCCTTCCTCCAACTCCTAAACCCATGATCAAAGCACTGGGTGATTACGATCTTTTCGAGCAACTTCATCTTACTCCAGCTAAGATCTCACTTTGGGACTTTTTTCAGACCACTCTGGTTTACTAGGAGATGCTTTATGAAACCTTACAAAAGGTTCTCTTGCCTATGTCCGCTAGGCCTATGGATGTTAATGCATTGTTGGAATATATTCAAGTAGATTCACTGAATATTGTGTTCCACCTACAATAAGTCCTGCCTTCGGACATGTAGAAGCAAGAATATCCCTTGATGATTATAATTAATGTTAATTACATTAGTATTAGGCATGATCTCATTGAAACTGGTTCAACTTTCAATGTTGGTAGTATGGACCTATTTCCTAAAATGAAAGTTGATTCATCTTCTTTAGCAGCTTATTCCTTGTATATTCATGGGTTAGATAATGTTGGATGCCAAGCTCTAGGTACAATAATAATACCTCGATAGCTAGGCCCCATTACCTTGCCTACGTTATTTTACATAATTCTTGGCTCGTTACCCTACAATATTCTCTTAGGGAGACCTTAGATTCACACGATGGGTGCAATGATCTCTACTTTACATTATTCTTTGAAGTTTGTCGCTAACAATTGGGTGGTTACGGTTAAAGCAGATCCAAAAGCTATGCACCTTTGTTTGCTAGTAGTTTTTGGTCATGCTTTAGTTGTATCCACTCGAAAAATATATTCCATCCTTAACCACTGATGCTATGGCATGTTATTCATCGATACCCTCTATGGAAGTTGTTCCCTGAGTGAGTATCAACAAAGATGAACCGCCTAAAGAAAAAGATCCTAATTCTCCCCCATCTTCCCCTTTGTTTTCTCAATCAAATGCTTTCCTTGGTGATGATTGGGGTTCCTTGAATTTCTATGAGTTCTTCATAGCGGAATACAAGTCAGACCCATCTAGTATAGAATTTCTAGGTTTTGTTGATGAAAAGGTGGGTGATGCTCCTATTAGAGAAGAGAAGTGTGATCCTGTCTAGGGAACCACTCCTCTCCCTACCCAGGAAAGTGTCCCTAATCCTACAAAGGAGGTTAATGTTTGTGAACTAAGTAAATAAGGTGTGAATGCTCCCATGGAGACTTTTGACATCCATTGGTGGAATGAAGTGCTCTACATTGAGCCGCCACCTCTTGAGATTCTACAAACTTGTTATGAGTTTGGATATGAACTCGTTTCTCGATATGGTTATGGGAAGAAAGTCCTAGGGTGTATCAAGCAAGGAATCCAAGTCCCTATCTAGTTTAATCCATGACAATGCTATCTGGGTTTGGGATGATCTGTTGAACAGTCTAAACAAAAACATTGGTGGAGTGTTAATATGATTTCAGCCGAGCCATTGAGCTTGGTACATCCTGAGTTGGTAGAAGAAGAGGGGCAGGCCGAGAAAGTCCCTTTGGATGTCTTCTCTTCGAATGAAGCCCTTGGGGAACTTCTAGGTGCCTATTCCCCGTTGCCTCCTTATCACCACAAGAAATAATTCTTATATCTCTTGCATAAACAAGAATACTTTGGAAAATCCATTTTGAGTGACGACAAGGAAGACCCTTTATCTAACATCAGCGATGATGTTCCAATATCCCATCCTGAAGACCATAGTCCTCTCCTTAAAGGAGATACTATCAAAGTTCTTATGGATCCTAAATCTTTAGAAAAATTAATAAAAATTGGTAAGTGGATGAACAATCCAATCTCTTATGTTCTCACTCTGATATCTTCGCTTGGACGTATGAAGATATTCCTAGTATTGATGAGTCCGTAGTGGTCCACAATATCATCTTATGTCCCAATGCCAAGCCAATTAAGTAGAAAATTTGAAATTTTAATCCCAAGGTGGCTTTGATGGTCAAGATTGAGATAGAAAACTGTTGAAAGTGGGTTTTATTTGTTTGATTGACTATTCCCCTTTGATTTAGAATATAGTTGTTGTTAGTAAGACTAATGATCCTATTCATATATACATTGAATTTTGAGACCTTAATAAGGGTTCTCTTAAAGATTATTTTATGTTACCTAATATAGATATGATTGTGGACTCGACTACAAGCCATGCATTGTTATCTTTTATGGATGGCTTCTCGGGTTACAATTAGATCCATATTAATCTAGATGATTAGTACAAGACAACCTTCACTTCCCCTTGGGGTAATTTATGCTATGTGGTCATGCCCTTTGGTTTAAAAAATGTAGGAGTGACTTACCAATGAGCAATGACCCTGATATTTCACAATTTTATTCATAAAATCTTAGAAGTCTATGTCAAAGATATCTTGGTGAAATTAGTAACTCATCAAGATCATGTGAAGAACCTTCGCCTTATCTTCGAAAGGCTTCAACTCTACAATATGAGACTCAATCCCCATAAGTGCATATTTAGCATAGATGCCGACAAGATTTTGGGGTTTATAATCTCTTACTGTGGAATCAAGGTTGACACAAATAAAATCGATGCTATTGTTAACATGCCTCCACCAAGGAATATTACTGAGTTGCAAAGTTTACAAGGGAAGATTTAGGTGATTTGTACATTTATATCTCAATTGGCTAATCATACCCTCCCTTTCACTCATTTATTGAAAAAGGATCTTCGGTTCATATGGGATGAGGAGTGTTAGAAAGCCTTTGAATCAATCAAAACCTATTCAGCCAATCCTCACGTATTGATGCCAACTATGCAAGATAGGGCCTTCCTGATTTACCTTGTTGCATCACCATAAACTTTGGCAGCCTTGCTAGCTTAGTATGATGATGCAGGAAGAGAGAGCAGTTTACTAGATCAGTCATGTCCTTGTCGATTATGAGATTCATTATTCCTCCATGGAGAAGCAATGCCTCCCTCTTGTATTTTCTACATAGAAGTTGAGGCACTACCTTCTCCTTGCTAAAACACATGTCATAGTAAAAATAGACCTTTTAATAAATTTGTTCTCTAGTGCTGACCTTGCTGGGAGATTAGTGAAGTGGGTTATGTTGCTCTCTAAGTTCAATATAAAATTCATTACTCAAAAATCAATAAAGGGTCAAGCGATTTTCAATCAATTAGCAAACGCTCCCTCATCTCACTCCTTCCCTAGGTTGGATCTATTTCCTGATGAGAATATTTTCACAATTAACCACGATCTCAAATTGAAGATGTACTTTGATGGATCAAGGTGTCAGGCTAGTTTTGGAGTGGGTGTGGTCCTAATATCCCCTAAAGGAAAACTGGTCTCTCTATCCTTCCAATTAGACTTTCCTTGTCCAATAATATCGCTGATTATGAAGCTCTTATTGTTGGATTATGTGTCATGATTGCACTAAAAATTAAACATCTTCGTATACTAGGTGATTTCGAGCTTATTGTAAATTAGATTACAGGAACTTATCAAGCTAAACAAAGTAGGTTGTCTCGATACCAAGACCTCACTTTGTCTTTGCTTAATCAGTTTTCCTCTTTCACAATAGACAGTCGCTAGGTGAAAAAATAGATATTTCGATGCCATGAAAAGGACTGCTTCCTTGGTACCTTCAGAAGAGGATACAAAATAATACCACTTTGTGGTTTAGGTTGTGTGAATCCTGATGGTTTCTGATTAGCTCAGACCTAAGTCTCTAGTATGTTTCAATGCAAACTTGAGAGAGTGGTTCTCTAGTATCTATAGTTGCTTAAAGACTGGAAACTTTACCGATGATGCAATGAAAAATGATTGCACTCTTATACGAAATATTTTAGTGTGTTATGTCATTTTATTTGATGTTATCTATCGAAAGGCCTATAATGGCCTGATTCTTAGGTGTCTCACTAAAGCAGAAATACCCCTTTCCCTTAAGGAAGCCCATTTAGGCTCTAGGGGTGGACATTTCAGTGGCAAGTCCCTGGCAAGAAGATTGATACACATGGGGTACTATTGGAGAATGATGGAACAACATTCCTTTGATTTTTTCAGAAAGTGCCTTCAATGTCAACAACACAACCATTTTATTCATGCTCCTGCTCAGGAGTTACAAAATCAAACCTCTCCTTGGCCCTTTGTGAAATCGGGGTTGGATATCATTGGGAAAATATAACATCCTTCTTCCAAAGGATATACCTTTATTATTACCGCTACAAATTATTTCACAAAATGGGTTGAAGCTATTCCACTCTGACCCATGAATACTGAAAGTATCTACAGTTTTATCATGAACAACATTATTTGTCATTTTGGACTTCCTACTACACTTTTTTATGATAATGGCACACCATTCAAGAACAAGGAAAGGAAGAAGTTCTTGGAGAAATTTCATATTCAACATAGGTTTTCTACACCGTATTATCCATGATCCAATGGTCAAGCAAAAGCATCTAAAAAAACTCTTGAACTCATTCTTCGTAAAACAATTAATAAGCAGGGTAAGGATTAGCATATTCAATTAACATACAACTTGTGGGCCTATCACACAAGTGTCAATATAGTGACATGAACAACACCTTATAACCTCGTGTATGGCACCGAAGCTATCATGCCTTTGGAGTTGGAAAATTTTTCCTTATAGGTTTCCCTTAAAGGATTAATTGATGATGAAACCTACCAATATAACTACTAGAATCAGATAGAGATTCTCGACGAGTGTCATTTATAGACCCTCGATGATCTAAAGCTTATTAGCAATCATTATCAAGACAATATAATCAGAATGTGCTTCCTAGAACCTTTAAGAGAGGAGACCTAGTTCTCTATGAAAACGAGTGAAATGTAAATGCACCGCCTAATCAAAAAGGGAAATTTAGTCCTAATTGGTTAGGCCCTTACATTGAGATTTTAGTGTATGGCTCGGGTGCCTATGGATTATCATCTATGGATGGAACACATTTAAAATAACTCATTAATGTGATGCATCTTCACCGATACTATGCATAACACTCTAATGTGTCACATGTGTGGGGCTCTCCCTAAGGGGAAGTAATACTACATATGTTGACATTGTTCATTCACACATTATGAAAAAAAATTGTGTTTATGATGTGACCATGTTCATGTCTATGAGGTAAAACATACATACGTGTGTCCAACTATGTTATGTATCCATACATCATATTACATATTTTAAAGCAATTAGATCATCATTGTATTTAATTAACATACAATCAAGTGTGTTTATTAAATTATGATTAGCATCTAATACATCCATAGAATGAACATACATGAAATTGAAAAGCATACACATAAGCAAAGCCATGATATCGAAACCAATATATATATATATATATATATCCATGTATGAATCAAATGTCATGTACATGTATCTAGCCACTACTACAAAAAATGATTGGCTACTGTATATATGTCTATACAAAATATCTACAAGTATGTATGTATATGTATCTGGCTACAAAAATGATATACAAAATGAGGAGCCCCTATCACTGTGGTGCATGGCTCGTGGAACCCTCTGGCTCTGGCAGATGCTTTGGTACCCTTGAGAGAGGTTGCATGGTGGTCATCAAGTGGGACCAATGTGAGTGTGATGCAAACATGGCTACCTGCATCCCTCTGATCTCCCCCTACAGTGAACATATGTCCATCCACACCTGAATCAACTCTTGTTGTAGTTGTTGAACATCTATCAAGATCACAGCTATTGACTACCCATCGAGGTCATTGATGTGGCTCTGAAGGGTGTCATGCATTTTCTCGGTGGCCTTAGCTCTCATCACAGCCGCATCTCACTCGGTGAGTGTCGTCTGCATTTCCCTCGATAGCTAATCATGTTGTCCCTAAAGATTCATGAACTCCCTAGTCAATTGTACGATATTTGCACCCTGCTCCTCGTAGGCGGTCCTCAAATGTGCCATCGGATCAAAACAAGGGGCATGTCTCCCTATAGAGACTGATGGATAGGCCTCAAGAATCATCCCATGAATTGGCATGTTGGGGCCACCTCTAAAATACACTGATCCATCAGCCCAGTACATCCCTGTGCATCCTCTGCAACCATAGAGAAAGAAACAAAAATTAGTATCACATGGTGTATATGCATATATCATAAATGGAAAAATCAAACTCATGGAAGTATGAACAATGTACTATGTATACCTGGATCCCCTGGCTACCATGTGGGATCAGGGTGATGGTCGGTACTAGGTCCCACATTGCCAACATCGGTGGCCGACCCTAGTGATTCTAAGGCCACAACTTCTAGAATAGTGGGAACTGGTGGTGCTGATGAGACAGGGGTGGCTACGGGGTGGTTTGATCTCCTCCACCACCTCAGCCTCAGAGGTTCCACCTCCTTGTCTTGTGATTTCTTCTCCTCTATGCCAGTCTACTGGTACCCTCTCTGCCTATCCTATGGGATCTGGTGAGGAAAATCCTCCTATGGACTAGGGTCCCCTCTCGGGGCACCCTTGCCAAAAACTAGAGCTAGATGGTGCCTCTTCCATCACAGTGAAAATTTGTAGGTACCCTGACATTATATGCCACCGCTATGGGCTGCAGATCATTGTCAGGCTCATCATCATTAGATGAAACAATATCTATAATGTTGGGGTGAGGGTGATCCCCTACCCTCGCTGCATTCTGATGGACCCTAGTGTAGGTGGGCACATCTGGTGGAATAGTCTGGGGATGGCCATGTTTCCACATGACCCAACTCTAGTAGTAAGGTACTATGATGAAATCATGGTTACCTATCAAGAAATGGTCTCACTATAGGCTCCTCAGATACCTACCATCATCTACCCATCAGAAAAATTTGTAGGGTCTCCATCGAACCTCATCTGCAACAACAATGTAAAACTATAGCTGCCAAAACGACTGTAAGTCACCATATCTCCACTAGCCTTTCATGTTATACTAGTGGGCCATGGGAATATGATATGGTAATTTCTAGGGAGAACTGACTAGTCAGGTGCACATAATATGAGTGAAAGCCCACACCTGCAAAAGTGTGCATGTTGTAAGATTGTGGTACTCATAATGCATGTACCACCCTAACTCATGGTAGAGGTGCGCTAACATGTTGTGCCCCTAGGGAAAAATGGTACAATTCTCAATCATCTCTCTAATAGTATGGACGAGGCCCCCATGAAGGTGCGAGCCTCATCCATCTATGGTGATCCGAAAAGAAACATTGACAACAATAAATCAAAATAGAAATGGCATTGTGGTCCTTTCTTGGTCATACCAATGCATGTATATGTGGCCCATTTCCTCGCCACTATCTATCCTCCCTGAGCAGTAAAGGATTCCCTCACTCCACTCTCATGTCAATCGGGTATCATCTAGGGCCACCCACCATCCACATATGGGTAGTCTATGGATCCAATAGACATCCTAGAGCATGATGGTCATCTCCCCACAAGGAAACTAAAAAGATGATGTTGTGGCATCCCACCACTCGACCAGGGTTGTGAGCATCCTCTCATGGTACCTCATCTCTGGCATAGTGATTACATGCTAGAGACCGACTCGCTCAAGATATGTGACCTTTTCCTCTGTCAGATGATCCCTCTTCTCACACACAAGTCATTATGTTTGCCCTCCTAGATGCTCTTGGATCTTTGGATAATCCTACAAAAAGAGAAAAAAATTTAGGTCACAACATTCACTTATCATAAAAATAAGAAAAAATTACTAAAGACATATGTGCACCGCGTACACATCTGTGCGTCACGTATGCGTACCAGACTGCCATGGCCACTCAAGGATGCTAGTGCATCCCCAAGATGACATCATAGACTTGGGATCTTAGCATAGACCTGAGATGATAGTGTGCATTATAGATGCAAGCACGAAAATGAGACACTTGCACACCTCACCGATTGAAAACATGCTAAAAATGAGCTAAATTGCACAATAAATGAGGCTTAGAGGTCAAACTGATCCACCTCGCGACCCTCAGTGATGTCCTCGCACAACTGATTAAAACCTCGGTGCCTCATACTACCTCCTGCTTGACATTTCACTAGATTTTCACTCACAAAATTCAACAACTTACTCGTAGTGAATAGTGACAATGACCCTTCTAGGGGCCCACCTAGGTATATATAGGCCCCCTAGGGCCTATTTTTCCTAGAGTTTGTGGCTCCCCAATTTCTCATGGCTTTACCCCATCATGCTGGGGGAAAACTTAGGATCATATTTTTCCTCTGAATCAACAAGATTTTTCTTGATCATTCTTCTCTCCGTAGTAGCTTCTTCCAATTTTTCAAAGCTGACCCAAAATTTAAGTTTTGCAAGTTAAAGTTTTGAACAATCTTTTACTACCATTTTTTTGTTTTTTTTTGTGCTCGAATATTGGGGGCATCTTCGGTATTGGTTAGCTTGACCTCAGTGGCCTCTATGGTCCCTTTCATCTTGGCACACAATTTCATAAAATTCAAAATTCGGGTGAAAATTTTCTTCTCTACTTTAGTGAGGCTGATTTTTTTCTAAAATTGAGCCCACTAAAGTGGGGGAAAAATGTAATGTCGCATAATTGCACCTAGGGGAAATTCCACATTTTTTAATCTTTCCTAGCATTTATGACACCTTAGAACATTAATGAAGAAATCCCATAAGTCAAAATTCCATGATTCTGACTCCATGTAGACCCATGGTAGAATGACATAATCCTGACAACATCTTTCCCAAAAATATAGGCTTTGGATGCCTGCACGGTGCACGAACGTCTACATGGCGTGCTAATGTCTTGGTGGTTTTCCAAGTTTGAAATAAAGAATCTGGAATCTTGACACTTGTGACATGTGTCCTAGTAGTTAGGTCTTGGATGTAACGACTTTGTATCACCCTTGCATGCATGAAAAACCCCTCCTTGGCTCTCATTTTGGGGTTGGAAGTCATTGATTCAAGCACCACTACTACTTTCTCTAGTCTTGGGTTACTTTCATCCTTGAATAACAACAATATTACTGGTGAAGCCATGCCAGACTGAGGTCCCTCTAGCAACTACAACTCTCAAGCAAGCACTCAGCGGTGAGTCTGTGTGCTCCAAAGAGGGTCTTGACCCATGACTAATGCTCTCTCTCTCTCACTCTTTACTACTTGTTCATTTATTACTTTGTGGTGTAGGTTCTACTTCGAAGTGGGTTTTTCTTTCACCACATGCTTTGTTTTGTTTGTTTTCACTCCTTTCCAAGCCTAGCTGTCCATGGAGGTGGGAACAATAAAATAGGGGTCTGACTGAGGCAAACCCCTATACAGCCCCAACCTTTTCCCCTTGATCTTCTATGTGTAGATTGTGGAGTGAAGCTTGGAGAAAAGATTTGAATGCCTAGTAAAAGTTAATCTTCCTTCAAGTTCCTTTGTGGTTTTCTTGGAATCTAGCTTTTTGTTTGGTTATTTGATCTCGCACACCTTTGACCCGAGCTTAGAGGTGAAACTTAGTTCTACCCACTTGAGGTCCTGAGCTCCTCACAGCTTAGGATGCCAACACGTATTTTAGACGATAGTTCACTATGCTAGCATCCTAAGACCACGCCGATGTCCTTTGACTGAGAGATTTTTCACTAGATGAAATTATCTTGGATTTTTGCTCTCTCGAGGTTCGAGGTGACTTTACTATTTTTATTTATAGTTTTATCAACCTATTCAAGATGAGGTGTATAAGGGTAGTTTGTTCCCTGGTGATCTCTTGAGAATAAAGAGACCTGTGTGTAGCAAATCCCTCTTAAATATCACACTAACAAATTGGCATTTTCATATTTCTTATTTTGTGAGGACTATTGAATCACCGAGAGCACATCTTGACCATTCCTCGCGCCCCCATTTTATTTCATTTTGCATTAAAATAATATCATGGGCTGGTGTGTGATTACCACGTATCTTCTTCATGGGTGGGCCTAACATATTTGAAAATTCAAAAGGCGGTGAGATGGAGCACACCAACAATGGTGGTGAAGTGATGTGGTTGCATCTGGATTGTTCCCCACCTCCCCGTTTAAATTATTTTTGCATTTAAATATTATCATGGGGTAGTGGGTGGATGACATCTATCCATGGGATCCAACAGGCTTTAAAGAAGGAAAGCTCTCCATCAATTATATTGGTGGTCGAGGAGGGGTGATGTGGGTTAATATTGACCACTCCCTACCATTCCATGTGGGACCCACCTCTTCCTCTTGTCTCTCAATGGGGAATTGAGAGAGTGTCATGTGGTGTCACCTAAGCGATAGAGGAAACAATAGGAAATTAAATGAAAACAATGAAATATTTTTCCACAGGTTGGAGGTATTAAATTTTGGGTTACTAAAGGGAATTTTAAAGGCACATGTTGTAATAAGAAAACTATCTTTTAATAATGGTTGTTGATTGTACTTGAGGATTATGTGCACATGCATGTGATCCCATGTTAAAACACACATATGTGGAAGGTGTGAGATCGAATCTTAACCCTTCCCCATATTCTCGTTGATAAAAGATGCACACTGATTAAGATACATGGGGGAGCGGGGAAGCTAATGCATGGCCTTATGCTTCAATAACAAGGAGATAGTGGAGCCCGCAGATCATTAGCAAGTGGCTCCATATGGCTTATTTGGATTGGATAAGGGAAATGACTTCTCATAGTCAGCTTTTTCAAACTAGGTTGACCCAATCTGGATTGGTGGTCATTTCATTTTGTTGCAAGATCAATGGACAACATTTAAATTTGAAATCGAGGGTAAGCGAGTCATTCTGGTTCACATGAGTGAGCCATAATGGTGGAAAGGATGTAGAGCTACCAAATTAAGAGTTATAAGGATTTTAAAACTTGTTTTAAAACCTAATTGAAGATTGATAAAAGAATTCTATGCATCCAGGGAGCTTGTGCTACATTTTTCAAGCTAGTTCAATATCAAAGTTAAGGTTTTAGACTCTCACCAAGCTTGTAAGTTGGTATATTGTCCCACCTTTGAAATTATTTAGAACTTTCTCAATTATACTTTGTGTCATTCTGTCACTAGGGTTTTCTTGGTTTTACATTTCTTTTAAGGTTTGATGTTCATTTCAAACAATTAGTCAGTCCTTCATTGCTAAAATTCATGTCAAACGCTTGTTCAAGCAATAGGATTTATTTTGTGAAACCAAAAACCTTATTTTATAAAAAACCTCGAGTCATGGCTCCTAAAGCGAAAGCATCTTCATCAAAAGGGGAGTGCTCTGGCTCCAAGGTTAGACCTTTAATTAAGGACTTAGCTAATCAGTTGCCACCTTCTACTAATGAGAGGCCCAAGGGTCAATTTCTCTTTTGTGGTACACAAGTAGTAGAGGGCCTGGTTGATAGAAATAGTGCTATTAGGGATACCACATTACCTTGCACTGGATGGGAATTGCTCAATGGTTGGTTTGGGAATAGAAACTTTGGTGTTCTAGTTGGAAACCCCTAGAATATTGATTTGGGGAAATTGACAGTGTCAAATTTTTACTTGGATGTTGATTTTTTGAAAGCAATAGCTACCAATTATGATCCAGTCACAAGGACTGTGAGATATTTTGATAGAATTGATATGGTGAAGGTCACTATGGAGGAAATTTCTCATGTTTTGAATCTCACTGAATGGAGTGAGGATATGGTCCCCATACTAGGATAAGGTAATTGGTCAAGAACTTTCATGAAACACATCATGGTCTCCTCTTATCCATTTTAAAGGATGATGGTAACGTCAAGACCATATAGGATCGGAGAAAAGAAACCAATGATGTTATTTCAAATTAGGCTACTTTGATTTGTAAGGGGCATGATATGGGTACACTAAAGAAGAGAATGGACATGTTGGCCCATGCAGAGATTGTCCTAATAGATTTTGATAAGGAAGCCAATCAGGTTGTTATCAGGTATTCACCTTATAGAAAAATGTTGATAGAGTCATGAGATTCAATTGGCCCACTGAGGATGAATTCCAAGCCTGGAAGAAAAAATACTTGGACATATTGGAGGAATGATTTGTATTTGTGGAGTGGAAAATATAGTGTTGATCTTGAATATGCAACCATGGTGATTAATGAATGGGAGAGAAAAAATGCATAGCTTGAAAATAATACAAATTAGGATTTTGTGGGAGTACTAAAAAATATTGTTCTCTCCCCAACATGGAAATTGGTGGCATAAGTGATGACTCAAATGAGTTGGTATTCCCTTTTTATTGCTTTTCATGCTTTAGAATTTTTCTGATTGGGCATGCACGTGGTTAACACTTTTGGCTCATGAGGAAGATATTTTGGAACTATTGTAATGAATGAAAGATTCCTTTTGTAAGTTGGGTGTATCTTCTTTGGAAAATGAAAATATTTTTTTTCTTATATGCTTTCCCCCCACTTTCAAAGGTGTAAATATAACTGTCTGGGGAGTCTTGAAATTAAAATAAAATGTATGTCAAATGATAATGCATGAATTTAATTGTAATTTGGATCAATGCTTGTTGCTCCCATGTTTTCTATAAATGGAAATTCAAGGCCAATTACATGGGTCTTTTGATGGTTAAGCAATTTTTGAGCTCATGTGAGAGTAATTTTGGTATTTCAAGCATAGAGAAATAGATTAGTGTTGAGTCTTAAGAATGTGTTTAGATCTATAATAGGCTTAATGGTTTACAATAGCAATGGTGTATGAATGATAATTTCACATCTTGGATTAGTTTCTCTCCTTTATAATTTTGTCTTTCAAATTATGAATAAAGGGATCAAGGTTCATTTATTCATCTTCAATCACTTTGGTTGAATGTGTGATTTCATTTTTGCTTTAGTTCAAAGAGCTAAGTAAGTGCTTAAATGAGATCATAGATTTGTAAGTGAGATTCAGGGATCATTAAGTAGTTTCTATTTCTAGACACATCAGGTTGGTATATTGCAAAGAATTATATTAATAGTGTTTAAATACTTTTTTCCATTGCTAATTTATTACGGTTTATTGTATGCATGAGTCTGTCACCCTTAGATAAAGCACTGGTCCATTTATTTGGTTAGCTTTGATGTTAGTAAGCCTTCCCGTACCTAAAAAAGAACACAAATCTTAATGACAATTTTTGACACACCTATAATTGCAGTATAGTGGTATAAATTACTGCTCATTCCTTCCTTTAGGTACAATTTTTTAAAGGGTTAGCCAAATCCTTAAAGAATTTTGTCTATTTGTGTTTGATAGGAATGTATGTGTTTGTTTCAATGTTCATGATAAAATGACAAAAGAGTATCATATAGAAATTGTAAATATCACCCTCCTCAATTTCACACATATGGAAGAGTAAAGGTCTAGCCTAGCAAGCTATTACCCATTCGTTGGCCAATCGTTACCACTATTTACCATTGAATTATGGTGAATTCATAAATAGTGAATGCGATTAAGTTTGGTTCTAAAAACTAACCAACATGAGGGATATGTAGGGAGAGAGAGTGAAGAGGGGAGATAGAGGTAAGAAGGAAAGTAGATACATTGAGAGAGGGAAGGAGGGAGAGAGAGAAAGAGGTATATGGGCAGGTTAGATAGAGAGTAGTGAGTGAAGGTTGGTGGAAGTAAGAGAGAGAAGAGATATGGAAAGGTAAATAGGGAAAATTAAGATAGATAGAAGGAAAGAGAGAGATAAATATAGAGAGATAGGGGGTAATGAGAGATGGAAATAGGGGGAGGGAGAGAGAGAGTTGAGATAGAGAGAGTAGAGAGGGAAGGAGAGAGAGATAGAGAGAGGTAATAAAGAGACATGATAAAGAAGTTTAGATGGAAGAAGGTGGAGATATTTGAGAGAGGGAAGGAGGGAGGGAGGGATAAAGAATGATGTATAGATGGATAAGTAGGTAGAGAGAAGTAGAGAGGGAAGGAGAGATAGAGGGAGAGGTAGGGATGGAGAGAGAGGTAGGTAGAGAGAGGGAAGGGGAGATAAAGAGAAGTATAGAGGGAAGGAGAGAGGGAGGAAGAGGTAGGGATGGAGAGAGCGAGAGGTGAGAGATAGAGGGACATATATGTAGGGAGAGAGGCGGGATAGAGAGAAAGAGAGTAGAGAGGGATGGAGAGAGAGAGAGATAGGTGATAGAGAGAAGTAGAGAGGTAAGGAACAAGGTGGAGATATTTAGAGAGGGAAGGAGGGAGGGAGGGAGAGAGAAAGAGGTATATAGGGATAGGTTAGATAGATAGAAGTAGTGAGAAAAAGGTGGTGAAAGGAAGAGAGAGAGGTGAGATAGAGAGTAGAGATAGATATATATAGAGATAGAAGGAGATGGAGGGAGATAGAGAGATGTAGAGAGTGAAGGAGGGAGGGATGGAGATAGATATTATAGAGGGAAGGATGGAAAGGGAGAGAGAGAGAGAGATGTAGATAGTGAGAGATAGAGGTATAGCGCATAAGAGATGAAAATGAGTGAGAGAGAGAAAGATGGTACAACTTGCTGACTACTGAAATTTGACCTCCTAATTACTGAAATTTAACTTTCTAAAAATTATAAGATCTTCCAAAAAATATAATTTGTATTATAACTCTAGGAGATCCAAAACCAATCTCAAACATCTTGAAACTATATACATGAAATATAGCTTAAATTATAAGAAAGTAAATGTTCACATGTAAATGTCAACTTATATGTTTATTTCATGTATATATTTTCTCTAGTAGAAAGAGAGAAAGATAAAGAGAAAAAAAAAAAAGAGTTCACAAAAGTACATTCCACAATTTCATGCACTTCATTTGGCGAGCACCAATTTGGAACTTTCCAAATGATGTAGTGCATTTGGCAAGCACCAAATTTGGCACTCACCAAATGAGTTGCTTTGGGAAGTACCAACCCAAATGGTTGGATTTTTCCTTGGGCTTCCAATCAAAAGGGTTGGATGACCATTTGATGCCATGGACGTGATTTTCTCAAGAGCGTACCAAATTTATGCATATTTTTGGTCGTGCTAATCATTTCATTTGCATGTATTTCAATGCAAGTTTATAAAACACTGTGATAATGTTAGGCTCTCTCTTAGCTATCTAAATATATTTATTTTTTTTACATTTTGATTATGTTAAGATTTTCATCCATAACTTCTCTTGTTATTACCTTTGTTTTTTTGTCAAAAACCAACACGTGCTAGTTTTAGGATAGATTTTTACTTATTCATCAAATCTTGAAACAAGTTACATTTTTTTAAACTAGACTTCATTCTATACATGATGAAAAAAAATGAATCAATTTTTGATTAGTTTTTAAAAAATTTAAGGGGAGCACGCTAAAATTTCAGCTTTTTAGGATGCGTCCAGTTAGAAAATTCATAAAATATTATATATTCATTAAAAAAATTAGCTAAAATAACGGGGATAGACTACATGGTGCTAGATAATTTCTCAGCGTTCAAATTTTTGAAATTCTAAAAAAAAATTAATGAAAAAGGTGGGGGGCCTCAGACACTATGCTATTTTTTTGATAAAAATAGGACCTATTTCCCCCCCACCCCCTCCCCTTTTTGAAACCCTTAATCTTCATTATTTTCAAAAAACATTAGTATCTTAGAAACTAGACTTAGAGTGCTACAACTCTTGTTCTTGCTACGTCCTCAAATTTTGAGTGTAACTATCCTCGTTTTCTCATGCACATCAGATTTTGTTGATTTCATAAAAAAGTAGCATCTTAAGAGCCATTTTTGTGTCACAACTTGGTTCACTTACCCACTTTGTATATAATTCATTGAAAAATCACATATTTTCATCAAGAAAGATTCAAAATAATGTTATAAAAGTAGTCCACAAATAACCTGTGTCCATATCTCCCTATCCCAAATAATCCAACCCAAACCTTAATCCATTCTTTAACTATTAAATCAAGCCTAAATATCCCATTAATACCAAATTAAATCAATCTAAACCTTCAATAAAGACACAAAAAATATAATCGCTATGATCATGGTTATGGTTTTCAGAAAGACTACTAGCTATGTAGGAGCCTCATGAACTAAAATAGATAGAAAACTACTAGTTCCTCCACTATACTCAAGGAACTTGTTAAAATAAGCATTTGCATGCTATAACAAAAAAGACACTCCTAAAGCTAGTCAAAAGGTGGATGCAAAGCTACATAAAATTATTCAAGGCATTTAAAACTCTATCCAAGAAATGGAGTTGTATTCCTAAGGGTTGATGAGGGAGAAGCTGCTCCAAAGTTTAAAGTAAAAGATATGAAAAAGAAGTTAGAAGATCATGAAAATGAATAAAATATTTCTGCTGTCCTAAGGGCTAACGAGAGAGAGTTGTAATCTAAAAGACAAGTCCAAAATCTTCACCATCGCTTGAGTATTAAGTAGGTGACAACATGAACCAATGTAGGAATGTGTGAGTGATTTTGATGTGAGAGTATATACATGTGACATTCATGAACATACATAAGTAGCTACATAAGCATAGTATTTGTTAGTCTATGCATAGAGAGAGATCATAACCATCATTAATCGCATGTGTTCGACACACTTGATGGTGACCACACATACATGTGACATTTTTAAACATACACATGACATTCAAAATAATCATAACAAAAAATACATTCTACTATCAATATAGCCAATAATGCTCGTATATCATATTTTTCATGTCCTCGTGTACAAATACGTCTTATATCATTTTTTAACCATCCTAATCATAAATACAACTAATAATTCCATATAATTTTATCGATTTCCTTATGTAAAAATTTATCAATGCATCTTGTTATCAAGCTATCATAGATATACAACTAATATTTTCCCTTGATATCCTCTCTCTATAATGCACATCTCAAATCATTGCTACTCTCACAGAAACCTACATTGGAATATTACAAAAACTGTTAAAAAATAGGAAAAAAAAACTGTGTAAATGTAATTGAATAATGAAAGCAACATGAACTCCAATGTTGGATGCAATGCCATCGAACCTCACATCCTAATCAAAGCTTGTGTTGATCAATGTTTGCATATAAATATTAAAAAAGTATGGATTATAAACAATATGAACAACAAAGTCATCTGATCATTCTTTCAAAATGAAATGTAAGATTATAAATCAAGAGATTAAAGTATATGAAGAAGATACCTCCTTATGAATTACATTGAATGTGTCCTCAATGTTGAAGAAAAATGATGTTTTTTTTTTAATGGATTCTTGATGCAATATCATTATCCACCAAAATGACCTACATTTTTTAAGAATTGTTAAAAAACATAAACTCGAATCTACTTTTGACTCAACAATAGTTAAAATTACACATGAATATTGGAAAATACAAAAAATGTAAAAATTTTAGTAATTTTTACAAATGGGAAGCATGAACACGTCAACATAGGCAGGTAAATATTAGGGAAGGTTTGACTTCATTTCCCAACTCAACCAATTATTCAAGGGTGCTCTTTCTAGGGTAGTCTCTTAAGATCCCTAAAAGCCAAAAATTGTCAAACTTTGACCAAGTCATTCTGGGAGCTTGTGGAATGTAGGAATGCTTTGTCTAGACATACAAGTGGATATAAAATCTATTCAAACCAACCTCTACCAGTTTGGATCAACTGAACACCGTTTGTGTGTTCCAGTGTCAAATGCATTCTTGCAAAAATTATTAGTGGAAAGTAGTGCAAAAATGGAAAGAAACATTTTTTTGTTTTGTGCATCATGGAGTCAAAAAATGTATACCAACACATTAAGGTGGGCATTCCAATTATATAGAAAGCCTCCTTTTGTCTCCCAATTCCCCCCGTGTTCTGGAGTGCACTAATCTAGGGTAGTCTTGAAAGTGTCATAAGAGCAAAAATGACAAAATTGTTAAGTTTTCAGTATTTTTGACAAATGGGAAGCATGGAAACATTGAGGTAGGTATTTAAATACTAGGTATAGGTCTCTTTCTATTTCCCAAGTCACATTATTTTTTTGGGGTGCTCTTTCTGGGGTAGTTTAAAGATCCTTAAGAGAAAAACATGCAAAAATTATAAAAAAAAATTAGTAATTTTGATGACTAGGTAGCATGGAAATGTTGAGGTAGGAAAATAAATACTATGGGAGGTCTCTTTTCATTTCAAAATTCACTCGATCATTTTGGGGTTCTCTTTTCGAGGTAGTCTCTAAAGAGCCTTATGAGAAAAAATACAAAAATTGTAAAATTTCTAGTAATTTTTATATATGGTCAGCATGGACACATCAAGGTAGGAAAGTAAATACTAGGTAAGTTCTAAATTTGTTTCCCAACTCAATTATTTTGGGGTTCAGTCTCTTAAGAGCCCTAAAAGCCAAAAAATTGTCAAACTTTGACAAAGTCATTCTAGGAGCTCATGGCACATAGGAATTCTTTGTCTAAGCCTATGGGAAAAAATCAAATCCCTTCAAACCAAATTCTCTCATTTTAGGCCAACTTTGTTGCAAGGTATGCACCCTTGGTCTCCTTGTGTCATGTAGCACAACGCTTGGGTTCGTGACATGGCTTAACCACATCCCGTGGATTCATTCTCTGGTAGTTGTATCAGGCTTTAATAGGTCGATCTATTGGTGAAATGGAAACCATCTATGAAAAATTAGTATTAGATCTGGGTCATAGGTTTGAACCCCTCACTTGCACTTGGGGGGGGGGGGTTGTTGCAAGGTGTGCACCCTTGGTCGCTTTGCGTTGTTTAACAAAATGCTTGGGTTTGTGGCATGGCGTAACCACCTCCAGTGGATTCATTATTTTTGGTATTTGTATCAGGAATTAATAGGTCAATATTTTGGTGCAACAACAAGAATATTTGTAATAAACTCAACACCATTTGTCTGTTCTAGTGTTAAATGCATTCTTGCAAAAAATGTTAGTGGAAAGTAGTGCAAAAATGGAAAGAAGCATTTTTTTTGGATAATGGAGTGAAACCAACTACACCAAAACATCAAGGTGTGCATTCCAACACTATGAAAGGCCTCATTTTTTCATCTAAGTCCCCTTGTGATTCTAAAGTGCACTAATCCAACGTAGTCTTGAAAGTGCCATAAGAGAAAAAATGAAATTATGTTTTTAGTATTTTTGAGAAATGGGTAGCATGGAAACATTGAGGTAGGTAGGTAGATACTAGGAAAGGTCTCTTTTCATTTCCCAAGTCACCTGATCATTTTTGGGTGCTCTTTTTGGGGTTGTCTCTAAGGAGCCTTAAGAGAAAAATATGTAAAAAATGTTAATTTTTAGTAATTTTGATGAATGGAAAGCATGGAAACATCGAGTTAGGTAGGTAAATACTAGGGAAGGTCTGATTTTTTTTCCCAAGTCACCCAATCATTTTGGGGTGCTCTTTCTGGGGTAGTCTCTAAAGAGCCTTAAAAGCCAAAAATGCAAAAAATATACAATTTTTAATAATTTTGATGAATGAGAAGTGTGGAAATGTTGAGGTAGGAAGGTAAATACTAGGGAAGGTCTGAATTCATTTCCCAAGTTACCCAAATATTCTAGGGTGCTCTTTTCAGGGTAGTCTCTTAAGAGCCCTAAAATCCAAAAATTCTCAAACTTTGATGAAGTCGTTCTAGGAGCTCATGGCACATAGGAATTCTTTTTTTGGAGCTAAAAGTGTATATAGAATCCCTTCAAACCAACCTATCTCATTTTGGGTCAACTCAACACTTTTTTTGTGTTTCGGTGTCAAATGCATTCTTACAAAAATTATCAGAGGAAAGTAATACAAATATGGAAAGAAGCATTTTTTGTTTTGTGCATCATGGAGCGAAACCAACTATACCAATACATAAAGGTAGGTAATCTAATGCAATGGAATGCCTAATTTTTTTTCCCAAGTCCCCCTGTGATTCTTGAGTACATTAATCTTGGGTAGTCTTCAAAGTGTCATAAGAGCAAAAAATTCAAAATTGTTAAGTTTTCAATTATTTTAACAAATTCACAGCATAGACACATCAAGGTAGGCAAGTAAATACTAGGGAAGGTCTCTTTTCATTTAAAAAGTCAACTAATTGTTTTGGGGTTCTCTTTTTGGGGAGACAAATATGATAGTCAATACCTAGGCATGTTATCTTTCAAAATAAGCATGCCACAATCATTAGACAACATGAATAAGAGTCTTGGTAAGTGAAAATAATGAAAGGTATATAAAAATGGGAAAGAATAGTGCTAAAGTCATTTGAGTGTGCCAAATCATGATGAAGAATATATAGTCAAGTTTAAGGATGACCATGATAAAAGACTCTTTTGTGGTGTATGAGTTGTTGATTATCAATTATTATGCTCCTTCAAGAAATATAAAAATACATTATTTCCATATTTCTCTTTGATCTTAGCAAAGTATATGGATCAAATGATAACTATAATTCTCTACTTAAGAGCTGGATGAATAAAGTACACAAATAAAATCACCTCGAAGAAATGAAAAATGAACAGTGTTGGACAATATTAAACCTCCATGAATGAAATAGGTTGAATGAGAGCTCCCACCCTACAAGTTAAACAATAATACCTTAAAAAAATTAGCAATTGAGAGAATGTGAGAATACTCATTAGAAATGGGGTCAAAGAAGAACCTGCATATAAATAGAGACAAATCGTTGAGCGTAAGCAACATGAACTACAAATTTTGAGATGAACATTCTCTCAAATAAAATATACCTTGAAAATATATTGATCTACATGAATTGTTGTTGATGTTTTGATCTAAATCACTTGAAAATACATATGTGTTCTCTTAAAAACCTATATTTTTACATACCAGTTAATTTTTATGCAAACTTTTAGTGCACTTGTAATCCAACCCATACAAATAACATGAATCTAAATAAGATGAAAAATATCATATTTTTCCCCTATAAAAAAGAACCACTACTGAAGTGTGCTTGAAGATTCATATCTTACCTTCAGAGTATCCAATATTGCTTCATGATCAGCACTACTGACTATCCATAGAACATTCATTTTTTCTTGGTTTGGCATGATGTCTCAATAACTTAACATTTGTTACTATAACAAGGTGTGAATACATGAGAATGGTTTTGTGTTTCTTGTAGTCTTCAAATGTAGGTATGTCATTCATTCTAATCATATACGCTCACAACCAAGCTTTGGAAACAACAACTAAACCTATAGGATACATGAACCCATCATCATTTGTCATTGGTGTTGTTATCTTCTTCTTTCCCTATAAACATCATGCCAACCAATAGTCTAATCCCTCTTCATTCCCATATGATGCAACAACTGCATAAACACGTCCTAGGTGTACAAGATTTTAAAGATTTTCATAGTCAAGTGAACTTTCCATTTCATCTTCTAAAGAGGACTGTGCTACAAAAAAGGGGGTTAGATATTATGGAATCCATGTATCTACCCACTCACTTGACTCTCATTGATCTTAATCACACTAAATACAATTATAAAAAAAACAATCCAACTCGTTTCCATATGGTTCATGCACCTGCATCTGAGCTTTGAAATGAATACATATTTGAATATTCTCTTATTTCTTGATGTTCCAATTTCTCTCCCACCATGCCCTCTTCAACCAACCAAAAGAACTTGCACACTATTGAATCAAGTGTCCCTCCTTGTGATAGTTCTTAACTACAACAATCAACAATAAAACATGAATCACTGAATGTTTCACCACCTCTAATCTCCATTTTTTCGTTAACCAAAGCTCTCTTCACACATGCACCTATGCCATCATGCTTTCCTTTTCCATGGACAACTTTTAAAAAAAATCCAATATTATGGTACACCCCTTTGTACATGAAACCTGATCAACCAATAAAATATATGAGCATTCTTGAATTGCCCCATGTAGTTATTTGACCAGATGAGATGTTGACCTATTGCAATACCTTTTTCTTGTAAAAACTCAAAAAAATTCAAAACAATGTTGCACAAACTCGGACGAATGAGATGTATCATCACCCATGGAAAAATGGTACTCCTTGATTATCTTACTATCATCTCTTGTACTATCAGGGGCATGCCTATATGTTATTTTGACAAAAATAACAATTTGAATATAATTATAATATTGAGATTGTACCTCATTTTATGGTTGCAATGTGTAATTTTTAGAAAAATTAACAACGGTTATAATAGTTCCAATTGAGAAAGATTCCTTACACATCTTGAATTGTCGATCCAACCATTGGGACCTGTGGCTATGCCTTCCATAATTGTAGAAAATATTTTTCTTAAAATTATCAAAAATAAAATAAGCAATAATTACCTCTCTTGTAATCAACTCGAGTCTAGAACATTCACCTCCACTCTTCAAACTATATTTCACTGTCACAAATCCTTTTTTCTCAACAATTTTGTTATCAGATTCATTTTCGCTGCTCTCATGAAAACATGTTACAAAATTTGATAAACCACCACATTGTAAGCATGTTTCATTTAAACAATTATTTATATAAAAAAGCAACCACAACCTCTAACACATAAAAATGAATCTAACAATTCCCTGGATGACTTCAGAAGTTACATTGGATGACACTCCTGCAACATTTTTTTAGTATGCATAGTAGAACGAATATATCATAATAGTTCATGATACATTGAAAACTCTGAGTGGTATTTAAAATGTGCATTGAAAATATTAATATGTACACAATAAAATGGCTTACAAGATTCAAAAGACCATTATGAGATTTTAAAATATTGATTAGATACATTCCAATAAATTTTTAGGATGTAGTGTGTGATCTCGATTGCCAATTCTTAACTTTAAAACATCCTTTGCATTCGGTGATACTCTAGATTGAGTGCCAAAATTGTTGAATTTCATTCTTTAAATTATTCGTTATCTTCTTATCAAAATGTGGAACACTCCCACTAAAATCCCATGTAACATTTTGAAGAGGACTATCAAGTCTTCCTCTTCTTGAGAGTACTCTAGATAATGTTTTACACTTTAGGTTTAAATCAATACAAGTTTTCCTCATTAAACATGTTTTTCTCAAATTATGGATTACTAATGAGGTTGTGATCACTATATGAGCAACTCTCTTATCTTTTCCTTACTTGTATTTCCAATTAAATTTAGAGCATTAAAAATATTTTTGATAAAAATACTAATTTTTTCCATATTTTTTGTGACATGAATCTTCATTTTTTAATAATGGTCTCATTTTGTAATACTTTATAATTGCACAAAAATTTGACATTTTTTTGATGAATTTTCCAGATATCTATATTAATAAAGATAAAATTACAAATTCACCCTTATCAAAAAATTATTGATTGAACATATTGGTATCCCACAACCAAACCATTCGTGATGACCTTTTTCCATCAATTTTATCTATTATGTTCTCATATATTACAAGTAACCATTTTGGGGTTCTTGAATGTTGAGCATTTTTATTTGATTCATTACAAATAGATAGATTTAGGATTTTATTTTCTTCTTCGCAAATATCCTCTCTTCTTGTGTAATTTGGAGATACATTGTTTCATTTTCACTTATTTCATGTTCAACATTAATATTTTCAGTTTCATACTCAACATTTACAGTTTCATGTTGGATATTTACCTTCTAAATTTCATGTCCAAAAAATTCAATTTCAATTGAGTGTTCACTATTTTCATGCTCAACATTTACATTTTCATCTTCAACATTTTGCTTCTCAATTTCATGTTGTAAAGTTTCAAATTCAATATCATGGTCACTTTGAATTTCACTTAAAGGTAAATAGGAGCCTTCTCCTTGAAAATAATTTGGCATACCTCTTCTTTCCACCCTCTTCCTTACTCTATCTTTCTCTCTACTTGCCTCAATTACCCGTGTTGGATAATTCCTCTTTCTTTTCACTTTACAATGACTATTGCTTCTCATTATCCCAACCCAAAAAAGTGCCAAAATGATTGAAATAATAAAATTTTATGAAAAAGAGTGCTCCAAAAGATAATTCATGTTTGTAATGTACAAAAATCATAGTATTGTCGAAAATGAAAAGAATGTGGGGACTCTTGGTATGGACAAAATCAAATTTTATATGTTTTCTCCACTCAAACAAAATGAATATCCATTTTGTTTATTATAGCATTCACAAAAGCATGCAAGGTATGGGAAAAAATGTTTAAATATATAATATTAATTTATTTGTAATATTTATATGTTATATATAAATAATATTAATAATATTAATATTATTTATATGTTATATATAAATAATATTAATAATATTAATATTTATATATACATATATTAATATATATGTTATATTATTTTATATATTATTAATATCATATTATTTATATTAATATAAGTATAATATAAAGCATACTTTACACCTAGAATGACATAGGTACCCTTGTTGTCAGTAAAAGATATTCAGTATGTAGACATAATGGATATCCATTATGTGGAGATTAAAATAGACCCAACATGTCTCTCTATATATAATATTTTGGAGAACAACATGTGTACCTATGTTGCACAAAATGAATATCTACTTTTAAAAAAAATGGATATCTGTTATATCAAACTTAAGAAATCTATTATATATTAAATATTATGTATTATATGATATATTGTATATATTACATATTATTATTATTTTTAATAATATATATTATATTTATTAATATTAATATATTTTAATATATAGTATATATTGTATAATTATTGAAAAATCTAGATAGAGAAATGGAGATAGGGACATAGACAGAGGTAGAGAGAGTTAGGGAGAAAGGAAGGGGTAGGTGGAGATAGGTGTGGTAGGAGAGGTAGGGTGGGAGAAACAAAGGGAGGGAGATGGAAGGAGGGAGATAGATATAGGTAGGATAGGAGGTATAGGTATACAAAGAGTTAGGGAGGAAGGGAGGGGTAGGTGGAGAGAAAGAGAGGAGGGAGATAAGGATTGTCAATGTGTGAGGGAGAGAGAGAGAGAAAGAGGTAGGGATTGGTAGGGTGGGAGGGAGAGATAGAGATAGAGGAGGGATAGGTGGAGGGAGAGAAATGGTGAAGGAGGGAGATAGAGAGTGGTAGGGTGGGAGGAATAGAGGGAGGGAGATAAAGAGGGAAGGAGGGAGATATGGATTGTTAAGGTAGGAGGTAGAGAGAGGGAAGGTAGGAGATAGGGAGTGGTAGAGTGGGAGGGATAGAGGGAGGGAGAGAAAGAGGGAAGGAATGAGATAGGAAGTGATATGATGGAAGAGAGAGAGAAAAGGAGGGAGATAGGGATTGGTAGGGTGGGAGGGAGAGAGGTAGGATAGGAGGGATAGGTATAGAGAGAGTTAGCGAGGAAGGGAGGGGTAGGTCAAGAGTGGTAGGGTAGTAGAGGTATGTATAAAGATAGATAGGGAGGGTAGTAGAGGTATGTATAAAGATAGATAGGGAGTGGTAAGGTGAGAGGGATAGAGGGAGGGAGATAAGGAGGGAGATATGGATTGGTAAGGTGAGAGGGAGAGAGGTAGAGAAGAACATAAGGATTGGTAGGGTTGGAGGGAGAGACATAGAAGGAGGGATAGGTGGAGGGAGAGAAAGAGGGAAGGAGGGAGATAGGGAGTGGTAAGGTGGGAGGGGGAGAGAGGGAAGGAGGTATATGGGGATAGGTAGGGAGGGAGAGAGGGAGAGACAAAAAGAGGGAATGAGGGAGATAGATAGAGGTAGGATAGCAGGGAGGGTGAGAGAAGTAGGTAGGAAGGGAGAGGTAGGTCAAGAGTGGTAGGGTAGGAGAGGTATGTAGAGAGAGAGATAGGGAGTAGTAGGGTGGGAGAGAGAGAGAGAAGGAGATAAAGAGGGAAGGAGGGAGATATGGATTGGTATGGTGGGAGGGAGAGATGGAGAAGGAGATATGTATTGGTAGGGTGGGAGGGAGAGAAAGATGGAAGGAGGTAGATATGGAGTGGTAGGGTGGGAGGGAGAGAAAGAGGGAAGGAGGGAGATAGTGAGTGGTAGGAATAGAGGGAGGGGGAGAAAGAGGAAAGAGGGGAGGAGGGAGATAGGTATTGGTAAGGTGGGAGGGAGAGAGGGGAGGAGGGAGATAGGGATTGGTAAGGTGGGAGGGAGAGAGCGAGGGAAAAAAAATGGAATGAGGGAGATAGAGAGAGGATGGGTAGGAAGGATATGTATAGAGAGAGTTAGGGAGGAAGGGGTACGTGGAGAGAGGTAGGGTAGGAGAGTAAGGTATAGAGAGAGTTAGGGAGAAATGGATGGGTAGGGTGGTAGGGAGAGAGGAAGGGATAAAAAGAGGGAAGGAGCTAGAAGATAGAGAGAGGTAGGATAGGAGGGATATGTATATAGAGAGTTAAGGAGGAAGGGAGGGGTATGTGTAGAGAGGTAGGGTAGGAGAGGTAGTTATAGAGAGAGTTAGGAAGAGAGGGAGGGGTAGGTGGAGAGGGAGGGATAAGTGGAGGGAGAGAAAGATGAAAGGAGGGAGTTAGGGAGTGGCGGGGTTGGAGGAATAGGTATATAGAGAACTAGGGAGGGAGGAAGGGGTAGGTGGAGTGAGAGAGGTAAGAATATAGGGAGTGGTAGGGTGGGAGAGAGAAAGGAAGGGAGAGAAATATGGAGAGTGAGAGAGGTAGGTAAGAAGGGAGGGGTAGCTCGATAGTGGTACGGTATGAGAGGTATGTATAGAGAGAGAGAGAGAGACAAAGAGTGGTAGGTTAGGAGGGATAGAGGGAGGGAGATAAATATGGGAGGGGGAGAGAGAATGAGATAGGGATTGGTAGGGTGGGAGGGAGACAAAGGAGGAATAGGTGGTGGGAGAGAAAGAGAGGAGGATAGATATATGGAGTGGTAGGGTGGGAGGGATATATGGATTGGTAGGGTGGGAGGGAGAGAGGGAGGGATAGCTAGAGGGAGAGAAATATGGAAGGAGGGAGAGAAAGAAGGAATAGAGAGGAAATAGGAGTGGTAGGGTGTGAGGGATAAAGGGAGGGAGAGAAAAGAGGGAAAGAGGGGAGATAGGGAGTGGTAGGGTGGGAGAGGGAGAATAGAGAGGGAGAGAAAGAGAGGAAGAGGGGGGAGAGGAAGGAGGGAGATAGGGATTGGTAGGGTGGGATGGAGAGAGGGAGGGATAGGTTGAGGGAGAGAAAGAGGGATGGAGGAAGATAGGGAGTGGTAGGGTGGGAGGAATATCAGGAGGGAGATAAATATGGGAGGAGGGATATAGTATTTGGTAAGGTGGGAGGGAGGGAGAGGGAGGGAGGGAGATAGGTATTGGTAGGGTTGGAGGGAGAGAGAGAGAGAAAGAGGGAGATAGGGATTGGTAGGGTTTAAGGGAGAGAGGAAGGGACAAAAATAGGGCAGGAGGGAGATAGAGAGAGGTAGGATAGGAGGAATATGTTTAGAGTTAGGGAGGAAGGGATGGGTATGTGGAGAGAGGCAGGGTAGGAGAGTTAGGTATATAGATAGTTAGGGAGAGAGGGAGAGGTAGGTGGAGAGATGTGTGTGTGTGAGAGGGAGAGAGGGAGCAATAGCTGTAGGGAGAGAAAGATGGAAGGAGGGATTTAGGGATTGGTAGGGTGGGAGGGATAGGTATAGAGAGAGTTAGGGATGAAGGGGTAGGTTGAGAGAGAGAGGTAAGAAGATAGGGAGTGGTAGGGTGGGAGGGATAAAGAGAGGGAGAGAAAGAGGGGAGGGAGATAGGAAGTGGTAGGGTGGGAGGGATAAGTATAGAGAGAGTTAGAGAGAGGGAGGGGTAGGTAGAGAAAGGATGTTTGTGTGTGAGAAATTGTATCATCTATGTATGTCTCTTCTGATCTCATATTTTATAATATATTATATTATTATATATAACATCATATTTATATTTAATATATAACATTAAATATTTATTTTAAATATAATGCATATTATATTAATAATCACTAGTATTTATTATTTATCATATATTATATATTTAATATAATATATATATATTATATATTATATAATATAATATATGTATTCTATATTATATTCTATATTATATATATTATATATTAATATTAAAATATATATAAATATTTATATTAATATTATAACATCTTAAATTTTAATATATACTAATTTTATATATTCATATTTTTGGTTTTAATAAATTGATATCCATTTCTTAAGCATAAATAACAAATATCTATTATGTAGCTTTAAGTAAAAGATATTTGTTTTGTATCGGATATCCGTTTTTTCTTTTAAAAAATAAATATCTATTTCTATCAGGTATCTGATAGAAATGAATATTTGTTTTACCTCAGCATTGCTTTGGTATTTGGCTTGGGGGTGACCAACCTGAAAATTCGACATCCCCAACATGTTTATAGGGGTTGCAAGAGTTTTTTGAACTTCACCCTTCATGCTGACGAATTTTTTTTACTAGTAGAAAAACAACAATAAATTATGAAAAAAAGTATTAAAAAATGCATATAAATGACTAAGCTTGGTCACATGTCCATTAGTATTTTATTGCCGATCATTTATAACACGACCAATTTTATGAATAAACCATTTTTAGTCATTTATTGATTGTTTTGATTGATCAATCTAGTAGTATATTTAGTTGTTAATTTAGTCTTTGATTCAGTCATTTTAATCATTATTTTTCTGTCACCTAGTCATATATTTAGTCATATTTATTCACTAATTTTTGTTAATTGGTAGTGTATTTAGTCATTTTAATTTACTGGTTTCAATTAATTGGTAGTATATTTAGTCATTTTAATTTTTAATTATCATCATTTGGTAGTTTATTTAATTGTTTTTGTTCATTGATTTATGTCAACTGGTAGTATATTGATACATTTTTTTTTAATTGCATAATCACTATATTTACTACTAGTTTAGTAGTAAATTTTCATTTATATTATATGAATAATTTATTAAATACCATAAATTATATAATGTAAAAATAAACATATTATTAAACTTGAATTAAAACATAAAAGAAAATAAAAATATTACATATACAAATAAGATACAACATGCTAGAAGTTAAAAGATTGATTCAACATCATGATAAAATAAGATAATCTGCAATGAAAAAAATATAATACAATTTTGATGAACCGTAAGATTTATATATATATATATATATATATATATATCAAAAATGTCAAAGTCTAAGAGTTTACAACTTGAAAATACACCATGATAAAGATCCCTAAACAACACATTCAAACTACTGCATAAAATAGTGGGCCAAGCTATCTAACAACTAGTACATGATAAACATCAACTATGTCATTTTTTGCAAATATTTTAATGGCCATTGTGTGAAGGTTCCTTCTTTCTCTTTCAAACAGACAACTCTATATATTTTGTCTTCATAAGCAGGGAGTATGTTACTTATGACCTTTAAAATATTTGCATATGCATCTCCTATTTCTTTCAATTTGATTCCATGTACAATAGATAGTGGGGTAAGTGCACCAATCTGTGACACAATTTTGATGCCAAATTGGAGAAAAATTAAAAAAACTTTAAAATAGGCCATTTGGCACATGCCAAATTTGGCGAGTGACAAATTTGGCATGCGCCAAATAGAAAAGAACTTTTAAAACAAAAAATGAATTTCTATCTTCATTTTTCTATTCACCCACAGCTTCCCTTGGAGGTTTTGAGCTTTGCAACTCACGCTCACCAAATCTCTTCCATTTTTTGCACTCTTAACATGTAATTCTTCATGAGGATGCTGCAAAAATGTCAAACAGGTTGAATATTGCAAAGAGGTATGCATTTTTATTGTTTTTATTTAAAATTTGATCTAGAATGTAGATTGAAATAGGTTTTTCTTAATAAAACTTTGTTCTAATTCTTAGGGAATAAATCTCCACCTCCAAACATTGAGAATTCACAATCACCCCCTCACAAAGAGCCTCCTATACAAGAATAAATTGAAACCCCTCCATCAATTCATAGGCATCCTCAAGGAACACAAGAAAATATCCTAAATCAAATTGAAAACAATAAAAGAGACATTGAACAATTAATTGGAAGATTAACCAAGCATGCCAAAATCCACCCTTATAGGAGAGGGATTGCCGAATCATTGAAGTCAATTGTATCTCATGTAGCAGAAATGAGCGAGAATTTTTTTTTTTGGTCAAATAAGAGGCACGAGATGAGACAATTTTATGCTAGTAGTTTGTCATATGCAGATGTGAAAATACAAAAAAATAGCAAAGCCGACTTGTGTGCCCTATTTATAGACCCAAGAACCAACACACCTTTATCTCATGGATGTAGGAGGTTCCCCATCCATTGGTGCCACCATGAGTTAATTAAAAATAAATTTTGGGAGTAGCGTTGGATGGTATTTGACCAATCTTTATGCAATAACCATGAGGTACCACAATAATTTTTGAGGAAACTCTATTGTGAGTTTGTCTTCAATAAGATGCCAAATTATTTTGACATCTTAGACTTTCAGGGTAGAGGTGGGGGCTCCACACATTATAAACCTATTGGACGATGTAATCCATAGTTGGAACCAAGACCCTTGGCCAAACCCATGGTGGAGAATTTTGTCATTCCTTCCATTGTTAAGGACAATGTAGAGGTGGAAACGTTGGACTTGAATAGCTCGCTCACCCAGACCATTATACAATGTGCGAGGCCTCTAGTAGAGCCCAAAGTGGAGGAGATATGTAGGCCCTGAGCTCCACCCCACCATTGTGGAACTTGTGGTGCTATTTGCACATATGATTATCAGAGTGCTTAGGATGTAGCTACACAACCTACATTAGTTGCAGAGGCAATGGATTTCATAGATGATTTGTTGAATAATAAATTCAACATTGACACTCAGGTTAAATTCAACAAGTTCATTTAATTTGTCTATTAAATTATATTTTAAAATTTAGGAATAACTAAATTAGTAGAATATTTATATGATGAAATTTTAGGGTCGGAGTGTTCATGAGATGTGCTCCATTCCTGTAGACCCTTATTCATTCTCGATGTTGAGTCCATAGGTATGCAACAAGTATTAAAGGTATTAATAATGCATTTGAACAACTGAATGTTATATTTGAATGTTTGTATCATAACATGCTTTGTATGTCAAATAGTTTCTTGGTGGACCTTTGACCTCCACACCTCACAATTCATGTCCTCAAACAACTTTCACTTAGGTAGCCTTTATTCATTAATGGTATTGTAAAACAATGTTAGTTATTTTTTTAAATTTTGCGTATACAAATCCAAAAAATTGATGAGAAACACAAATATTGGTTGGTCTTGTGAGATCCTAATTATATTTACCATTCAACGTCCATCTCATTCTTTCATTCCTTTCATCACATTTATTTTAACCATTTTATATCACATAGTAATCCTCACTTCATTCATGTGAACTTCATTGTGGCATTAACACTATGTTGACAACATACCCTCATTAACATTAGTTCATCAACATATGCAAAATGAATCTCAATGAGCACTAAACTTTGGAATTTGCAAGAGTTTGGACTATCCCAGTGGACTTGATACTATCGCCATTTTGTGATCTATAAGCACTATATTGTATTCTCAACTAAGGCCAACCATTAACTCTTTCATTTATGATAATTATAAAGGGACTGCTTAAACTTCTTAATATTACTATTAGATATGTTGTTTCATTTGTAGTTGTTGACATTAGAAATCCCTAGTGATGTTAGTGGCATGATAGACCATGAAGTTTCTGCAGAAATAGCCAATTGTGATCCATTGAGAGAGGTATGCAATAGATTAGTTGATTTGACATTATATTTTCTCTTTTATGGTCTGTTATAGAAAATTTTCATGATACTTTTATGTAGTTTAATTTATATCTTGATGCTTTCTATAGGTGGTCATCACTCCAGATCATGGATGTGGTAATTCTATAAATGTGCATGATGACTATATGTATGTGGTAAGTGATTATATTTTGTTATATGTCATTCCACAATTCAATTTCTATGTATTAACATCTTTAATTTTTATTGTATTAGTTGAAGGTCCAGAGTGAAGAGAGGAGGACTAGTGAGAGTGTTTGAAAGACAAGAGAACCAACGGGAACTCCATCCAGCTGAATTTAGAAGGCATCATGGGATTGGTTTACTTAACCTAGAGGGAACTAACTATGTATTAGGGTCATTTTTTGTATGCCTATGTGGCATTTTGGAACATATTTTTTGTACTATCGATATATACGTGACATTTTATGTCCATATGACTCTTTTATACTAAGCCTATATGTATTTTTTGGATATATTGTATATACTTTCATCAATACATATCATTGTATAGCTCTATGGATTGTTGATTAAAGAAAATCTTATTTTTCTACTACCATTCTTGAATGATGTTATCATGCATATTATGTAAATTTTATGCTTGAATGTTGTAGGCATGGATTTTTTTTACATCTAATGCTTAATTAATTACCATTGATTTCTCAATAAGCTCCATCTAATGTGTATTATGTAAATAAGCTCCATTCCTAGTGGTTTGTATCTTTTGCAATGCTTCAATTACTTGTGCCTCACTTATTCACATGTATGCTTCACTTATTCATGTGTATACTTCACGTATATTACATGTATTCACGTGTATGCTTCATGTTTCCAATGTATAATTCATGTGTTCATTTGTATTCTTCATGATTCATGTGTATACTTCATGTATTTGTGTGTATGCTCCATGCTTCTTGAGTTCTATTGTTGTCTATTGGCAAGGACTTTAACACCAAAAGGTTTCAAATGAACTGTAAGAGCTCCTTCCCATAAAGAATATCATAGAAAAATGTATTAGTTTTAATTCATGGTTGATGTTGGCATCCAAAAACTAATGGTTATGATTTTAAAGCTTAGCAATCATTGCATTTGCATCTATAGAAAAAGTGGATGTTTCAAACCTCACAGGAACATATATATACCTATATAAACTTGTATGAACATGCATAAAAAAACATGATAGTTGTTGATCCAACCAACAAAATTTATTTGCATTTGCTAATATCACAATACTTGACATCTCATCAAATGAAATCAATGCACAAGTTAGTTTTAATAATATTCCAAAGATACTAGATGTGTATGAACAACAATATAAGCTTGATTTCTAGAAGCATCACCTATGTGTATTTATCACATTTCTCCCATATTCATCATTTAAATAAGTTAAAAAACCTCTTTCCATTTTATATGCATGAAATAACATGAAAAATCATTGAGAAAATGGTCCTATAACTACTGCCACATCATGTTTTATAACTCTAGAGCATGAAAAACTAGACATCATGGATATTGAATATCCAAATCCAATGTTTCACTAGTAGCCCGAGTTTTGCATCTCAGCAAGGGTGCACTATTCGGTGACAACAACTGCACTTCAAACTCTTAAGGGATTCAACTAGTTGAGCATAGCTCAGAGTGATTTAATGTGTTTGGGTGCAAAAGAGGACCATTCTAAGCATAAACGTACCCACTCAAATACGTCAGAATAGTTCATTTGGTCACACGAGTTATAGAACAAAAGTTGTGTCACTTTGCAACTTTGTACTACTTGCATTTGACAACTTTTTTCCCAAGCAAAAAGTTGCCACCACGGGAAAATGCCTCCGAAATAGAAAAAAATGAGAGAGGTTATTGTAGAGGGGCCTAGTGCAAACCCATAGGCTTAGACAAAAATTTTCTAAGTGTCACAATATCTGAGTAACAACATGTTAAAGTTAGCAACCATTTTGCACTTTGGACTCTTAAGGGATTTTGTTGGTTGAATGTAACTCAGAGTGATTCAACATGTTTGGGTGCAAAATAGGACCATTCCTAGTGAAAACATACCTACTCAAACATGTCAGAATAGTTTTTTTGGTCACATGAGTTCCAGACCAAAAGTTGCACCACTTTGCAACTTTCAACTACTTGTATTTGACAACTTTTTTCCCAATTGAAAATTTTCCACCACAGGAAAAATCCTCTGAGATAGAAAAAAAAAAGAGAGGTTATTGTAGAGGTGTCCAATTCAATCTCATAGGCTCATATGAGAAGCTTCTAAGAATCATGATATTTGAGAAATAACATGCAGAAGTTTGCAGCCATTTTGCACTCTGGACTCTTAAGGGATTTTGTCAGTTGAATGTAGCTCAAAGCGATTCAACATGTTTGGGTGAAAAAGAGTACCATTCCTAGCATAAAAGTACCCACCTGAATGTTTTAGAACAATTTGTTTGGTCACACGAGTTGCAGAATGAAAGTTGCACCACTTTGTGATTTTCAACTACTTGCATTTGATAACTTTTTCCCCAAGAAAAAAGTCACCACCATGGGAAAACACCTCTGAGATAGCAAAACTCAAGCAAGGTTTTTGTAGAGGGGCCCAACACAAACCCATAGCTCAGATGAGAAGTTTCTAAGCATCACGGTATCCAAGTAACAACATGATGAAGTTTGCAACCATTTTTCACTTTGGACTCTTAAGGGATTATGTTGGTTGAATGTAGTTCAAAGTGATTCAACATGTTTGGGTACAAAAGATGAACATACATAGTGTAAACATACCCACCCAAATGTGTTGGAATAGTTCATTTGGTCACTTGAGTTCGAGAACGAATGTTGCACCACTTTATAGCTTTCAATTACTTGTATTTGACAACTTTTTCCCCAAACGAAAAGTCACCACCACGGAAAAATGCCTCTGAGATAGCAAAAACTGAGTTTATTGTATAGTGGCCCAACACAAACCCATGGGCTCATACGAGAAGTTTCTAAGTGTCATGGTATCTGAGTAACAAGATGTTGAAGTTTGTAGCCATTTTACACTTTGGACTCTTTAGAGATTCTATTAGTTGAATTTAGGTCGAAGTGATTCAACATGTTTGGGTGTGTAAGAGGACCATGTCTAGCATAAATTTACCCACTGGATGCATTGGAATAGTTCGTTTGGTCACATGAGTTGCAGAACAAATGTTGCACCATTTTGCAACTTTCAACTACTTGCATTTGACAACTTTTTCCCCAAGCAAAAATTTTCCACCATAGGAAAATACCTATGAGATAGTGAAAATCGAGAGATATTATTGTAGAGTGTCTCAATATGAACTCATAGGCTTAGACGAGAAGTTTCTAAGTGTCTTGATATCTGAGTAACAACATGCTGAAGTTTGCAGCCATTTTACACTTTGGACTCTTAAGAGATTTTGTCGGTTGAATGTAGCTCAGAGTGATTCAGCATGTTTGGGTGTGAAAGGGAACCATGTCTAGTGTAAATTTACCCACCCAGATGCATTGGAATATTTTATTTGGTCACACAAGTTGCAGAATGAAAGTTGCACCACTTTACAACTTTCAACTACTTGCATTTAAAAACTCTTTCTCTAAATGAAAATCTGCCACCATAGGAAACCGTCTTTGAAATAGTGAAAACTGGGAGATTTTATTGTAGAGGGGTCCAAGGCGATTCCATATACTCAGATGAGAATTTAATAAGTGTCATGGTATCTAAGTAATAGCATGCCAAACTTTGCAACCATTTTTTCACTTTGGACTCTAAAGAAATTATGCCGGTTGAATGTAGCTCGAAGTGATTCAGTGTGTTTGGGTGCGAAAAAGGATGACACCTAGCATAAATGTACCCACTTGGATGCATTGGAATAGTTCATTTGGTTGCATGAGTTGCAGACAAAAGTTGCACCACTTTGCAACTTTCAACTACTTGCATTTGACAACTTTTTCCCCAAGTGAAAATTGGCGACCACAGGAAAATTCCTCTGAGATAGTGAAAACCAAGAGAGGTCATTGTAGAGGGGTCCAAATTGATCCCATAGACCTAGATGAGAAATTTCTAAGCATCATGGTATCTGAGTAAAAATATGTTGAAGTTTGCAGCCATTTTGCACTTTGGACTCTTAAGGGATTCTGCTAGTTGAATGTTGCTTGAAGCAATTCAATGTGTTTGGGTGTGAAAGAGTACCATGCTTAACGTAAACGTACCAACATAGATTTTTCAAAATAGGTTTTTTGGTCAGATGAGTTGTAGAATAAAAGTTGCACCAGTTTGCAACTTTTAACTACTTGCATTTGACAATTTTTTCCCCAAGTGAAAAATTTTCCACCACGAGAAAATACCTCTGAGATAGTGAAAACTAAGAAAGGTTATTGTAGAGGGGCCAAATTCGATCCCAATGGTTCAAAAAATAAGTTTCTAAGCATCATGGTATCTGAGTAATAGCATGATGAAGTGTGCATCCATTTTGCACTTTAGACTCTTAAGGGATTCTGCCAGTTGAATGTAACTTAGAGTGATTCAATGTGTTTGGATGTGAAAGAGGACTATGCCTACTGTAAACATACCTAGTTGAATGCATGGGAATAGTCTGTTTGGTCACACAAGTTGTAGAAAAAAATTTGCACCACTTTTCAACTTTCAACTACTTGCATTTGACAAGTTTTTCTCCAAGTAAAAATTCACCACCACAAGAAAACACCGTTGAGATAGAAAAAATCGAGAAAGGTTATTATAGAGGGTCCCAATGAGATCCCATAGGCTTAGATGAGAATTTTCTAAGCGTCATGGTATCAGAGTAATAGAATGCTAAAGTTTGTAATCATTTTTGCACTTTGGTCTCTTAAGGGATTCTACTGATTGAATGTAGCTCGGAGCGATTCAACATGTTTGGGTGCGAAAGAGGACCATGCCTTGCATAAATGTACCATATAGATGCATTAGAATTGTAGAGAAGGGGGATTCACTACTCACGAGTTCTCTTCTTATAGAGAGCCTCACAGAGTGAACTTCCCTAAACCACCTCAAGGAACAACAACGAGAGTTTTAGAATCAGAAAGAGTAGGTCATAGAGGTTTTTTGCACAGACTGACAAGATCTCGGCCAAAGGATGATAGCGTGATGTGCTCACATCCCAGAAGCATGCTGGAATCTTGTATAGACAAGAAAATGAGAATATCACATAAAGTAGCTAAATGACTACTTTTACTCTGATTGCTAAGAGCTTATAGGATGTGATAAAGTAATAGAATGTAATAGAACTGAGATAAAGTGAAATAGAGATGACAAAGATGAGAAGAGAGGAAATACTTACAACCACACAAGTGATGAAGCCTCTAGCTCGTGAATGTCTTCAATACTTGCACACAAGAGAGAGAAATTGTTGGGGCTATATAGGGGTTTGCCTCCATCAAACCCCCGTTTTGGTGTTCCCACCTCCATGGACATCCAGATAGAAAGAGAGAGTGTAACCAAAATGGATAAAGCATGTGGTGAAAGAATAATCCTCTTAGGAGTAGAATCTGCACCACAAAGTATAAGTGATAAAAGAAAACCCCGCTCGAGGAGGAGAACCCGTATCACAAAAGAGATGATAGAAGCAAACCCCACACAAAGAGGAGAACTCATATCACAAAGTAAAGATGCAATAAGTAGAGGATGTGTGAAATCCCAAGATTCTCACAAGAACAAGGAAATGTACGTATCACATTCAAGGCTTAAGGAATCCAAAGAGAGAGCAATAGCTAGCTACAAGAGCCAAAAGTGTTGCAAGGATGTGAGAGTGCTTCTATAGTAAACTGTATGGAGTTGTGCAAACAGGAGAGAGTGAGAAAGAAGAGGAGAGTTCAAGATAGAACCCAAGGAGCGCCAAATGGATTGAAAGAATGGATTAAAAAGAGAGAATAAGAGGGAAAGGAAGCTTCCTGAGCTATTTTAGGGTGTCTCAAGCCGTTACCACCGAAAAAAGCATATGACAAGTGGAAAACATGCATGAAAATGGTTGTTTGAGCATTGAAATGTTGCAGGATGCTAGCACAATGCACATATGTCCGCCTGGTAAACTAGTGTCTAGGCACATCACTCTACAAAATGAAACAAACAGGAAAAGCACAAAGTTTGATGCAAAGAGGACACATAAGTGTAGCTACTGAAAAGGGGTGTTGGGGCATCCTGAGGGGGAAAAAGGTTGATGCAAGGGCTAAAACAAGCCTACTCAAGATGCTAAGGGAGTGGAAACTAAAGAGGATGCAACAATGTATGTGAAATTGCAAGGGGTGAAATTTTACAACTATACAGGAATATTTTGTTTGGTCACACAAGTTGTAGAATGAAAGTTGCACCACTTTGCAACTTTACACTACTTGCATTTGACACTTTTTCCATCAAGTGAAAAATGGAAACCACAAAAAAATGACTTCAAGATAATGAAAATTGAGAGAGGTTATTGTAGAAGGGCCCAACACAATCCCATAGGCTCATATGAGAAGTTTCTAAGTATCATGGTATCCGAGTAACAACATGCTAAAGTTTTCAGCCATTTTGCACTTTGAACTCTTAAGGGATTCTGCCGGTTGAATGTAGCTCAAATCAATTCAATGTGTTTGAGTATTAAAGAGGACCATACCTAGCATAAATTTACCCATCCAAACGCATTGGAATAGTTCATTTGGTCACACGAGTTGTAGAACAAAAGCTGCACCACTTTGCAACTTTACATTGCTTGCATTTGACACTTTTTCCATCAAGTGAAAATTGGACACCACGAAAAAATGACTTTGAGATAAAAAAAAAACAAGAGAGGTTATTGTAGAGGGCCCAAAAATGATCCTATAGGCTCAGACAGAGATTTCATAAGCATCATGGTTTTTGAGTAACTTGTTGAATTTTGTAGCCATTTTGCACTTTGGACTCTTAAGGAATTTTGTCGGTTGAATGTAGCTCGAAGTGATTCAACATGTTTGGGTTAGAAGGAGGACCATGCCTAGTGTAAAAGTACCCATCTAGACATTCTTGAATAGTCTATATGGTCCCATGAGTTGGAGAATGAAATTTGCACCATCTTGGCAAAACAAGAATAGACAACTGAGAGGGTGGTGAATCAGTTGTTACATAATTTAAACTTATTTAACCTTTATCAACCTTTCATATCATATCAGATAATTAATAGTGAAAGAATGAATCAGCAACACATCAAAAACACATGAACACCAAGATTTTATACAACGAAACCTTGTTAGGGGAAAAACAACGGTGGATGTTAGTCCACAAGACTATACCCTATTAGAAGTATAATGAAAATGAATAAGGAATGCACATGCATTCAGGCACACTGCCTAGAGATCACTGCTCAGAAGGGAAGGCTCACTACCTTACATAAAATAATTAGATTAAATCCATCTGATGAGGTTGAACTGAGAAAATTAGCTTCTACAAAAGCTTGATGACAATTCTGGATAGGCACAGAAACACTTCTTCAGACTTTTCTCAATCTTCTTCACACTCTACTCTAAAATCAAATGATCTGATATTTATTCACACATTTCACATTCATTCTTCATATAAATTTATTGAGAACACTTCAAAATGAGGAAACAATCGCTCTTATATATCCGCTTCATGGAATTACATCAACAACTTTGTCGGCCAAAAATAAATGAATAAATGAATCCAAACTGTCAGCCCAATTCATGAAAAAATCTCAATGCATACGAACCTAAGTTGGTCACAACATAATGAAGACCTAAATCAACATCCTCAAACATGCCAAGAATTCAAAAATTAATCCATAAGGATCAACAACATGCTACCACCATCATGTTGGCCAATAACATGAAAAATTGAACACACAAAGGAAATTCTTCAATCACGAGCACACTGATTAATGCGGTTGTACCACAATGATAGAGAACAATCTAGAAACATCAGTGATCATCACAAGAGCATACACAACAACTTAATTTACTAGAATTGCATTCTCTTCTTCTAGAAGCACCTGCTACAGTAACATAATAACTGTAAGAGCTTAGAAACTCATAACTCGCTCCAATCTTGATGCGTACCACAGAAACTTCCAGACAACATACTAGATAGGATCAACAACAAAACCTTTAGTGTACGGCTTCTGATTATCAACATACACAAATTTCCACCATTCTGATCTTCACAGCTTCATAGGTTGCCTGCAACATATTTATTTTAATTTTCTCAATATCCTCGACATATACAACCTTCAGAATCATCAATGCTAATAGTGTTGACATCAATGAAAACCACATATCAGCAACACAACTACAACATCCAACATCTCCCCCTTGGACATTGATGGCGGCACATGATGGCAACAATCTTCTCCCTCTTATATTACTCTTCTTTCATGACTCTTCTCCCCCTTTCTTCCTTAAAGGTTTTTCACATTATTGTTCTCCCCCTTTGACATCAATGGAAAAGGTACACAAGCTCTGAACCACATATCTGAATCATCTGACTACTCCCCATGAGTAGTAGCCACAATATCATCATTCCAGAACAAGATCTGACTATGAGTGCACGGTTTGATGCAAAGACTTGCATCTTAGTTCAAATTAGGAGGGGAAATCACCCCTAACTTACCTTTGAGATACTCAAAAGTATCCTTAGGGAATGGTTTATTAAAGATATCTGCAATTTTTTTCTTAGTGGGCACATATTCCAATCTGACTTCTTTATCACTCACTTTGTCTCTCAAAAAGTGATACTTGATAGATATATGTTTTGTCTTTGAATGTAACACCAGATTCTTGGAAATGTTTATGGAACTTGAGTTATCACAAAATATAGCAATAGGTTCATTATACTCAATTCTGATATCTCACAACATCTACTTCATCCACATTACTTAAGTACAATTGTTTGCAGCAACAATATATTCTTCCTCAAAGTAGATAAGGAAATGGAATTCTGCTTTTTACTTAGCCAAGACACCAACTTCTTTCCCAAGAATAATACACCACCACTTGTACTTTTCCTGTCATCCACATCTCTTGCCCAATCTACATCTGTAAAGGCATTCAGAGTAAGATCATCATCCTTAGGATACCAAAGACCAAAATCAATTGTTCCTTTCAAGTATTTGAAAATTGTCTTTATTGCAGTCACATGTGATTCCTTTGGGTCATCTTGATATCTAGAAACCATATATACAACATTCATAATGTGTGGTCTGGTCTGAGTCAAATAGAGTAATTCACCAATCATTGACATGTACCTTGTTTGATTAGCCTTAGGAGAATCATCATTTTGTGTTAACTTGCATCCGGGTACCATGGGTATACCAACTGGTTTTGAATCTTCCATGCCAAAAAATTTCGGTAACTCTCTTACATATTTGGAATGAGATATGAAGATTCCATCCTCTAACTGAGTAATTTGCAATCTTAAAAATAATTTCAGCTCTCCAATCATTGACATCTCAAACTCACTTTTCATTTCATCAGCAAAATTCATACATAAGTCATCATCACTTTAAAAAATAATGTCATCAACAAAGACTTCAATAATCAACTCCTTATCCTGATCCACCTTGAAATACTATTTTTTATCAGCAGTACCTTTATTGAATCCAAGCTTCAACAAGTATTTATCCAATCTAGCATACCAAGCTCTAGGGGCTTGTTTGAGTCCATACAGTGCTTTCTTCAATCAGAAAACCATGTCTTTTTCATTAGTCAGTTGAAATCCATCTGGTTGCTCAACATAAACTTCTTCTTCTAACTCACCATTCAGAAATGCTGACTTCACATCCATTTGATAGAATTTTTAATTCTTGAAATTATTATAAGAGAGAAACAACCTTACAGCTGAAATTCTAGCAACAGGGACAAAGGTTTCTTCAAAATCAAAACCTTCCATTTGTGAGTATCCTTTACATACCAGTCTTGGTTTATTTCTGACCACTTCACCTTGTTCATTCAACTTGTTCCGAAAGACCCATTTGGTTCCAATCACATTTTTATCCTGGGGTATGGGAACAAGAATCCATGTATCATTTTTCTCTATCTACATCAGTTCTTCCTTCATTGCTTCCATACAATATTCATCTTTACATGCTTCATTGACATTACTAGGCTCAGTTTTCGAAATCAGGTAATATTCTTCTGCAATTCTTCTTCTAGTCTGCACACCTTTGTTCTTGTCTCCTATAATCTGATTCTCAGAGTAATTTAGCTTTACATACCTTGGGACTTTGGGATTCTCTCTAACTTATGATTCTTTTGTTCTCTCTTCTACACTTCCACTAGCTTCTCCTTCATGATTCTCTTGATTCACCAGAACAATTTGAACTTGATTATGTGTTTGTGCAATCTTTCCATTATATGTACTATATTGTTGATCAACTTATTCATATCCACAATATCTGAATGATCTAACAGTGTTTTCATCAACTCTAACATTTGCACTTTCAACCATTTTCTTCAATCTTCTCTTGTAGCACCAATAAGCTTTGCTCTTAGTAGAGTAACCCTAAGAGATACCTTCATCACTTCTAGCATCAAACTTTCCAATATCTTCATCTCTCTTGATGTAATATATACTTCCAAATATTTTGAAATATTTAACAGTAGGATTATAACCAAACCACAACTCAAAAGGAGTCTTACTAGAATTACCATTAACATTTACCTAGTTGATAGTGTATACAATAGTGCTTACAACTTCTCTCCAATAAATATGAGGAACATTACCTTCCAACATCATAGTTCTAGAAGCATCTAGAATTGTTCTATTCTTTCTCTCAACAAATCCGTTCTATTGAGGGGTCCAGGGAATAGATAACTGTCTTTTGATTTCATGCTCTTCACAAAATGAATTGAACTCCTACGAACTAAATTCACCACCTCTGTCTGATCTTAAGCATTTGACCTTCAATCCTGTCTCATTTTCTGCCATAGCTTTCAAGCATTTGATATTTTCTAGTGCTTCATGTTTTTATCTCAAGAAAGCAACCCATATCATCCTAGAGTAGTCATCAATAAGAAACATAAAGTACCTTTCTCCTTGTAGACTTCTGATTCTGGATGGAACACATAGATCAATATGTACCAGCTCCAGTACTCCATTAGAATGATGTTCTTTTCTCCGTAAATAAATTCTTGTATGTTTTCTCATCTGACATTCCTTGCATATAGTGTTAGTAGGCTTCACTAACTTAAGTAGATCTCTGACTGCTTGAGTGGAGCTTAGCTTGACAATATTATCTAAATTCACATGACACAATGACCTATTCCATAACTAGCTTACATCAACTTGAGCAATTAAACAACTTTCACTAGCAAAATTTAAGTGAAAAATGTTACCTCTTGTCTTTGTACCTGAAGCAATTATATTTCCAGAGCTTCCCAATATCCTGCATTTTCCATCTTTGAACTGAAGATTGTATCCCTTGTCTACCATTTGTCCAACACTCAACAAGTTATGCTTCAATCCTTCAACATAAAGGACATCATCAGTATTATATTTACCACCAAGAGAAATAGTGCCTTTGCCACAAATCACACCAACATTGTTATCTCCAAATATTACAACACCACCATCATATTTTTCCAAGCTTATGAAATTGCTTTTGTCACCAGTCATATGATGTGAGCATCCACTCTCAATCACCCATTCATATTTTTCATCAATTTTGGCTGCAAGAGCTTTCTCAATATTTTGATTGTTAGTAGATTTAGTGGACACTGTACCATTTTCCTTGATAGCAATGAATAGCCATCCATCTTAATTTCCAGTTTCTTTATCAAATTCATCATCAGTAACACCTTCTTCAGCATAATAACATTTCTTTTGAAATCTAGACTTGTCAGGTTTGTACTTAGAAACTCTTTCAGGACACCTTGATGCAAAATGACCTATCTTACTACAAGAGAAACATTTAATAGGAATATTTCCTTTATACTTACCTTTTCCTTTGTCTTCTCTTTTCATAATCAATGCTTCTAGCTCTTCTAGCTCTCTTTCTTGACCTTCAATCTATTTCATCTCATCTTCATATTTGAATTTCTTTCTGGAACTTTCTCCCAGATCATATCTCTATTGGATTTTTCCGGATACAGTAGCTTTAAATGCATATTGTGTCTTAGGAGTAGACTCACCAAATTCATTCAACTCAAAGGCAGCTAGCTTACCAATCAACATATCTCTTGTCACATTTGTTACTATCCCAAGTTATTCAATAACATGATCTTTCATTTTGTAAGAAGTAGGCACTGATCTGAGAAATTTAGCCACAATCTCATCTTCTTCCTTAATTCCACCGACACACCTAATACCCATCACTAGTTCATTTACCTTCTGCATGAAAGAAACAATGTTTTCATCTTCACTCATCTTCAAGTTCTCCCACTTGCCTTTTAGACTTGTTAGCCTAGCAATCTTCACTTGTGCAGCTCCTTCATATAATGTTTCCAATTTCTTCTAGATCTCATGTGTTGTTTTTAGACCTATCACATATTTCATCTCTAAATATGTGAAAGCACTTAGTAATGCTTCTATAGCCCTGATATTAGTTTCAACTTCTTTGATCTCATCAGGAGTAGTGGGACCATTCTAAGGAATATTATATCTGTTCTTTGTAATCTTGTAAAAAGGTTCACCAATGCACTTCAAATGACACTCCATTTTGACCTTCCACAGAGAATAATTTGTACCATCGAATCTGGGACTATCCTTCTTGTATGATGTCATCTCAGATCACCTCAAGCTCTTAAACTTCTTCAGAGGAACCAACTCTGATACCAATTGTTGGAAAAAAAAGAATAGACAACTAAGAGGGGGGGTGAATCAATTGTTACATAATTTAAACTTATTTAACCTTTATCAACCTTTAATATCAGATCAAATAATTAACAGTGAAAACATGAATCAACAACACATCAAAAACACATGAACACCAAGATTTTATATGTGGAAACCCTATTAGGGGAAAACCACAGTGGATGTTAGTCCACAATATTATACCCTATTAGAAGTATAATGAAAAATGAATAAGGAATGCACATGCATTCAGGAACACTACCTAGAGCTCACTGCTCAAAAGGGAAGGCTCACTGCCTTACATAAAATAATCAGATTAAATCCATCTGATGAGGTTGAACTAAGAAATTAGCTTCTGCAAAAGCCTGATGACAATTCCGGTTAGGCACATAAACACTTCTTTACACTTTGCTCAATCTTCTTCACACTCTTCTATGAAATTGAATGATCTCATCTTTATTCATACATTTTGCATTCATACTTAATATACATTCATTGAGCACACTTTAAAATGAGGAAACAATCTCTCTTATATATCCTCTTCATGGAATTACATCAACAACTTTGTCGGCCAAAAATAAAAGAATAAATGAATACAAACTGTCAGACCAATTCATGAACAAATATCAATGCATACCAACCTAAGTCGGTCACAACATAATGAAGACCTAAATAAACATCCTCGAACATGAAAAAAATTCAAAAATTAATCCATAAAGATCTGCAACATGCTACAACCATCATGTTGGCCAAGAACATGAAAATTTGAACACACAAAGGAAAATCTTCAATCACAAGCACACCGATCAATGTGGACATACCACAATGATAGAGCATGATCTAGAAACATCATTGATCATCATAGGAGCATACACAACAACTTAATTTACCATAATTACATTCTCTTCTTCTAGAAACACCTGCCACAGTAACATAATAATTGTAGGAACTCAAAAACTCATAACTCGCTCCAATCTTGATGCATACCACTAAAACTTCTGGACAAAATACTAGATAGGCTCAAAAACAAACTATTTAATGCGCAACTTCTGATTATCAACGTACACAACTTTCCACCATTCTCATCTTCACAACTTCACAAACTGTCTGCAACATATTTATTCTAATTTTCTCAATATCCTTGACATATACAGCCTTCAGAATTATCAATGCTAATAATGTTGACATCAATGCCAACCACATATCAACAACACAACTACAACATCAAAAACACCAATTTGTAACTTTAAACTGCTTGTAGTTGACACTGTTTCCATCAAGTGAAAACTGGACACCAACAAAAATGACTCTGAGATAATAAAAATTGAGAAAGGTTATTGTAGAGGGGCCCAACACAATCCCGTATGCTCAAAACGAGAGTTTGTAAGAATCACGGTTTCTAAGTAACAACATGCTAGAATTTGCAATCATTTTGCACTTTGGACTCTTAAGGGATTCTACCTATTGAATTTAGCTCAAAGTGATTCAACATGTTTGGGTGAGAAAGATGACCATTCCTATCATAAACGTACCCATATAGAGACATTGGAATAGTTTGTTTGGTCACACGAGTTGTAGAATGAAAGTTGCACCACTTTGTAACTTTACACTACTTGCATTTGACACTTTTTCCATCAAGTGAAAAATTGGACACCACAAAAAATTGACTCTGAGATAAAAAAACTAAGAGAGGCTATTGTAGAGGTTCCCTACATGATCCTAATGTATTAGACAAAATTATCATAACTAACATGGTATCCGGGTAACAGGCCATCAAAGATTGCTACCCTTTTGCAATTTAGACTGTTAAGGGATTACGTTGCATGAATTACAAATATTTGAGGGCAGCAATAAATTTCAAAATATGAGTAAATCTCATTAGAAGTGTTTATTTGAATAGACTGTATGCCATATTGATATTGATATATAATCATTAGGTTGATTCATTTTAATAAATGAAGTTTTAAAATTAGTTAGTCAATTGGTGCGAGTTATAATAGGGAGAAAATAAAAGAAGAAAAATAATGATTAGTAACCATAAATGGTTATTACACTCACTATATTAATAATATGATGTTTACAATAAAATGAGATTTATTTGGTTTTCCTAAATTTTTTTTTTGTGCTACAATTTTCTAATATGCTTCATACACCATTCTGAAACCCAAGTGCTTGTACTTGTAGGCACAATGCCTTAGGTACTCCTTTCTCACAGATATTTTACAATTTCACTCATACATTCAATATTCTCTTATAATGTCTACATCACTATGAGAACTCATTTCTATGAGGCATAAACTACCCCTACCTTGTCAACTCTACTGAATTGGCAAGCTTGGAAAGCTAGTGAGCTTGGCAAGCTAGTGAACTCACTAGCTTCCCAAGCTCACTAGCTTGCAAAGCTAGTGAACTCACTAGCTTCCCAAGCTCGCTAGCTTGCCAATTTGGTAGGGTTGACAAGGTAGGGGCATCGTATGCCTGATAGAAATGGGGTATCATAGTGATTTACATCACCATGAGACCCAATCTCTATGGGGTAGGGGTAGCATATGCCTCATAGAAATGGGGTCTTACGGTGATGTAAATCATAAGACCCCATTTCTATGAGGCATATGCTGCCCCAAACTTGTCAACCCTACCAAATTGGCAAGATAGTGAGTTCACTAACTTGCTAAGCTCACTATCTTGCCAATTTGGTAGGGTTAAATCTAATAACTCACAACCCAATCCTTCACCAATTATAGAATTTACAATTACATTTTAATTTCTTGAAAAAAAAACAAATTTTGAGTCCTAATAATGAAGGAAAATCTATAAATTGACATTGTAGGATCACCTTTGACAAAATGGTAAAAATCAACTTAGATTATGTTGAATCAAGAGTGAAGGAAATGAAAATTATATATGTTATGACTTAAATTCTATGATTGTTATAAAAAATTGAGGGAAATGCATTTTCTTGTGATACCTCACAATTATTGCTACTAAAAATAAACTTTGTTGATCACGCCTAAAGAACCTATTATTATATAAGCTTGTAAATAAACTCTTTGAAACCTTAGATTGTGAGAAACATAAATTAAAGAAATAAGACTAAAACCCGATGTGTTTTAACAAACCACTAGTATTCATGATTTTTAAATCCTTATGAAACCATCGAAAACCTTAGGTACCTAAGTATGGGGATATTGGCACAAAGACCTAGTTTTGAAATTGAAAAACTACTAGAATATTGATTAATGACAACAAAACCCTAGAATAGAACAACCTTTACAAACATCATAAAAAAATCTAAAAATCTCAACATGAAAATCCTAAGATTTTATATGCCAAGGTCAAATATTTTGAATTAAATCAAACCTAAACTTAGTGGTGCCTTGCAATAATGAAAGTGGTAATTTTTTTATATGAAACTCTATACTAGCACATCAATTCCTTTAAAAGATAAAATATGTTATAAGACTACTTGATCACACCTTGGAGGGGTTCAATCACTTGAAATTTGTGCTATATGAGTGAAAACATGGCAATAAAAGGAAAAATGTGAGCCTAAAAGTGTGGCCATAGCATGTAAAGTGTGCACTTTTTTAATACTTTTCAAGGTGTTTCACTTGGAAAAATCTTGTGCTCTAAAAATGTTTTCCACTTTAACTTGTCACTTTTTTTTCTAACTAGAAGATAACATGTTTTGATGTTCTTCACCAAAACTCCTTCCCCATGTCAAATTTCAATTTTTTTGGCTCCTACCCGAAAAGAGCATGCCTTAAGCATCTTTACCATGGCTAACATGCACAAAATTGTATGCTTTGATGTTGTTCACGAATTTTTAAAGCTTAAATAAATTTCAAGCCTAACAAATAATGTTATAAGATTTGTCTTGACACTACATCTTATACTTAAAAAAAATTATCATTTGGAAGTGGCTTTCTAAACAAATGAGCACACTTTGAGGTTTTTGCCACTTTTTGGTACTTAGTCCTTTTGGAAAATTTGGTAAAAGCAACTCACTTGAGTCATCTCCTCCACTTGGAAAATTTGGAAAAAGGCACTTGCTTGATTCATTTACTCCACTTTTTCATTCCTTAGACAAAATTTGACCATCTCTAACATTCAAGATTTGGTTTACCCTCTGTCTAATGTATTAAAAAGTAAATAACATTGGCTATAGAATGACATTGATTAAAAATTACAAGAATGACATCCAAGAACATGGGGAAAAAGGATTCCATAGTGAATCTTTAGAGGAGAAATTACTTACATTTGACATGAATTCGAAAATTATATGAAAATTCTCATATGGGTTTAGCAATGTTATATATTCTTTAGTCACATGTGAAAGCAATTCATTAAATATTTAAAAAGTCCATATTAGGTGGGCTCCAAGTTGTTAAAACTTCTATTACTAGAAATTTTCCATTCAACCTTTTCACTATAATGGATACACATTTATAGATACAAGGTAGGGGAAGCATATGCCTCATAGAGATGGGGTCTCACGGTGATTTAAATCACCGTGAGACCCCATTTCTATGAGGCATATGCTTCCCCTACCTTGTCAACCCTACCAAATTGGCAACATAGTGAGCTCACTAGCTTTCCAATTCGGTAGGGTTGACAAGGTAGGGGCAGCATATGATCACCATGAGACACCATTTCTATGAGGCATACGTTGCCCCTACCTTGTCAACCTTACCGAATTGGAAAGATAGTGAGCTTGGAAAGATAGTGGGCTTGGAAAGCTAGTGAGCTCACTAGCTTTCCAATTCAATAGGGTTGACAAGGTAGGGGTAGTGTATGTCTCATAGAATTGGGGTCTCATGGTATCACTATGACACCCCATTTCTATGAGGCATAAACTACCTCTAACTTGTCAACCCTATCGAATTAGCAAGCTAGTGAGCTCACTAGCTTGCCAATTCTGTGGGGTTGACAAGGTAGGGGTAGTGTATGCTTCACAGAAATTGAGACTCATGGTGATGGTACGCTGCCCCTACCTTGTCAACCCTACTGAATTGGCAAGCTAGTGAGCTTGTCAAGCTATTGAGATCACTAGCTTACCAATTTAGTAAGGTTGATAAGGTAGGGGCAGCGTATGCCTCATAGAAATGGGGTCTCACAACTATGAGGCATAGGTTGCCCCTACCTTGTCAACCCTACTAAATTGGAATGCTAGTGAGCTCACTAGCTTTCCAATTTGGTAGGGTTGACAAGGTAGGGGTAGTGTATGCCTCATAGAAATGGGGACTCATGGTGATCATACACTACCCCTGCCTTGTCAACCCTATTGAATTGGAAAGCTAGTGATCTTGGTAAGCTAGTGAGATCACTAGCTTGCTAATTCGGTAGGGTTGACAAGGTAGGGGCAGCATATGCCTCATAGAAATGGGGACTCACGGTGATCATATGCTACCCCTACCTTGTCAACCCTACCGAATTGGCAAGCTAGTGAGCTTGGAAATCTAGTGAGATCACTAGCTTACCAATTTGGTAGGGTTGACAAGGTAGGGGCAGCATAAGCCTTATAGAAATGGGGACTCATGGAGATTATATGCTACCCCTAGCTTGTCAACCCTATCAAATTGGTAAGCTAGTGAGCTCACTAGCTTGACAATTTGGTAGGGTTGACAAGGTAGGGGCAGCATATGCCACATAGAAATGGGGACTCAGTGATTTACATCACTGTGAGTCCCTATTTCTATGAAGCATACACTGACCCTACCTTGTGAACCCTACCAAATTGGAAAGCTAGTGAGCTCACTAGCTTTCCAATTCGATAGGGTTGACAAGGTAGGGGCAGTGTGAAATGGGGTCTCACAAGATTTAAAGGTAGGGAAGTGTATGCCCCATAGAAATGGGGTCTCACAGGATATAATTGTCAACCCTACCGAATTGACAAGTTTAGGAGCTTGGAAAGCCAGTGAGCTCACTAGCTTTCCAATTAGTAGGGTTGACAAGGTAGGGGCAGCATATGCCTCATGGAAGTGGGGACTCATGGTGATCATACACTACTCCTACCTTGTCAACCCTACCAAATTGGTAAGCTAGTGAGCTTGGCAAGCTAGTTAGCTCACTAGATTTCCAATTCGATAGGGTCGGCAAGGTAGGGGCAGCGTATGCCTCATAGAAAGGGGGACTCACGGTGATTTACCTCATAGAAATGGGGACTCACAGTGATGTAAATCACCATGATTCCCCATTTCTATGAGACATACGCTGCCCATACCTTTCCAACCCTACCAATTTTCCAAGCTAGTGATCTTGGCAAGCTAGTGAGCTCACTAGTTTTCCAATTTAGTAGGGTTTATATGATAGGGGCAGCATATGTACATCACCGTGAGTCCCTATTTCTATGAGGCATACACTTCCCCTACCTTGTCAACCCTACCGAATTGGGAAGCTAGTGAGCTCACTAGCTTGCCAATTCGGTAGGGTTGGCAAGGTAGGGACATCGTATGCCTCATAATGATGGAAGGAGTTATAGAGATTATATAAGAGAAAAAAATATGCCTTTGTACAATATAAGACATTGTTTCATATTTTTTCAGAAATCCACATGCTTTTCCTTCAAGAAAACTTGAAATATAAACCATAAGCCATTACAACTAACTTTAAATATAATATATACATTTAATTGAGGCATATATTAAGGAATATACACATTTTCATGTATAAATTTCTCATAATTTTTGTATATCAAAAAATACACTAAGTCAATAACGCATATTACAATATTGATGGAAGAACATATTGAAATCCTCCCATTTCTCAATACTTGTAGCAATACATGCATGGAAATAATCATCCCATTTGCAGCCCAAATCATGAAATATATTGTACAAGAAGAAACAAAAGGAGCTTCTGCCCTATTTGTTTTCTCCAATCCACCTCAAGTGGCCTAATTATTTGCATTCGAAAGCTCTTCAAAACATGTACATCCCCTACTCCCTTGGAAACAAATAGGTAGTATTCTGTATGTGGTTGTGTACTCTTAGTGGAATTTGGTCCACAAAAAACCTACAAAATCCTAACAATTTCAGACATGGACACATAAAAATCATTAAAAGACCAATAATTGAATAATTTAAGACATACACCTTTTGACCAGATCTATTATCACCTTCATGCATGCTATAAGTAGATCAATTGAAGGTCCTACAATGGTGATGTGGCCTATCTTTCACTACTCTATCATACCACTGAACACTTGCACCAACAACTGATGTTCTTCTATTCTTAAGTTGGCAATCTTAAGTATAACCTATAGTCACAAATGCATCAATGACAATCCTAAATGCACATGACATCAAACACCAATAGAGAATAGAAACTTAAAGGTAGTCAATAAATAGCAACATATAATTATCATTTTGCAAATTAAAAATAATGCAATTTTGCAAACCCTTCTACAATCAAACTTGAACGCTTCAAAGAAAGTAGTGATCAATGACATGACTTTACAAATTTAATGTGCATGTATGTACAAATCAATATATGGAACCATGTGAGTCTACTCTACTCTTTATTGTGTCAAGTATTGCCTCATGGTTAGAATCACACACTTTCCACAAGTTCTTGTTTGTAGGTCTACCCTTATATTTGATCAAATGAATATTGGCTACGACTACAAGGTTTGAGTTGTGAATAATCTTCTGATGCATGTCAAAGTCCTCAAACAACCAAATTATAGCATTCTTAACTAGGTACCTTCTAAGGCATGTTGTAGTAACAACCACTGAACCTATATGATATTCTATGTTTTCTCCATCTATAACTGGGGCCTCCAATTTCTTTTTGGCCTCGATACAATGACACAGCTAATAATTTGTACCCTTTTCATTGTCTTCATTTGTAATCACCGCATAAAAATGTCTTGCATTGATATGTTCATCTTGTTAGATTTATTTAATGAGCATCAAAATAAAACCTGAAAGTAAGATATATTACCTAGTTCTAGTAGGTTCGATACATGATCAAAGTCAATGGATGATTGCATCTCCATGATTTGTAGAGCTGTCGAGAGCTCAAAAGTGTCAAGTGGGGTTAGACTTCTTACAGACCATGAGTCAACCCACTTTGTCAACTCACAATCATTCTATGCTTGAAATGTACATGAAAAACAAAAGCATGCCATCTTGAAGTCTAGATACCCTATAGTCTTCATTTAAAATGATTCCTCTTAGTGATACATGGAGTCATGGAATCTCTACTTTAATGGGTAGTATGGCCTCTGATCCATATACCAATGTATATGGTGTAGCTCCTGTCGGTGTTCTGATACTAGTTCTATAAGCCCATGGTGTAGGATTAAATTGAACATGTTAATCATGTCCAACGTCATTAACCATCTTCTTGAGTATTTTTAGAATTGTTTTGTTAGAGGCCTCTGCTTGGCAATTTCCTTGAGGATAGTACAGTGTTGAGAAACAATGTTGGATATGGAACTTTTCACATAATTCTTGGACATCTTGGTTCTTGAATGGCCGTCCATTATCAGTGATAATAGATTGAGGGATGCCATATCGATAGATTATGTAATTCAAAATGAATGACGAGATCTCCTTCCCAGTGATTGTTGTAAGAGGAACTGCTTCTATCTATTTTGTGAAGTATTCTGTAGTTGTTATTATGAACTTGTGTCCATTGGATGAAGAGGGATTTATATTTCGTACCAGATCTAGTCCCCATTGACAAAAGGGCCATGTTGATGTGAATGGATGCAATTATTGTGCTAGTGCATGAATCAGATTACTGTGAATCTGACACTTTTGACATTTCTTTATAAACTGATAAGATTCTTTCTCCATGCATGGTCAATAATATCTTAAACATAGGAGTTTCTTCGGTAGAGTTATACCACTCGAATAAGTCCCACAAATACCCTCATGAACCTCATGTAAGGTCATATCAGATTCATCATGTTCTAAACATCAGAGTAAGGTACCATCAAGACCTCGACGATAAAGGATGTCGGCGATTAAAGTATGCTAGGTGGATTGGTGGATGAAACTGCATTTTTGGTTCCTGGAAAGATTGGGAGGGAGGATATTTTCCTTGAGGTAAGCATAGGTTTTCCCATAGATAGAGGTTTCACTGGTATCTAGATGGCATATGGTATTGGATTCTGAACTATTGTAAGAAGGACATGATACTTGTTCTACCATAAACTCATAACAAGCACATTTCACTGGCAATTGTAAGAGTGAAGCAATTGTGGCCATAGCATCTGCAACTTTATTTTCTGCCCTTGGAATTTGATCAAATTTGACATTGACAAAAAACTGTTTTAGATCATCTATTTTTTGTTTATAGGGCATCAAATTTTCATATTTTGTCTGATACTCATCATTTACTTGATAAATGACTAGTTGAGAGTCCCCATATACCTGTAAGTTTGTGATCTTCCATTCAATTGCTATTTTGACTCCAATGATTAATGCTTCATATTTTGCCACATTATTTGTACATTGAAACATCAGTCTATATGATTTTGGGATGGTGTGTTCCTGGGGAGTGATGAACAAAATACTTTCTCCAGATCCTCGCTGTGTGTATAATCCATCAAAATATAATATCCATTATTGTGGCATCACTGTCAGAATGTCCGCATCTGGAAACTCCATTTTCATAGGTCGATCATCTGGTAAAGGAGCCTCAACCAATTGTTCAGGGATTGCTTGACGCTTGATGGATTTTCTCTCCACATATTGAATATCGAACTCACTTAATAGCATGACCCACTTGGCTAGTCTACCTATTAAGGAAGCCTTACTGAGTAGATATTTTAAGGGGTCGATCTTCGCTATTAGTCTGATTGTATGAGTTAGCATATAATGTTACAATTGTTGAGTACCAAACACCACCACTAAGCAAGATTTCTCTATGAAAGTGTAGTTTATTTCATAGCCATTTAATGTTCTACTGATATAGTATATGGAGTGTTCCTTTCCTTCATAATCCTCCTGTGCCAATAATGCTCCTAAAGAGATATTTGTAGTTGCAATGTACAGTATCAAAGGTCTTCCTTCTGTAGGCAGCATGAGAATAGGCGGTGACATCAGATATTGTTTTATTTGATCAAATGTTGTCTCACATCCATTATCCCATTTGAAAGCAACATTTTTATGGAACAAATGATTGAATGGATGGCTTTTGTCTGCCAGATGGGAGATAAATCTCCTGATCGATTGGAGCCTTCCCTGTAGTGATCTAAGTTCACTGATGTTTCTGGGAGGTGACATTTCCATTATTGCCTTGACTTTCACTGGATCTACCTCAATGCCCTTTTTTGAGACAATGTATCCCAACAGTTTCACCGATGTGACCCCAAAGACACACTTCTTGGGGTTTAGCCTGACATTGAATTTCTCTAGCTGTGTGAAGATTTTTCTCAGGATATGCAGATGTCTTTCTCTAGTACAAGATTTTTCCAAGATATCATCCATGTAATCCTCCATGAAGGTGTGCATCATATCATGAAAGATTGTTGTCATCGCTCTTTGATAGGTTGCTCCTGCGTTTTTCAAACCAAATGGCATCGCATTCCAGTAGAAGGTTCCCCATGGACATGTAAATGCAGTCTTCTCCTGATCTTCTGGAGCTAATTTAATTTGATTGTATCTGGAGAAACTGTCCATGATCGAAAACATGGCATGCCCTGCCGTTAAGTCCACAATGATGTCTATATTTGGTAATGGGAAATCATCCTCTGGGAATGCTTTATTCAAGTCCCTGAAATCCATACATATCCTGATGCTATTTTCCGACTTTGAAATAGGTAAAATGTTTGATATCCACTTGGCATAGTCAATATACCTTATGAATCCAACATCTAACAATTTCTTTAGCTCAGCTTTTACCATTAATGCCATATGAGGATGCATTTTTCTCAATTTTTGCTTTACAGGATTGATTCTTGCAGGCAAAGACAAATGATGCATGAGCATATTTGGATCCATGCCTGGCATATCTGAATATGACCAATCAAAGTTGATGATTCTTTCCTTAAATAATTTGATGAATTCCGATCTCTCTTGATCTGTCATGGATTCTTCCAGATGTAGGATTTTTTCTTTTTCTTCAGTGCCGATGTTTACAGATTGTGTTGGTTCTACCAAAACTGATGACCACTCATGATAATGTTCTAGAAGAGTGTCAAATATCCCATATTCTAGTGCCTCAGAAAGGTTTTCATCGTTAGATGCATTCTTTATTTTTTCTTTTTCAAGATCTAATTCTGCCATAGAACGGTTTTCACCATTGGATCTATTATCTATGTTTTTACTTTTGCAACTAGAAGATTTGACACCCTCCTGCCGAGTTGCATTGTTATGAATATTACAGATAGAACTCATACCAAGTTTATCATGACATAGGAAATTTATGATGGCATCATCATTTGCAAATATGGGTACATTCATAGGTTCGATAGGTTCCGATTCAATAACTTCAGGATGGATTAAAGGCATGAAGTCATCAGATTGACTTAGGTTGATGGGGGTAAGGGTTAGGACAGCAATTTCATCATAGTTGTTATTAGGGATATCGATATTAATGATGGTACCCTCTTCAAGATCATCTAGTTCACTTAATGTTTGTTCATCTCCACTTGAGTTATCGATATTTAGTGATCCTGATACAAATGGTCTAGACCCAAAGATTTGTCCCTCCTCACGCGTAGGTGCATATTGTTGTATTACATCAATTTGAATATCGGTGTAAGATATATCAGAACACAAATCCCACTCATATTCATTTGAATCCATTTCAGAGCTATCTCTAACCTGAAGGATTCTTTCTACAGCCTTCTTTGTCATTTCTTGTTTTTGTTCTTCAGAGTATCTCAATCCTGTCTTTTCTTTTGAATGGAGAGTGAGGGGTTGAATAGGTTCCATGATACCTTCCTTCCTTAATCCAATAGGTCCTTGTCCCTCATAACCCATTTTTTCTAGGATAGCTTTCCCTTTGCCATGTTTGTTTGTATTGATATTGACATTTTTAATACTCATATTTGATGTCGATGGTTCCTCATCTTTGTATAACCAATCAAGGATTGCTTTGTTGTCTGATTTGTCCTCTATGGTACCATATTTTACAAACCTTTCTTCTAGAACTGTGACAGGTAGTGATGTTTGATTTTTGATCATGGATGGTTGACCATATGTCTTTGGAGATGGCATTAATTGTGAAAGATTAAGCGATTGCTCCATAGAATATTCCCCCATTCCCTTGTCTGTCAACTGGACCTGCTCTTGAAATTTATGTGTTAAAGAAGTTTGGGGATCTAGTTGTCTAATAATTTTGTATCAACAAGACTTGTATCTTTTGCTTTATCCTTCTTCTCTACCCACTTGGTGGTGATATTTGGACGGTTTTCCTCATTTGATGACTTTGAACTGGATGCTTCCCTATTGTTAGTTACAAAGGTATCTTGAGAGATTCTAAGTGTGTCACAATGCTGAGGATGATTATAGTCGGCATATATAGTCACCTCCTATCCATTTACTGGGAATTTTAAGCATTGGTGATATGTGGAAGGCACTGCTAACATTTCATGGATCCAGGGGTGTCCTAAGAGTATGTTGTAAGTTAATTATTTCTCCAATACTTGACATGCTATGTGTTTCATCATTGGTACCACTTGAATGGGTAACACAATCAGTCCCTTTGAAGATATCTCTTCCTCATCATATGCATTTATGGTCATTTTCCTTTGGGCATCAATAGCATCATCGGAATACCCTAGTGCATGAATTAATTTTAGAGTGCAAATGTTCAAACCAGCTCCCCCATCTATTAAGACTCTTTTGACATGATGATTATGGATCAAGAATTCAATATGGAGTGCAGTGTTATGGGGATGGTTGAGTGAGACATCATCCTATTCAGAGAATGATAGATAATGCAGTGTAGTCAGATGCCCCAGCATAGCTTGGAACTGGCAAACATCTAGATTTTTTGGTACCGTAGTGGAAACTAGTGCTTGTTCTAGAACCTCCTTATGTGATGGTGATAGTTTGAGGAGTTCTACTACTGATATTTGTGCTGGAATATTTTGAAGCTGATCGAAAATGTTGTAATGAGATGGAGGTGGATATGCATTTTTAGGCCCAACTCCTTTTAACACTACCTTGGATTTCCCCCTTGTCATTACATTTGTTGGTTGATAGTCTTGTCATTCTCTAGTTTTTAAAACGTTTATTTGATTTTCAGATACTCATATGCTTGGGAGAAAATCCAAAGGGGTAGTGTCGTTGGTTTCATGTTCGTCCATGTTATGACCAATGGTATGATCACTATCTACTTCGGTAAGACAAAGGATTGTTTTATCATAGACATGATTGATATTTTTACCTTTGTTGTTCATAGAAGATGATGTTCCTTTGTCATAGTTTGGTAAAGGGTCCTTGAAGGTTGAATGGTCATTATTGTTTTGGGGTCCCTCTATATATACCATGTTATTGTCGATCAGATATTGAACTTTGTGTTTTAACTCCATGCAATCATTAGTTTTGTGGCCTTTATTGTTGTGGAAGTTGCAATAATCTACGTCATTCCACCGTGGTGGTTTGACCTTTGGATCCCAGAATCTTGCTTCTCGCGTAGTGATAAGACCACTTGTCACTAGTTCTTTCATCATTGATTCCAATGTTTGGCCAAGAGGTGTGAACCTACACTGATTTGATGACTTTTGGTATGGTTGAGGTTTTGTGATTTCGTTGTTTTGAATGACATTTGACTTGATGATTTGATATTTGTTTTGATTTGTTTTTGAAGTAGATGCTATCAAATTGAAGACTAGTTTAGCATTTTGTAAATCACTTGTCATTTCATTGGTCCCCGTATTCCTGTTCTTTTGCCAGAATTTTGGTTTATCACTGTTGGGGTATTGATTTGAGGAATTTGTGTTATTTGATTTGTCACTGAAATGTTTAATAACCCATCTTTTGACTATCACTTCTTCAATCTTAAGGCCATTTTCTATCACCTTTTCAAACGTAGGAGGACATTGCAATTCAAGTCTGTAACTCATCTCCTCCGTCAAATTGTCAATGAACAGTTCCATTTTCTCTTCCTCAGGGATAGATCAAGGATATCTAGAGAAGAGTTGTCACCATCTTTATAGAAAGGATAGGAATGTCTCCCCTTTGTTTTGTTTCAGGTTATACAGATCCTTTATCATGACATCGAGTTGAATTTTAAAAGAATACTGGGAGATGAACCTGTTAACAAGTTCCTCAAAAGTCCTTATTCAAGGTTGTAATTTTGAAAACCATTCCATACATGAACCTCCCAAGCTTCTTGGGAATAATCTCATCAGGTAAGTTTCCTCTTGAGCAAACTCTAGGCTGATGGTTTTGAATTCGCAAATATGATCGATCGGATATGTTCTTCCATTGTATTTGTCATACTTGGGGAATTCACAGTGTCGTGGAAAATGTATCATATCGATTGTTGAGTGGAAAGGATAAGGACAAATGTCTTGTACTGCATACCTTTTGGTGTTCCCTTTTGTCATGTCTTGTATTTTTTGTTGTAAGATTTGCATTTGGGATGTTAAGGCAACAACTGGATGTATACCTTGTGTGGGTTGTGGTATTTTGGTTTCGCTTGTTCCAGGTGCTTCTCTTAGGCGATTTACGTCAAAGTCTTTGGGAAGCTTACCACCTGATTGAACCAACATTAAGAGGTATTTCTCCATGTCCTATTCTAAGATATTTTCCATGAATTTGTGGAATTTTGGATCCTCTTGGGTTGTTTGTATGTCTTCTGGAGTTATTTCATTCTTGTCACTTTGATGTAGAATATTCCAGGGATTTTCTTCTATCATTGTATTTGATGTTTCAAGTTCCTTTTCTAAGAGCCTCTTTTTTTGTGACCTGGTGAAGATTGGCATACAAGTTTTTTTTCTTTCTTCCAAAATTTGATGTTCTATGTTGGAAAATGTCAAGTGAATTTTTAACAAATTCGAATAAGATGATATATTTTATTGATAAGATTAGGTTAAAAATTTGATTACTATGCCTTGTTCCGTGATACTAGGATGATAATATCCTGATGATGAAACTTTAGCGTAATAATCGATTGTGTTTTGATTTGACACTTTATGATTTGCAAGATCTACATTTTAGTTGAAAATATTGGAAACTTGTATGAACCTATCTGATTTTGGTTTCTAGACAGTGATTCTGATAAAAAGGTACTTCTGTTTTGATAAAAATCCATGTGTAAATGATAGACAAACTGAATGATATGATTTGGAGCTCTCTATTTTGAAAGTGCTAAAATAGAGGTCAGGAGCGCTAAAAAAGGTCCTGGAAGCACTAGAACAGAGTTCAAAAGTGTTGAAACAGGTGATGGAAGCGCTATCTTTATAGATGCGCTAAAAGAGTGCTCAAAAATGCTGAAACAGATGATGGAAGCGCTATCTTTATGGATGCACTACAATAGTGATCGAAAGCGCTCAAAAAAATTATGGAAGCACTAAAACAGTGCTTGGAAGTGCTATTTTATGAAAGCGCTATTAAAACAAAGTCTCAAAGTGCTGAAACAAATTTCCAGAGTGCTAAAATAGAGGGTTGATGTTGAAGAATCCTTATTGCAAAATTTGACTTGGCCTTGTGGCGTATTTTGTCATGGGTTGTGGGATGTAGGACTGATGTATGCGTTGACTATGGTTGTGTGAGGGCTCTACTTTGGAAGAAAGATCATGAATAAAGTGGTTCTACAATGTAATCAAGGGTATGACCTCTAGAAAAATCATGATACCTATGAATGAAGGTCATGTGTTGTAACAAGATCTTTTGAATTTGATATAAGAAACACCTTCTTCTTAAATTATGTCGGTAACTGAGTGGTCTTTTGGGTTTGTTGAATTCCATGGTTCTCTTGAAAAACTTGGTTGATTACCACTTTTGAATCATAAATTTTTTTGACTTGATTTGATTTTGTTGTTTTCTGGATGATCTTTTATCTGATTTTTAATGATTTTGTGAAAATACAGCAAGCAAATCATAGAATAATTATTTTAATCTGAACAGATAGTGTATATTTAAGAACCACGAATGATCCTTATTGATTTTCACGAGTTTTATTTGAAAAATGTACACAATTTAGACAAACTCACTCTTAAGGTCAAATAGGTCATCGTTATACTCAACAGCCCACATCTTGAAATTGCATTGACGCACACAGCCGTGTCACCCCCTAGAGGGCGCCCTTGTTTTTGTCGTTTCCAGATGCGTACTTAGAGTTGGATTTTTTGTCCTCTAAGAAAATGGTCCTTGGAAATCATATGGTGAGTGTCTTGGGGGTAGATTCTTCCCTCCCCTTGCATCATGAGTATGACAATGTATGGTTACTGACTCGACTGGATACTACACTATGGTTCGTAGATAGGGCTTCCGTGTGGTCCGACAATTGATAAACTCCCTCAGGAGACCTCCCCATCTTTAGAACAAATATTTTTAGGATGGTTATCTTGATCACTACCATCAAGTTGGACTTTCATCAACAACTTTCATTTTGATTGGAGTGGGTTGGAATCCTTGGCTTTAGGCGTTCCCACTTAGGTCGTTCCTGTAGGGTGAATACTTTTTCCCACTATGACAGGCCTTCTAAAGGTTTTAACAAAAGCATAAATTTGCATGAAAATAAGGATGAGTATGGCACTTTGGTCACCCAATTAAGGGGAGAGCATAAGCCTATTCACCACACAAGCATAGTAGATAAATGATTTGTTTTAAGCCCAAAAGACAAATTTTGCTAATCTATGTGAAGATTTTGCTTCACAAAAATCATGTTGTCCTTTTTAATTGATATTGCAAAAGTGTGATGGCTACTCTAGGATTGATAAATTTTTAAACCAAATGATTATCCTAGGATTGGTTCATTTTAGTCTAATTGTATCAAAATGAAATTTTGGCAGCGGTCGCGTCAGATCTAGATCAAAATTACAGAAGCACTAAAACAGTCAATGAGAGTGCTATAGTTTTTATTTGATGTGCTAAAATTAAAAGCGCTAAAATAGAGTACTAAAGCACCAAAGTTTTTCATGAAAGCGCTAAATCAGCTTTTTTGGAGAAGGGTAATTGATGTGTCGAAACAGTTCATGGAAACGCTATAGTGGAAAGCGCTAAAAATTTTAAAGGATGCACTATAGTATCATGAAAGTGCCGAAACAAAGCACAAAAGTGCTATAGTTTTTCACAGATGCGCTATAGTTTTTGACGGAAGCGCTAAAACAGAACACGTCGAAAACCTGTGCGACACTTTTCAAAAAAATTGATAAAAATATGGGGTTAATGCCCCATGGTGGGCACCAAATTGTACGTGTGAATAAGGTATAAAGAATAAAACACTTCTTAATGAAACATTGTATCAAAGATCAAGCTAGTAATCAACTGAAAACATCTCATTTTCTCCTATCTTCAAAGATTTATTAAGCTATTGTGCTCTCAAATTTAAATAACACTATAACTGTTAAAATGACAATCTAAAGAATGAAATGATGTTGATGCAGTGATATGAAGCTAATATGATAATACTAAATGATAAAAGAAACTAATATAGCATGGATTGACATAAAAATTGATAAATGAAGCTGCAGGAGGCAACCATGATATGGAAACTAGAATGTTGGATGCTTGGATGCTTGATGCTTGATGCTTGAATTCCTGCAAAGTAAGAGTGCATAAGTTAGATAATCTCGATCTGGATCTTTTTCTTGGTTGAATGAAGCTTTATTTATAGATTTCTTGGCTGTAGAAATGCACAGGGATGGCAAAGGGAAGCTTGGATTCAATCTGGAGGATTGAATGGTGAGAGGTGGAGGAGATTGAGAAGATTTTGGGGATTGTCTCTACCCATGAAAACACTAGGCAAGAGAAGAGGAAGGATTGATGGAAGAGGATTGAGAGAAGAATTTGCAATTTGTCTCCAATAATGTCTCCAAATCTTCCTATGAAGTTTGAAAGCATTAGTTTTGACATATTTGACCTAAATTAGACATAGGATATCTAATCTGATTTTGAGGAAATATAGAGGAATATTCTTTATGCCTTAATTTAAATATTTTTGATTTATTTAAATTAGCCAAAGAGGAATAAATAATTTAATAAAACAAACTATAGAATTTGTTTATTAAATTAAAATGGAATAATATGGTAATTAATCAATAAAGTATTTTGACTTTTATTTAATTAATTTAAGATTGATGTAATAGAATAAAATAGGAAAATGATAATTAAATAAAACAAAGTATTTAATTTTGTTTATTTAATTAAGATGAGATATTAGAAGAATTAGAAGAATTTAAATGTGAATGTGAACTATATAAATAAATATTTCTATTTATTCAATAGTAGAGTAATTTAGGATAATTAATCAAATAATTCGTATTTAATTAATCGGATTCTCTAGACCAATTTTAGGTGTATATAGTTTCACTACAAGGAAAGAAAAAAAAGAAAATTTATATTCAACAAATTGACATTGATTCCCAGGTCGCAGACACCTCCTATAAGATAGTAGCAACATATTGTACTACCATGACTTTTAAAAGCCTTAATTCCATATATAAGCAAAACCCAAAACCCTATAAAGGATGTGAATGAATAAGAATGCAAGGAAAAATAAATAAATAAAAAATAAGGGATAGTAAATGTCAATGTGCCCATGTTTTGTACACACACTTAATTAAGTAGTTGAAAATATCTTGGTTTTAGCACTAGATTCTTGATTTGAAGGAAAAAAAATTATAGGCTTTTAAAGGGAAATATTGGTTGTGAGTTAAAGTTTGTTTTCGGGCATGGGCTGAGGAATGTCCTGAAAGTTGTTTTTCCCAGCATGAGACAACTTAAAGATTCCAAAAATTTAAATTCATTGAAACCATGGCAAGCAACTTACCTAAAAATTATGCACAAATTGTGTCGTGTTGTCACCGATGATTACAAAATAGGCAGAGCTTGCAATAAAATTATGAAACCCTCGTCGAAACCTTATTTTTAGGCTACAACTCGCCAACTCGGAGAAGTGAAAGGTCAATACCAAGGACAAAGATTTTGGAGGAGAATAAAGAAACAACAGTGGAGAAAGCAACAAAATGATGCGTAAATGACTAAGAAAATGGCCAAAAATGATGAATCATTGAGATTCATCTTGCATGGGCTATCAGTAAATTTGCACCATTATCTATAAAAAGGGGTTGGAAAAGATCAGTAGCCAAGATCTTAATAATGATCACATTTAGGTTTTAACATTATGGCATGTTAAATACATATATAAAATTATTATAATTAATAATTAATAATAATTATTTTTTATATAATACAAAAAATAAATAAATATATATATATATAATACAAAATATAATTAATATTATATATATATAATAGTTACAGATTAAATTATATATAATATAATTATATTTATTATTAAATTTAATCTATAACTATTATATACATATAATATTTATTATATATTGTATTCTATAATAAAATTATTAAACATAAATATAAAATTATTTTAATTAATAATTAATATATTCTTATATAGAACAAATTAAATTATTGAATCATTGGTAGAATTATATGTTATCTTACATGATTGCATGATCGAATTATTTGTGTGACTAATTATTTAGTCATTTTTATTTGAGTGACTAAATAAATGACTAATTATTTATCTGACAATCAAATTAGTCATTTATAGATGTGTTCCGAAAAAATGGTGAAATCTAGTCCTTTTTAGTTGTTGTGACAAAATCTAATTCACGTAGTCATTTATTTGCCAAATTCTACTATTATTTTTATTTGATTTTGATGAAATGAAAAAGGTTTTTTCAACAATTTGACACCATTCTATCGATATAAGATATGCTTTATTTTGAATTTAATAGTTAATTATTATTGTGTGCTATATAAAATGTATCATGAATAAGCAACTAAAAGCTATACAACACACCAATGAAACATTATATCAAGGAATTCAAGTGATAACAATCAAATTGAAACAAACAATTCCCCAATGGTGTCTCATTGTCCTCTATCTCCAAGGATTATTTAAGTCATTTTTCTCTCAGATTATTTGTGCACATGACTTTCCAAATGACAACCTGAAGAATGAGAGATGCTGGAAATGCAAGAGATATCTCCTACACTACATGATTGCTAAACTACTTGTAGATGATATTCAAACATTAATGATGCTGCTAATGGAGATGATATGCTGAAAATGTTGTAATTATGATGCTTATAATGCAAATGCCATGATAAAACTACTTGATTCTACAATGCTAAAATGGTAATGGTAAGATGACAATTCTAAGATGATAATGCTAATGAAAATTCTGCAAAGTGTAATTATGATCAGCTCTCTCTCTATTTTTCTATAAATGAGGCTCTACTTATATATTTTCCAAGGAAAGAGCCTAGGTGGCAGAAATCAATGGTCTGGATTCGATCTGGAGAATGGACAGTTGAAGATGAAGAGGTTAGAGAGAAAAGGGGAGTGTGTTCCCTTTAGAAGAACAAACTACCAAGTGTAAAGAGGAATCGAATGGAAATGAAGGCCAAGTGTCCCAAATTGGTTAACATTTGTTGAGGATAAATGCCAAATTAAATATTAGAGATATTTAATTTCATGAGACACATGAGGTGGAAGGTGAAAATTTTTTAGTAGAAATGTGACTAAATTCAAATTTAAAATTCAAATTTAATGAGAGGAGGTTAATTAAATAAACTAACTAATTAAATTTGTTCATTGAATTAAGATGTGAAGAAAATGAACTATATCAATGAATTTTTAAATTTATTTATAAGTAGAAAAATTAAAGATCATTAATTAAATAAATTGTATTTAATTAATATTCCAGACCAAATTTGAGTGTATACAATTATTGATTTTCTAAATGCATTGTGTAAAGTCCTAATTGATAGGATAATTATAAAACATCTATAAATTTTAAATGGTTAAACATTTTAAATGTGAAAGATGTGTCATAGACTATGCTTCACAAATTATAGTTTAAAAAAAAAACATAATTTTTTGACCAAGTTAAGGTGGTTAGACAAATGGTTTTTAAATTTCCTACTACAAAATTCATAAATAATTATTTACTTGCAAAAAAATTATAAAAATATATGCATCACATCTAGGCATGTGTCCTCTACTTATATTGAAAGATTTGGAAAAAATATTTATTTTTGATCCCCATTAGCGTGGCCAAACAAATACCTTCTTTTAATTTATTTCTAAAAATTTAGTACTACTGCATTGAAATTTCAAATTTTCACCAAATAGATTTACTTTTTTTCCAAAAAAGGACTAGTAGCTTAGCAACTATATTCAATTTTCTACAAAATATTTTCTTATGTATTTTTCAAATTATGTTAATAACCTATTCAAATTTTTATGTCAAGTTGCCTAACTCTATTTTTCTGAATTTTCATTGTCAGTTAAGCGCCTAGTTCGGAACCCCATGATCCTACATTGACCCCCTCTTTAGCCACCAATTCATCCCTTCCCACATAAAATACAATCATAAATATTTTTTGTTGAAGTTATTATTGCCAAAATCTCCCTATGATGGATCTCCACCATTTATTTTTATATTTTCATTAGATTGAACAACCTGCACATGCAAAACCATGAGTTATTTATCTTTCCCAAGTTATTTCAAGTATGCTAGGTATTGAAATTGATATAATTATAAATGGAATTTCATGGAACTTTCAAAGAGTTGGTCATTTCATTTCTTCATTCTACCATAATGCTGAGAGAATTTTAGGAATTCAAAACCTACATATACATTCACAATTTAGGCTTCTCATTCTACAAGTTGCAAGGAGGTAGCTATTTGAAGTACAAATTTGTAATTTGGTGTCTCCTTGGCTAGTTTTGGGTATTTTTGGAGATTATTGGGTAGGGAAGCATGATAGGACTCTGTCTGCTTGAAATTTATATCTCACCATTTCTATTGGTGAAATTGTAACCTAAATTAGGTAAGTTCTCACAACACTTTAATGAACTACAATTTGTTATTTATAATGGTTTTCTTCTTTTTGCATGAGAATTTCTAGAAATTTGGAGAAAAATTGTTAAGTAGATCTAACTGTTAAATATCATACCATTTCTTTTTTATTTTTTTTTTATGGTTAAATACGACTCTATACCCCCTTATAATGCACTAGTCTTAGAAACCTTGACTCTCCACATGCTTAAACAAATAAAAATTTAACCAATAGATTAGGAGTAGGGAATTAGTTGTATTCCTTTCATGATTCAATGTATACCTAGGTAAATATTTAAATAAAACCTTAAAATTAAAGAGAATCATGTTTTTCAAATTTGTATCAACTCAATAAAGGTCATAATAAAAATTTGGGATCAAAAATTGCATTTGGGTATCACTATATTTTATTTGTCAAGTATATATTTGATGTAATGTAAATTTTATTTAGTGTTACCTCTAGGAATACCCTCTTTGGTCTAGCTAAGCCCAAAGAGAAGGGGATTTTATGCATTTGGGTAACAATTGGCTTGATACCACTCACTTTGTGTTGACAAGATGATTTATCCATCTTCAAGAATGGAATATCCCTAACCTTTGAAGGAATGGATTGATATATTTAGGAGTGTGAGCAATGATTTTGAGACCCAACACTATCCATAAAATTGAACCAACCATATATGAAAATTCTCATACTCATGCATGCCACTTTTGGAAATTTATTCTACTTTCATGTGGTTTTTACTAGAAAGGGTCACATAAGCAATGTCTTGATCTTATTTATTGTAATAATCCTACAATATATGTTATTGTGCTCATGGATTTATCATAATATCACTTGTAATTTCATGAGTATTTTGGCCATTCAAGGCTATATTGCTATCATTTTTCTTATTCTAGGGGCAATAATCCTACCCTTGATTCTATCTCCAGTCTATCATCATCCTTCTCACAATGTAGTCTTCTAGCTATGGTTGCTATATTTTTACTGGTCAACTAGATGCAAGAGCATCAAAATGTGTAGGAGAGATATTGTATCACCAAAAAAATTATTTGTTTTATTTTTGGTTTTTTATATACCCATGAATCTTATTTCCTCTAAAAATTCCTATAGAATGGTCTAGAATATCTAAAGTTTCCAAAAGGGCTAAAACTAGTAGAGCCTCTATTTTTAGAAAGTTTACATTTGAGTACATATGGACTTGGAATTTTATCAAAAGATAAAGAATTTATAAATGGAAATTTTAGGTGATTTTCAACCCAAAGTAAAGTGTATATTTAAAAATATTAAAGCTTGAAGTTTATGGAAAACCCGAAAAAACTTTAGGCTTTAGTTGATTGAATGAGGCCCCACATTTTTGGGAAATTAAATAGATTGGATTTCAAGGGTGTAGAAAAATACAAGTTGTTTAGTTTTGAAAAAGGGGGCTCAATCAAGTTCCCAAATCAAAATTTGTGGATCTTGGAAGTTGTGTTATTTTTGGTAATAAGAGATACACTTTCCAAAGCATGTAGGAAAAATCATTCAATGGTAGGATTTATGTAAGGAGACATTTGAGTGCATTGATGGCTTATTTTTCACAATGATGAATGGGAGGATAGAATTAAAGATAAGGGAAGAGACAAGCTATGAGAAAGATGAGGGAAAAATTATCCTAAAGCAAGAGGATTGTAAGATGTAATGTGTTACAATTTGGTCTCATCTTATAGTTTGATTCCAAGTTGAGTTTGAATAAATCTTCAATATTAACTATTATATTTATCTATAAAATACATTAATTTTCACTCACTTACACATAGAAAGAATCATTGATTATCTAAATAAGGACCATTTAGATTTTTACTCAAATTTTGAAATCAAACAAGGAATTGAATATACCTAACCACACTCATCCTAGTGTATGTGAATCACTTGGCAATTATTTTTGAATTCATGTGCATGTTTAATATTTTTCCATTCAAGATATTTGTAAATACTACCAATTTGACAAAAAAAACTTGATAGTGATTGACACTATCACTATCTAGTAGTATAATTTTTAGTGAGTTCACAAAGAAAAATATACATAATATTACAAGTTGAGATTACATATTGAAACATAGAAAATGGGATCCTAGGTCCTAAATGCAAAGGACCTAGGATGCAAGGGTGGCATTCTTCCAAGTTACATTAAGATGTAGATCAACAAGGTGAATAGATTGATTATCAACCACAGAGGTGAGCCAATCAAACCTGGATCTACATCTAATTGAGGGTTCAAATTGATTGGAAATATTTTGTAATGGGTTCACCAAAATGAAACATATAAAAAGGTAATCCTAAGTCTTAAGTTCTTAGAATGATAGGATTCAATGCCTTTCCCTAGGGTTTCATTGAGATGGAGACCAACAAGATGCATAGATTAACTTTCAACCATGAAGGTGAGACAATAATACCCACATCTCCATAAACTAAGGATGAATATGGATTGTAAATATTTTGGAATGATTAACCTAATGATCCTATATGCCCTAACATGAAAAATACAAGATCCCAATAACTGATTAAAAAAATTAGCCAAGTCTCGACAGATTTGGAAGGTGTAGATGACTTCGTACCTACACAAAAAAAATAGTTTTTCTATGCCTGCAAGGACTAGGTCGTCCAATGGCAACTAAGTCTTTTTTAGTGTGTCTTTCTCAACTTTTGGGGTCCTCTAGTGTTGGATTTGAGCTTTTATTTTTTTCCTGTCCCACTATTAAAATGTTGTATAAAAATTCTATAGGTGAGTTTTCATGTCTTGACAAGGTTGATGACAACAAATGAAACAATACAAAATAGATCTTCAAACTCTCAGGTGTGTGCAGGATCATGATGGGCCAAAAAGTGGTGATATGTAAGTGATATGATGGCCCATGTGGCTGACGACTTCTTTTTTACCCAAAATTGATGAAATGAAAATGGTATTTAAAGGAGATTCTTAGCTTTCCACCAATATAAATCATCCTTTACTTTGAATTTAATAAATAATTATTATTCATTTTCTATTTGAATTATGACTAAAGTCTTGATTGATAGGTTGATTGAAAAATATCTATAGCTTTCAAATGATATCACATTTTTTGAATCTAAAACATATGTCACATTCTATGCTTCGCATACTATAGGATTAAACAAAAATGAATTTCATGAAGTTTTGACCAAGTTAAGGTGGTCAGACATATGAGTTTTTATATTTTTTATATTTTTTAATAAAAAAATCATAATTAATTATTTACTTGGAAAGAAATTACAAAAAAATATGCATCACATCAGAACACAAGTCCTCTACTTATATCTAAAATATTATAAAAAAATATTATCATTTTATTGTGGCTAGGGTGGTGAGACAGACACCTACTTCTTATTTTTTTCTTGAAATTTAAGTACTCCTGCATTGAAATTTCAAATTTGCACCAAATAAAATTTATTTAAAAAATAAACCTAGTAGTTTAGAAACTACATTCATTTTTCTATAGATTCTATTGTTATATATTTTTGAAGTAATATGGATAACTTATTCAATTTTTTATGTCAAGTTTCCTAACTCTGATTTTCATAATTTTCATCGCTACTTAAGGGCCTATTTTTTCCATTATGATCCTGCACATATCCTCTCTTCAATCCTCTTCAAACCAATAACCCAGACATTCACAAAGAGGGAAAATGTGCCACATAGTGGCTTACCTCAATCAAACCTTTTCTAAGTGTTCCCACGTTCACAATGACAATGTCAATGGATAAATGATAATGGAAATGAAAGAAGGATGAAATAACAATGTGTTGCAACTCACCACCCTTCAATGGCTTCCTTGAAGGAATGAATTCATACACATCTCCCCAAGCATTTGGATCTTTCTTTTCTTGAATGCTTGATTATTTTGGAGACCTACAAAAATATGTTAGCCTTCACAAAATAATGACAACATGATAACATAAACTCACAAACACTTTTGAGATGATGGTTGGATCTTGAATTGATGAAATGAAACTCTATTAATGTTTCTCTTGACTTGATTTAAAATTCTCTTAATGTTCACCTCTTGTTAGACAGATCTCAAATGGTGCAATAAATAGGTGTTCATAAGAATTTATTTAATTTATAAAAAAATAGATCCCAATAGGCAACCGTTGCAAGTGGAAATTCAAATGTTACAATGCCACCACCAACATATCAAAATTTGGAGGGAAAAAAAGTAGTGGGAGATTTCCCCATTAGGTGAATGAGCCCAAAAATGATGAATGAGTCCCAAATGGTGAATGATTCCTAGCCTTATTTGGGTATGTGCAGGATCATCATGGAAAAAACATGTCCTTAAGTGGCAAAAAATTCAGTTTAATCAGAGTTAGGCAACTTGACATTAAATTTTGAATAAGTTATCTATATTATTTCAAAAATATATAAAAATAGAATTTGTAGAAAATTGAATGTAGTTTCTAAATTACTAGGTTTATTTACAAAAAAAATAAATCTATTTGGTGAAAATTTGAAATTTCAATACAGTAGTACTTAAATTTCAGGAGAAAAATAAGAAGTAGGTGTCTGTCTGACCATCCTAACCACATTAAAATGATAATATTTTTTTATAATATTTTATATATAAGTAGAGGACTCATGTCCTAATGTGATGCATATTTTTTTGTAATTTTTTTCTAAGTAAATAATTAATTATAATTTTTTTATGACAATTTTAAAAAAATATAAAGACTCGTATGTCTCACCACCTTAACTTGGTCAAAACTTCATGAAATTCATTTTTTTCTTTTTCAATCTTATAGTATGTGAAGCATAGAATGTGATGTATGTTTTGGATTCAAAAAATATGATATTGTTTGAAAGCTATAGATGTTTTTCAATCAATCAAAAAATTAGGACTTTAGTCGTAATTCAATAGAAAATGAATAATAATTATTTATTAAATTAAAAGTAAAGCATAATTAATATTGGTGGAAAGCTAAAAATCTCCTTTAAAAACCCTTTTCGTTTCATCAAATTTGGGTAAAAAAAAATTCTTCAGCCACATACCCATCATATTGCCACTTTTTGACCCATCATGATACTTGACATACCCATTTCCCAAAATTTATTGTTTCAGGGGAAAAGTATTAGATGAATACATTTTTTCAATGCTTGCACCTCTTCAAAAATGGTAAAAATTAGGCTTTTGAATGCATAATTTGGAAAATTTGGTGCTTAATTAAGTCCAATAAATTAGGGGGCCAAAAAATAATGTGAAATTGTAAGTGTATACAATTTTATCCATTACATTTAGCCCCCTCTTTGGTGAGAGTATGAACTTATGCTCGAAATCACACTAAAGTAGAGAAATATATGTCAAGAAGGGTTCAATTGTCCAAATGTTAGAGAGATAAGATGACTAGGGATCAAGGGAGGTGATCAAGCCACTAGGATCCAAGATCCCATGGAAAACCAACATAAGCACAAAGTAACACACATGTATGATATGTAGTAAGATAGGATACACAAACATATAGGTCAAAAGACATGAAGCATACACGGTGAAAACATAGATCATGATGGAACATAAAGATGATGATGAAATGAAAACAAACACAATGTAGAAATGATGTTAAAACAAAGAAGACACATAAAAAGGAACACAAAAAAACACAAGGTTAGTACTAAAAGATTTGAGTTGGTAAGGTAAAGAGACCTCGATCTTAAATTGTCTCAAATATCAAACATCATCCATCGAGTTTTCTTAACAAAATGATGCTCTCACAAGGATGTAAAATCAGATATGAAACACATGGCTCCATTGGGAAGCAAGTTGTATTATGCTAGGTGGACATGTTCAAAGGGTTCATGAATCACACCATAGAAAAGTTTGATATTTTCTAAGTGAATCACAAAGAAGAAGGCAAAAAAAGGTAGTGAGGATCGATTTTCACTAGGTGAGCCCCCAAGACAAGGATGAGAAACATAAACTAGGTCTACAAGGTTGAAAAATGGGAAGAATGAACTAGGTCTAGAATGTGTACCCATGTCAACAATACCAAGATTTATAATCCTTGATAACATTGATAAGGTGCTATGAAATGATCAAGATGATGTGCCAATGCTACACTAAGTTCAACTCCTGTGAACAAAGTGAAACAAAAAATTACCAAGGTTTAACATCATGGGGGGAAAATTAATAAGAATGACTCAAGGGGTGTTACAAAAAACACCACCACAAAAGGGGGTATTCCAATAGGTCAAATATCACAAGATGAAATGGATAAGGGTAATTTATGCCCCCCACTTAAAATGTCAACATACTTTCTATGCTGGTATTTTAAGGAGAAAGAGGAAAAGAAGGGATCCTTGAAAATAATGCACACCTCCCAAAACTAGTTATCTTTTACCCCCAAATGTAGATACAAGGACTATAAGTGTAATTAATATTTAATTACACGTGCATAACTTTACTTAAGTTTTGCTTAGGTAATAATTAGTTTACTTAATTAATAAGTAAGCTTTATTTGGTTGAGCTGTTTTTAGGTCAACATTAGGGTTGCATACTTTGCTTTTATAAAGCAAATAATCTCATTGTAATATTGAATTCCTGAATATATCATTTTGCACATTCGCATGCAAAGCTCTACTTTTTTATGTTTTCTCTTCTGTGGAAGGTGTTTAGGTTTGCATGTCTGATCTAGGGTTCCTAACATGGTATCAGAGCCTTGACATGCAGCCCCTTCTCAAATTTTGGAGAAATTCATTGCAGAGTTCGTTAGGGGTTCCTCGAGGATTTCATGACTTGAGTTCATCTATGCGGCATTTTCGATCAGATCGGGCCTTTCCATTGGATTCAGAGCACTGGAAAAAGTCAGGTTTGGCTTTTATTTTGCAGATTTTGGCCATGATTTGCCAGATCTGTGAGGGTTTCAAGTTGGGTGTTTTTTTTCAAGCTCTGGAGGTCACAATTTTTTCAGAGCATTTTGAACAGAAACGAAGGTCACCATTGCATTCGCAGCGGCCAAAAACCCTAAGATCGCCTTTCGTTTCGTCGATTTTGGCAAAGTTGATCCAGAGGGCAAATTTTTTTTGCATTTTTTTTGAAAAATGCAAAAAATGATGGTTCTTGGTTTTCGTGCCACCGCTTGTAGGTTTAATGGCACTCACCGTTGAGTGGCCACCCACCCACTGCTCCAGCCAGCGGTGCCATCGACATCCTCCACCCACCCACCACTGACCGTCGGCCCAGCCCCCGCGGGCCCATTCGAGCTCAGCCTCGGTCATATGGAAGAGCGGGGGCTACCCGCCAGCCCCTGAGGGCTTGTTTTTTGCAGCGGCGGTCATATGGGCGACCAGGGGCTCCGCCCCAGCCCCCTGTTCGCTAGCCCCTGGTCGCATGCAAGACTAGGGGCCAAAATTTTTTAGCCCCTTAGGCTGCTTGCAGGTCTTATTGGTGTTTCTGGAGAACTTTCATGAAATCGGGTATAACTTTTGTGTACGGTGTCCATTTATTGCAAACAAGATACCGTTGGAAAGCTGATTCCGGCTATGATGTTCTATTTTTCACTCTGGAGGGCATATCTTTTAACTTGGTGATCCTTTTTTCACCATTCTTGCGGAATTGGAAAGCTAGTTCAGTCCTCTACACAGATCTGAGGTCTATTTTTCATTTTCTATTTATGCATGTTAGGCATTCTCTCCTTTTGCAGTCATTGGGGATTGTAATAAATGAACTGATATAAAGTTCCTTCGGGGGGGTTTCTTGCATAATAATCTTCATCATGTTTTGTGGCAACTCGCATGGGTTGTAATCTGGTTTCTTACTTTCTTATTGGCCATATTTTGTCTTAGCTTGACACATACCAGATTCATTTTGGTTCACGCTTTAAATTGAGAGCCTATGGTTAGTGATCCGCATCAGATCCATCTCAGTTTGAGGGCCACTAAATTTGTGGTTATTGTTCCCAAGTCTGTATGGTACTTTTTCCCATGGAAGAGTTTCAGTCTCAGTTTTGACATCGGCATCGAGATTCACGGCTTCCAGATTCTGTCATCATCCTTTCATCTACTATTGCTTTATGGATTCCAGGGTTGTTCCAGTTTGGTGTTTTCGAGTGTTCCGTGGCATCGGGTCTGCTGTCACATTATTATGATTCCAATATGGTTTCTTGTAGATAGAAGTATCTTTCCTTGCTTGCCGGATTTCGGTTCCAGTGTTACTCCACAGTGTTCTTCCAGTGCTTCTTTGCAGCAGTCATCTCATTGTAGGGGGGTTGTCCCATTGGGTTTTCCTTCTCTACCTCATTATTGCATTTGTACATGGGTTCCTGATTAGGCCTTGTTATCGGGACCCATTCATGCTTTCTTGCATTCATCTTAGTATTAGGTGCATGCTTATTTAGTCTCCCTAAGTTGCACTTATGGAGGGGTGTTAGTGTAATTAATATTTAATTACACGTGCATAACTTTACTTAGGTTTTTCTTAGGTAATAATTAGTTTACTTAATTAATAAGTAAGCTTTATTTAGTTGAGATGTTTTTAGGTCAACATTAGGGTTGCATACTTTGCTTTTATAAAGCAAATCATCTCATTGTAATATTGAATTCCTGAATAATATTATTTTGCACATTGACATGCAAAGCTTTGCTTTTTTATGTTTTCTCTTGTGTGGAAGGTGTTTAGGTTTGCATGTCTGATCTAGGGTTTCTAACAAGGACAACCACACCAAGGACTATCATGTTGTTTCCATCAAAAATATGGTTGCACTTAATATTGTACCACCATGAATGGCAATGAGAAAAATACTTAAAGCTACCAATGCCACATAGTGATGAGAAATATGATAGGATGAAGATAATTATTGATTAGAGGAATTAGGTGCATAAACACAAGGAAGAGCACCACAATCCTTAAGATGTTGAATTTTATTATTCAAGGCCTTAAATTCATTGGTAGAATTACCATGCACTCGATGACATGCACAAAATGAGGTTTTTTTGTAGAATTTATTTCATGTTCTTGGAGGAAGAGTAATCATAAAGGCTTTGAGAATCCTCAACAATATATAATCTTGATCAATAATAGGAGATATTTCATTCTCTTGTGAAGACAAGCTTTCTTTCTTATCACAAGATTCCATACACACAATAGATGATAATGTAATAGATGAAGATGGAGATGAAGGTTGGAAACCTAGACCCTTCTTAGAAAAGTACAAAATAGACTTCACTTGATCCCTTTAATATTGTTTCATGTTTTGATTGCATCCATGTTTAGAAATAATTTTGTATCTAGGACTATTACATGCTTCCAACTCAAATTAAGACTATTTATCTCCATACTTTTGAGAAAAAATACCTTCTAAATTGTTAGATGCATAGGACAACTGAGAGGGGGGGCGATTTAGTTGTACATTAAAATATCAAAATCCTCATTATCATTTACATCCTTATTATCCATTAAATCCTTAATCATATTTAGCATGAAAGTAAACAAGTGAAGCAACAATATATCAAAACACCATGCACAATAGAACACAAGATTTACGTGGAAAACCTAAGAAGGGAAAAAACACAGTGATTATTAGCTCACTATATAAATGAATTGCAACACAAAATATAATAAGCTCACTACTGTAGAGATCACTACTCAAAAGAAAGAAGGGATCACTACCAATGGCTCACTCCTGGATTAGAAAGAGGAAAGAAAGGAACTATTACAAAGAGAAATCTATCTTAGAGAAACATGAAGATACACCACATTAACTCTGAACCATCTGTAACCTTTAGCTCACTGCCTTCAGTAACTTTAGGTACATTGAAAATGTAGAAACCTTTTGCTCACTACTTCTGATAGCCTTAATCATCAAATCTCACACTCACATCACAACTCTTGATCACAACTCACACCTCACACCACACACAAAATTATCCAAAACTCTATCTTGCATTTATACCACCCACAACCTTGAAAATATTCTCCAAGGTTGGTTATGCACATCAAATGTGCAATTACAAAATAGGTTGACACTAAATGCTTCCACGATGGAGAGAAGTGAAGGAATAAAACACCATGGGTTAACTAGGACCCAAAACTACACCAACACACTTTGTAAAGCTTCCACAAACAACACGCCACTTCAACAATTATCACTAACATGCCAAGTCAGCCAAACCTATATTAACACCCTTAACAATTAAGTTCATGCTTAACCAGGTCCAAAGACAAGTTCACAAACCACATAACAACACTCCACAATATCCATACAACATCTAAAAATACTCCAAAATCATCAAAATATTTTACAACTCTTCCCCAACCACTTGAAACTAAGAACACCATCATTTTGTTCAACCAGACACACTAGCACAAACATCCAACTGACTAACCAACTTTTTTGAATACCTCAACACCTAAAACCTCAAGGGAAGGTAGATATAGACATTATAATAATGTCACAAAATCAACAAGATAAAACCTCAATATAGAGAAATGCGGAACAATCTCATTTCTCCTAGACAACCTTCTTCACAGACACGCACACTTGTGAACACAACTTTCACTATCATACAATCTAGAACCTACAAATCTCGATATAACACCTCTAAACACCTCTGATCAACATATCAAAACCACATAAGCATAACTTCAATCATGAATAAATGCGAAGCACAACACTGAACACCACTCTGTCACATTGTAATCTCTTTTATTCAAATTTTCTCAAAATCACTTGGAAACCTAACAAACTTATTGCAATTGTAACTCTATTCATCAAGACATCAATGCAAACACTAATGAAAGAACCATAATTCCTTCTTATCAAATTACAACAAGCTATTGAAAACAATCTTCCCAACTATGACAACACCATTATCCTTCCAAAAAATTCAACACACAATCTCCATATAGTTGACATTAATGACCAACACCAACATCTATTGACATAAATGACAACACCAACAACATACTTGTAACATTCTTCCTTATTACACAAATAATTTATAATATTTTTGAAGTTATAAATCTTCCTCTCATGAGGGATGGGATTTGAAGAACCCCCATCACCATCATGGAGTGATGTTTTTGAATCCATATTTGATATAGAAGACAGAGCACTAGACTCTTTAGATTGTGAGATTTTGTACTCTCCCATAAAGGAAGGTGTATAACCTTATGAACCATAATTTTCATCTAAGATATTTTTTTTAGGTGAAAGACAATTAGGAGTTTCATCAACTTGAATAGGTTCTACCTTTGAGGTTGGAATGAAAGTATTAAGAGAGTTGGAAGTATTATATTCGGCTTAGGCTTGTAAGTTATAATTTTGTTTATCTTCTTCAACCAAGTACATATTGTTATTGTATTCATATTTAATCTCACAGTGAAGAGTAGAAAACACTCCTTTCATGGCATGAATCCATGGTCTACCTAAGAGAAGGTTGTATGAAAGAGATCCTGACATGATATGGACAAGAGTAGGAAAAAAAATGAGTCCAACCTCAATGGGTAATGTGATCATTCCTAATGGTTGTGTATAGGAGTGAATTTGCACCCCTAGTGCAAATTCCCCTTTTTCTCTTCTCCACTTTAGAAAACCAAATCCGAGAGAAAAATTCCACCTAAGCTCACTACTCGCATCACACTTGGTGCCTGCTTTGTGTTTCAGTGGGGGAATTTCTATCTAGGATGCCCATGTGGCGTGTAGACATCTACGAGATGCATGACAGATTCCTGTGTCTCGAGCCTACAGAGGCGTTACTATAGACATCCAAATTTGACCACTTCCATATGGTCAAAATCCTATCATTTTTTCATCTAATCTGTCTATATTAATTAAATGAAATATTTAAATAATATTATCCCATTCTCTAAGATTCCTAAAAGTATTTAATTAAATACTTTATCCTTTACCATTTCCTATCTAAATTAAATAAATCAATCAATTTATTTAATTTAGTCAATTATCCTCTTCAATTTTAAATTCATTATTTCTCTCTCCTTGTCCCATCCTCCATAACCTTTTCACTAATCCAGATTAATCTAATTAATCCTTCATTAGGATGTGCATATCCTTAATTAGGATTAATTTCACATCCTCCATATTTAGCCACTTGCTTCTAATCCTCATTAATTTGTCTAATCACCTCTTTGCACAACTTTAATCCTAATCACTTACCTTTTCCAAAATTTCCTTAAGTCAACCTTTCATGGTACTTACCTTTTTTGGGTTGACCTCTTCCCCATGTGAATTAAAAATTCACACTTATTCCCCCCATGCACTTTCTTCCCCATGACCTCTCAAAGGTCACATCAAGTACATGGACATATACCTCCTTTTGGAAGACCTTGTCTTATCCATGGGTCTCTCCCAAGATTGTGAATTTTAAATTCACTTTTATTCCTCCAATGCCTTATCCAATTCCCATGGTGACAAGAGTGGACTTTCTAAAAGTCCCCACTTTTCACTTTCAGCCCCACTTGGGGACAAGGAATCCCTTTTTTCAAAAATCCTCTTCAATCCCAAGGGACCCCATTCGGCCATTTTTTGGACCGGCTCTTCATCCTCATTGATTTGGGTGACATTTCCCTTGTCTTGGGTGTCCTTTCCCTCAAAGGGGAGGCTCTACCCTCAAAGGGGCGGCTCTGCCCTCAAACAGGGGCCAAATAGCCTTTTTCTTCTTCATCTAGGACCCAGTTCAACCATTTTTTGGACCCGTTCTTCATCCTCCTTGATTTGGGTAGCCTTTCCCTCAAAGAGGCGGCCCTACCCTTAAACAGGGGCGAAACAACCTTTTTCTTCTTTATCTAGGACCCTATTCGACCATTTTTCGGACTCGTTCTTCATCCTCCTTGATTTAGGCAGCCTTGCCCTTGTCTTGGGCATCCTTGCCTTCAAAGGGGTGACCCTACCCTCAAAGCGGTGGGCATACCCTCCAAACAGTCATTTTCATCTTTCGTTTGCCAATCGTTTTCCCATTTCAGGTACCTATTTTCCCGTACCAAGTGGTGTTCTCCTATTCCGGGTATCCGTTCACCCGTTCTGACCATCCGTCTACCCATTTTGAGCATCGTTCCCTTATTTTGACCATATTTTCTCCTATTTTGGGTTTATGTTTCCCTATTCTGAGCATCCGTTTTTCTATTCTAGGTATTCATTTTCCCATTCTGAGCGTCGTTCTCCTGTTCTGGGTATCCGTTTGCCTCTTCCAAGCATCCGTTCATCCATTCCAAGCATCTGTTCACCCATTCCGACCATCCATCTACCCATTTTGAGTATTAGTTCACCCGTATAGATAGCCCATTCATCCATTCTGAGCATCCGTTTACTCGTTTTGTGCATCTGTTTATTCGTCCCGATAGTTTGTTTTCCCATCCCGATAGTCTATTTGGTCATTCGTTCCCTTTATTCAACATCGTTCAACTATTTAGACAAGTCTGGAGGTTGTCCCTGGCCTAAGACAGGTGAATGAAAGCCTCCTCATTTTCAGGGTCATTCACCATGAACACCCTTCTCATCCATCCGCTTTCATCAGTCAGACCATGTAGAAGTATCTCGGAGCCCCCTTAGATCATATGTCCATCATCGTTTCATCAATTTGAATCCTCTAGACTTTTTTTTTGAGGTTTTCATCCAAGTTGGTATAAGTGTCTAATCTCGATCATTATCCATCCTAAATCAGTAAATCATCATTACAACCCAATCAATCTACTTCTATCTTGAGGTAGATTCGATGTTGTAATCATCCTATTCACAATCCAATCCAATTGTCAGTGCTTTACGCCATCTAAGTAAAATCTCTGAACTAGGTCTAGAATCCATTTCATCCTCTTATCTGATCAATTATCTGATCTTGTCTCATCAATCTTATCACATCCCATCATCCTAATCTAAGCTTTAATCCCATCATCTGAATCAGAGCTTTAATCCAATCCCCATATGAGCTTAACCTAAATCCCAATGTGAGCTTTAGTCCACCTATATCTTCTTCCATCTTCTCCCAATCCATCCCATTTATCTTTGCATCATCTATTATGTCCCTCTAATAATCTATTCCCATCTTCTCAATCTGTATCCCCTTCATATAACATCATGAATCCTTATCTTCCTCTCACGTGACCAATAATAGTAGTCAAGGGGAATCCTAACTGCGTTGATGATGATAATAAAATTATTGTTGATAAAGAATAGTGTAATCTAGATCCCCTTGATGCTATCATTGCTACCAAGCTTCTTTTGATCCCCTCTCCAAGTCCATCCATTCTTCCAAACTATCCCCCCATGCCTTCATCCACATCTAATAATAGTCCTTACGCTAACAAGGGATATCCAATACCCTCACCATCCACATATCCATCATGGCATCCCTCTGCATCGTTCTCCTATCCAACATCCCCATCCTCCAATAGTATTAATCCACCTTCCCCATACTCCTATCCTTATCATCATCAAAAATCCCAATACCTCTACCTTAATCCCGTATCCCAATATTCCCATCCTAATCCAACACCCATGCCTTTCTATCATAATCCACCATCCCAATTTTCATCTTATCCTAATCTACCATCCCAATCTTCTTATCCTCCACCCATATCCTCCTACACACATACATCACCCATGTACTCTTATCCTAATCCACCATCTCAACCTTCCTATCCTAAACCACCATCCATGTCCTCCTATGCCAATCCACCATCCATGTCCTCCTATGCCTATCCACCATCCATTTCCTCCTATGCTAATCCACCACCTCAATCTTCCCATCCTAATCCAACATCCACACCTTCCTATCACAATCCACCATCTCAATATTCCTACTATAATCAACCATCCCAATCTCCCCAACCTAATCCAGCATCCACATCCTCCCATGTCAGTTCCCCCTCCATAGAATTATATCTTAATCCTTCCTCCAATTCATCATATCCTCCATCTCCTCTTATTCCTACATCCAATCCCATCCACTCATCTAATCCTAATCCACCAATCCCTAATCCTAGTTCTCCACCCATCCATAATTATCCCTCCATTCCCATCACCCCACCTGAACCTATAATGCCCAAATATCTCCTTCCAAATATCATCCAAGGACATGGTAGAAGAGACATCCCCAAATCCACATCTTGATGTTGTGGAACCATGCCATTCCACTCTATCATATCTGGTCACTAGTGATGAGGGCCCCCTCCATTATACACCTATCACTCCCATTACCATTCCTAACACCATCCAAATAGTTGAAACCATTAAACCCACTGAATCCATTGAATCCCCATCTCCTACTCCTCGAATCACTGAAACCAATGAAGACACCAAAATCCAATCCGCTACCCCAAGCCCTTGTATCACTTGAATCCAATCCCATGACCTTCATGAATCCTTCATCCTCCATCTTCCCTAGTCAAGGATTCTCTCCAACACTCCTCCCTCGTCATTCCCCCCACACAAGTTGTTCCATGCCAAGATCTTGATCCAAAGCCTACCGATATATCCTCTACCCCAAGTCAAGATCATAGCCCTGTATCCATCCCATCTCATGATTCCTTTCCTCAACCGAATCCTGATCCTACCATCCTATCTACTCAATCTGAAGATCACACTAGCTCATCCACTCCAACCCATGATCCCCTTTGCACTCAAGATCCAATCGCTCCATCTCATGAGCCCTTATCACCCACTGCCTCAAATCAGGATCCTACCATACCACCTAATCTCGACTCCTTATTACTTCCTCCTCCCAATGAGGATGTTGGAATCCCACCATCTCTGTTGCATGATCCTTCATCATTGCCCAGCTCTACCATCCCACAACCACTTTTATATCACCTTGGTAACATTAAACTCATCCATGGTGGTCTTTTTGTAGAAGAAAAACAAAGTATATGCACCACCCTTCCTCCTCCACCTACTAATGGACTCGCATCATGCTTCCAAAAGAATAAGAATCCCACCATAGATCACATGTTCAAGACATATGAACTATCAAGGAAAAGTTATAGGCCTTCATGAGAAAGGTATTTTAGAGCCCATCCAAGTCAAAGAGCACCCGTGTGCAGGTGGTCTTAGATATATCTCCCAAGAATCACAATCCAAAAATGTTGATACAACCTCCATACATCCTAAGCGAGCCTCTTCCAAAGGAACGAGAGGTACTTCCAACCGCTCTACCAAATCCTTTGTCTCCATCCCTCCTCCTCCATCGTATTACCGCAAAACAACCGTCCATCTTCCTCCTTCATCCTCTAAGTCCATTTTGGGTCCTTATGTCCCTCCTCCACCATTGCTCATCCTCCATCTACTACATCTACTTTGGTTCCTTATGTACCTCCATCCACCATAATACATCCTCCATATACAACATCCATTTTGGGCCCTTATATCCCCAATTCACCCCCTCCATCCTATCCTATTTATCCTCTCATCCATCCATCACCTATCCCTAGCACACATCACAAGAATCCTCAATTCATAACTCCTAACTAGGATCAACAAAGGAACCCCTCCATGCATTCTATCTCGCATCCTCCATCCACACACCATCGTCAAAATCCTACCTCTATCCCTCCATCCATGTCTTCTCCACATCATCCATCTCCTCATATCCATCACAATGCTACTAAAAGCACTTTGGATGCCAAAGAACAAATGAATCAATCTCAACATCCACATGGATCTAAAGCTCCTCATGTCCCCTTCAAAAGACATGTCGAAGGAAAGAAAAATAAATCCAAAAGCCAAATCAATCCAAAATGCCACAAAGGCCCACCAAAGAAAAAATCAAAACCATGTGGATTCCTAAGAAAAAATAGGACATGCCTTCAAATGAGAAATCCCTAAAGACATCCAAAGTTGCTAATCCCAAAGCTAATCATTTGCATCCTCCATCTCCTAAATCTGTTTTGGCTCCCTTCTGTCCCAAAATTCACTATCTCTACTCCTCCATTATCTCCACACTCACCGTCCATTCATCCACTTATCTTCTCACATCCACCATCACATGTGCCAATGTTGGTCCTGAACACAGTCCCCCATCACACATCCACTCCATCATTCCATCCATACACTTTCCAACATCCTATACATTATCCTACATATCTACCCTATCAAATCGCTTTGATCCATCCCCTTGCATAATCCATCCATTCTAATAAGGTTTTACCAACATCCAATGGTCACTTTTCACATGGGCTCTTATCACCTCACATAGAACTTGATGCTTGAGTCCTTCATCCATCCCCTTTATCACATATCTTCCAAATTCATATATCCATATCCCTATCTTTAGCCATATTCTCCCACATCATAGTCCAAAAGATCGGAAAAAATAAAAAAAGAAAAAAAGAGAAAAAGAGAAAAAAATAAAGAAAAACAAAAGAAAATAGTAAAGAAAAAATACTTTGTCCAATGATGAAAACTTGGCAAACAAGCATCTTGGATAAGTACAATGATGAAAACCTAGGAAATAGGCGTCATGCATAAATCCCCCATCCAGTCTACTTCCACAATTGGGGGCAACTTCCACCTACGCATTCATTTCCTCCATCTCCTACATCTGCCTATCCTCCACATCCTACCCATCATATCCCATTTGTATCTAGTCCCTCCATCTTCGTTGTGATCTTGACCTAGATAGGGGCAAACATATATACTTTCTTTGGACACCTCTTGGCATATATTCCCCTCATCCATACACTATCATTTTCCTTATCCTCCCCATCTACTTTTTTGATCGATGCATCCATCTACCTTCATTATCCATCCAATCATGCCACCATCCATCTCCCTTCCTTATCTATATCTCCTATCCATGTTCATCTCACTCCCTTATTCACCCGTCTTGATATATTCCATCCCTCTTGCCTCGTCACACATGACATATTTAGAGTGGGGGAATCTCCTTATTTGTGATAGAGTCCTTGGAGACATTGTCCATCCATCCCTCCAAGTAATACCTTCCACCTCCCCATCCTTATCTCCCTATCTACCCATCCACTAAACCTTTTCCATCTTTTCATCCTTATCTCCTCATCCATTTATCCATCCAGTAATCTATTCCATCCTTCCACATCCTTATCCCTCTATCCACCTATCCTAACATCTTTCTATCTCCCCATCTTTATCAATCCATCCATTTTCCTCTATGTTTCCTTTCATCTCATAATCCCTTTTCATTGGTATTTAGTTATAGGCTACCCCCCATGCAATCCAATGCCATGCTATCTCACTATCCTCACTCCTATGTATTTCCTACATCTTCCAAATAACTTATCATTTTTCATCTCTCATCTATCCATTGTCTCATCCTCCCACTTCATCTTTCAATGATCTGAATAAATATCCCATCCCTGAGCTTCACATAATCCACATCCAACATATCAACCATCCTATCTGCACGACCTATCCTAGCTCATCATATTAGCTCCATCATCATATCTCCCCACCATGGTTATCCCCAGTCTGTTGTATGTCATTGGTCTTATGTCGAACTACGTTTCCTTTATGCTTTCAAGTAGGCAGGGTCAATCATTTGATCCGCCCCCAGGGTTTTGTCATTTGTCTGTCGTCTATCTTTGGCCTTGTGTCAAACTACATTTACCTTGTGCTTTCACATAGGAAAGGTCGATCATTTGATCTGCACCATCCATCGAGGTATCCATTGTCCTCTTTCTACTTTTATCCATAGCCTTTTGTCGAACTACATTTCCATTTCGCTTTCAAGTAGGCAAGGTCAATCATTTGATCTGCCCTTAGGGTTCTGTCTTTTGTTTTTCTTTTTTGTCTTTGGCTTTGTTTCAAACTACGTTGCCCCTATTCTTTCACATATGAAAGGTCGATCATTCGATCCACCCCCAAGGCATTTTTTCATCCAATAAACACCATCCATTGAGGTCTCCATTGTCCTCTTTCCGCTTTTATCCATGGTCTTTTGTCAAACTACGAGGGCTCTACACTTTTATGTAGGCAAGGCCAATCTTTGATCAACCCACAATTCCCTAGGTCTTTAGGGTGTATCAGTATTGTGTCCCCTAGGTCGTTAGGGTGCACCAGTCTCGTATCTTGTGTCTCATTCATCGTGTCATGTCATCAAGTATGTCCTTATCTAGCTGGTTCTTCACAAATGGAATCCATTTGTGTCATAAGATTTAATCGATTTTCGAATATCCTGCATCATTATCGATATTTTAGTCTAGCATCCATCTTTGGTCTCAATAGGATGTATTCTTCCTAATAGACTGCATCAAACCCATCCATCACCTTGATCCTATGGCAAAGGACTTTTGAAATTGATTGCAATATTTTCATACTTTTAGCTTTTGTTTATCCTTTGAGCTCCCTATCATCACTTGTCAAGGCCACCATGATCTATCATATTATGGTGTGTTTTGACTGGTTAATATTGCGGCATATCTTGATCTTTGTGTGTTTTTTTCTTCTTGGTTGTCCCACGTAGTACCCACCAAAACCCCTGAGGTCTTGTGTTACACTGGGGCATCCTTTTGTGCTTGTGGTTATCCCAATACCTAGCCCGACCAAAGTCATCATGACTCTGGGGTGTTGGGATAGCCTCCTTGTTTGTTGTGTTTTTGTATGCATTAGACACTAATCTACCATTGTTCTATGTACCATGGTATCTAGTGTCTTATTCTATAGTAAAAATCAATGCTCCAAAAATGGAAAATTGCATTAGGAATACATATCATTACATCTTTACCTCCATCACCTTCATTTATTTTAACCATCTCACATCTCCATCCAAGTTTAATCCATTCCATCTAACACAAATCATCTAATCACATCCTTGGTCTTGTTCCTATCCTTGCTACAAGCCTTGACCCAATCACCATCATCATCATCACCGAGATGTATCCTCCCCTATCTTTTGTGTTGTTTGGGATGTATCATTCCCTTATCAACAAAAATCTCATCATTGGGATGTATAGTTCCCTATCCTTGAGTTTTTTTTGGATATATTGTTCCCTCATCAACAACACTCCATCCATCATCAGTCCATCCTAGCTTGTAGCTTGACTGGGGCAACATCATATTTTCCCTTGAATCCATTTGTGCTTGCCTTTATCTTTTATATTATCATCATCTCTCATCCATCATTTGGCATCATCTTTCCCATCTACCCTTGCATCATCTCATCCATTTTGAGAGCACACCCGCGTTCTCTTGAACACACATGTCCTCTCGAGGGGGAATCATCAATCCCCAATCTTCATCTTCACTCCCATCACCTTTCCTCCTAAGTCACTCCTCGAATGACTGGGGCATCTTCCTTAAACTAACCCTCTTCTTCTAGGTTCTATATTTTAATTTTCTTTGAAATGATGCTACTTCGTAACACCATATCAAAGAGGGGAAAAATGTAGACATCCAAATTTTACCACTTCCATATGGTCAAAATCCTATCATTTATTCATCTAATCCGTCTATATTAATTAAATGACATATTTAATTAATATTATCCCATTCTCTAAGGTTCCTTGAAGTATTTGATTAAATACTTTATCCTTTACCATTTCGTATCTAAATTAAATAAATCAATCAATTTATTTAATTTAGTCAATTATCCTCTTCAATTTTAAATTCATTCTTTCTCTCTCCTTGTCCCATCCTCCATAACCTTTTCACTAATCTAGATTAATCTAATTAATCCTTCATTAGGATGTGCAAATCCTTAATCAGGATTAATGTCACATCCTCCATATTTAGCCACTTGCTTCTAATCCTCATTAATTTTCCTAATCATGTATTTGCACAACTTTAATCCTAATCACTTACTTTTTCCAACATGTCCTTAAGTCAACCTTTCATGGTACTTGCCTTATTTGGGTTGACCTCTTCCCCATGTGAATTAAAAATTCACACTTATTCCCCCCATGCATTTTTCTTCCCCATGACCTCTCAAAGGTCACATCAAGTACATGGACAAAGACCTCCTTTTGGAAGACCTTGTCTTATCCATGGGTCTCTCCCATGATTGTGAATTTTAAATTCACTTTTATTCCTCCAATTCCTTCTCCAATCCCCATGGTGACAAGAGTGGACTTTCTAAAATTCCTCATGTATCACTTTCAGCCCCACTTGGGGACAAGGAATCCCTTTTTTGGGAAATCATCTTCAATCCAAAGATATTTTCAAGTATCTTGGGACCACATGGCCTTTTTCACATCATTTTTACTTCCTCCATCTCACCCTCCACATGGAAATATGTGAGGGCTTGTGAGTCCTCAACTGACCACAACCCTTCATCTTGTCCATGGTGGATCAATCTCAACCATCCATTTTTCTTTAAATGGAGGGCATGGGCCTCATGTTAAAGGTTAGAGTTTGGGGGTCTTATGCATTCTTATCACACTTATGCTCTCAAGCCATTTTGCATTCTAGCCATTATTGAAGTTATCTTGCATTTTGCATTCTTGTAGCCATTATTGCACTCATCCACCATCATTCATAATCCAACTACCACTACCATCACAAGCTTGCCATCAAGGAGCACACATCCAAAACACTATCAAGGGCCAACCAAGGATCAACACAAATAAAAGGTATATCTTCTTGTTGTTTTATCTTTCTTTTATTTGTGTTCAACGTAGCCTAATCTTGAGGTGGTTTAGTGTAGGTTTACCTTGCATTCCTTAATTAGTTTTGCATATTAGGAGGCAATAAATTTCACTTCACACAGTTACTATTCCAATTGGAAGTCGATTTTTAATGCCCTCTTTGGCCGACCGACCCGAATATGGTCATTTTCTTCTCTCTTTCCTTTATATTCACTATTACTGCTTCGATTTAGCATCTCTTGGATATTTGGACCTCTCCATCATTTCTAGCTCTCTCTTCACTCTCTAGCTCTCCACAAGCTCCAAGTAGCTTCTTCACCATCTCTTAAAACACTTTACACTTCACAACAACAATATCAACACTCCATCACTTCAGTAGAGCAAGTGTGGAATGAAACACCATGGCAACAGATTTTTGAGTTCCTCTCATTTTCTCCCCCACTAGCCTTGAGTTCTTTGGGTGGAGGTGGTAAGATTTCACTCCTCTCCTCTATTATTTGGTTGAATAGCATAACACTATTTTGTAGTTCTTTTGTGTTTACTTCATTTCCTATATTTCTCTCTATCTATCTTGTTGTCTGTGTAGGTGGGAACACCAAAACAGGGGTTTCACTGAGGAAAAACCCTATACAGGCCCAAAACTTTCTCTTTCTTGTGTGAAAGAATTAAAGACATTCACGAGCTGGAGGCTTCATCATTTGAACAGTCATAAGCATTTCCTTTCCCTTCCTCTCCTTGTCTTTATCTTTTCTATTTCAGTCTACTTCAATTCCATCACATTTTGTTATTTCTTACACTATAGAAGTTCTCAGTAATCAGATTGCTAGTAGTCACTTAGTTGTTCTTTGTGATAAAATCGCTTGCTGGTCCACTCGAGATGCTAGTGCAGCTCTGGGACACCATTGCGTTGTGCTATCATCCATGTTTTGCACTATCGTCCTTTGGCCGAGAGCTTGTCAGTTTGTCCAAAGAATCTCTATGACCTGCTTTTTTTGGCTCTAGAACTCTCGCCGCTGTCCTTTGAGGTAGTTTAGGGTAGTTCACCTTGTGAGGATCTCTAAGTGAAGAGAACTCATGAGTAGTGAATCCCCCTTCTCTACATTTTGGTGAACCCACCGTGAAGAACAATGTTCTTCAAAAAACTAGGAATTTATTTACCCCTACTTGGTGGGGTCATAAATTTTGACTCGGTGCTCAGAATTCAGAACCGTTTGCACCGTTGGAAAGGTCTCCTAGAGAACTAGTTTAGTCCCTTAAATAATAGTGCCTTTGACAATCAAATTTTAGGGACTGACGCAAGTTCTGAACCCAAATTCTGCTTCAAAGACCTCCAAAAATGCAAATTACTAGAACATAAGAAATACCTTAAAATTATAATGAATTTAATATCTTCTTTTATTAGTTTTGCATCTAATTTTGTTCAAAATATTAATGATGTTCCATTTCATGCATGTGATGGTGAATTGGCTTTTCCTATGTCACTCAGTGTCTTTGATACTTCTCACAAAAGTCCTCTTGCTTCGAAGGATATTTTTTTGCAAGAAGATGAAATCATTGATACCTTTCTAGATGTTACTCTACCTTCTATTCATTCCAATGCACTCTCTTCTAGAGATGATGCATTTTTGAATGATGAACCTACCCCTCATTCTAATGCACTCTCTTCTAGGGTTGTTGCATTTGTGAATGATGAATTTCTTATCTATTCTAATGCACTCTCCTCTAGAGATGATGCATTAGTGCATGATTAATCTCCTTCCACATTTGATCCTATTTGGATCGATGTTGAGAATATGTCTTCGAATAACTATTCTACTAGTTGTGATGATTCTGTAAATGTAATCTATGTCTCTTCTACCCCTAAAAGGCCTAAGAGACCAATCATTTACATGACTTCAGCTAGTCCTTCTCCTAAAAGGGTTTTTTCTATCGATGGTGTCCCATTTGATAGTAACTCTCCTGATATTTTTGAGGCTCCCTCTTATAGAGGGGTAGGCCATACTTATGATACTAGAATGAATAAAAAACTAAGCCTTCTTCAAGCACCTGAACCTATGACTAAAGCACCTAGTGATAATGATCTTTTCAAGCAGCCCCAAGTTACTCCGGATAAGATCTCACTGTGGGACTTGCTTCAGTCTTCTCTGATTTATCAAGGTATGCTTCAAGGATCCTTGCAAAATATCCTCTTGTCTTCTTCTGCTAGGCCAGTAGATTCTGATGCGTTGATGGTGTATATTCGTGTGGATTCACCGAATATTACGCTCTATCCCCAGGAACTCCCACCTCTAGAAGTACAGAAGCAAGCAAACCCTTTAATGATTATAGTTAATATTAATAAGATTGGAATTAGATGTACTCTCATTAACACTAGTTCGATGCTTAACGTATGTAGCATTGATCTATTACCTAAGATTAATATTGATCCATCTTCTATTAATGCTTCTTTTGTTGACATTCGTGGGTTTGATAATGTTAGTTGGCAAGCCCTAGGCACGATAGTCTTGCCTTTGAGGTTGGGACCCATTATTGTACCTACCCTTGTATATGTTATGTCAATGAAGTTACCATATAACCTTCTTCTTGGTAGACCATGGATTCATGCTATGGGCACAGTCCCGTCTACCTTACACAAATCAATTAAGTCCATTTGCAATAATTGAGTAGTCACAATCAAGGCTGACCCTGATTCTATACACTTGTGTGAGATGGCAACTATTGGTCAAGCCTTGGTTGTGCCTACTCTTATCCCTTTGGTATCTTCCAATGTGTCGATGTTTACTCCAACAGTACCTACTACAAAGGATACTCTTGAGATAGATGTCCCTGAAGAAGATCCTTTTGAAGTAATAAATATTAATCTTGTTCCTTCTACTTCCTCTCAAAGGAATGCATGTCTTGGTGATGATTGGGTTCCTTCAGACTTTACAGATTCCTTCATTCAGGAATATAAAGTTGACCCGATCTGCTTAGACCTTCTTACAACATCATTCACACCAGCTATTGAAGATGCTTACTCTTTTGCATCTTGGGGTAAAGTGAATGCAAATTGTAATGTTCTTTGTGTAGATTCTCCTTTTGAGGAAGATGATCACACTTATGTTAAGGAGGTTAATTTTGGAAGTACTATCAAGGAGGTTGATGGTGATCTTGTAGAAGAGTGTGATCCCCCTTGCTGGAAAATCACTCTCCATGGGGATCCTGCTTCATCATCTTCTATATTCATATCTTCTTCTTTTGAGAAGTCAAAATTTTCTTTGCAAGAGAAAGGGTTGCTTCCTGCTCCTCATACTTTATCAAAGCAAGAGTGTATTTTGTTGTGGCTTCTTAAATCCCTCTTAATTACTCTTCCTCCTCCTACATGCAAGAAATATCATACACATGATAAAGAAAAATATTCTTTCTGCGCATACCATCAAGTGCCTGGCCATTCCACTAGTGAATGTAAGGCATTGAAGGATAAAATAAAACAACTTCATGATTTAGGTTCCTGTTGATGCACTTGTCTTTCCTTCACATAATTAGTGATATCGAGGTTTACCTCTATCATGTACGATCTAAGTATCTTGCATGGTTCTCCTCCCCTTTATGCAGGGGGTAGTGATAACTTGTTTTGGAGATGTGTTTCCTTCATAAGGACCCCCTCTCTTCTCTCCATCTTTCAAATGTAGTGTCCCTTGAGTGGACCCCTTTTCCTTTTGGAGGGTTCCCGAGGGACCTCTTTGAAAGCTTTTCTCTCAAATGAATTATTTGTGTCTAGCTCGGGGGCAGCCTAACTAGAGTTACTTCACATCTTTGCGTCTAGCTCAGGGGCAACCTAACTAGACTCACTTCAAATCTTGGCATCTAGCTTGGGGGAAGCCTGACTAGACATATTTTACATCTTTGTGTCTAGTCTAGGGGCAACCCGACTAGACCTACTTCACATCCTTACATCTAGCTTGGGGGTAGCCTAACTGGACTTCACTTTTCAAACAGTGCATCCCTTGAGTGGACCCCTCTTCATTTTGAAGGGTTCCTAAGGCACCCCTTTGATATTCTTCCAACTTGACAATGGCCTACATGACTATCTGCTTACTTTCTCTATAGGACTGATAACCTGTAGAGCTCCTACATTCTTTGATATGGGCTCTACTCTGAAGCGGGTTTTTCTTTTATCACTTTTACTCTGTGATACAGGCTCTACTCCAAAGTGGGTTTTTCTTTTATCACTTTTACTCTATGATATGGTCTCTACTCCGAAGCGGGTTTTTCTTTTATTAGTTTTAATTTGTGATGCGGGATCTACTCTGAAGTGGTTTTTTCTTTTATCACTTTTACTCTATGATACTAGCTCTACTCCAAAGCAGGTTTTTCTTTTATCACTTTTACTCTGTGATACAGGATCTACTCCTAAGCAGGTTTAGCTTTCACCATATGCCTTGTTTACTATGTGGTGTGGGTTCTACTCCAAAGCATGTTTTTCTTTCACCATACACCTTATTTACTGTGTGGTGTGGGTTCTACTCTAAAGGGGGTTTTTCTTTCACCATGTGCTTTGTCCATTTTAGTTACGCTCTCTCTTTCTATCTTTCTCTTCTTAATTGTATATACTGGGTCAAAGATCTACATTTTCTTCATCCTGAGTATATGCTTCCTTCGCTTTTCCTACACTCTTGGGTTCACTAGATCGTGTTCTACTTCCTCGACGGTACAGGTATACATTTCTAACTTTGTTACTTCTTCGATGTAATTTACCCAAGCACTCATCACTATTCATGCTTGCTAAAGTAGGGGAAAAATGTATAGGAGGAAATTTTTACCCCTAGTGAAAAATCCCCTTTTACCCTTCTCCGCTTTAGAAAATCAAATTCGAGGGCGAAATTCCACCTAAACCCACTGCTCACATCACACTTGGCACCTACTTTGTGTGTCAATGGGAGTGTTTCTATCTAGGATTCCCATGCGGTGCGTAGATGTCTACGCAATGCACTAACACCCCTGATAGATTCTCATGTTTGGAGCCTGCAAAGGCATTACCATTCTCATTGGGAGTCAATTTGTAACATCCTCTTCGATCGACCGACCCGAATATGGCCATTTTCTTCCCTCTTTCCTTCATATTCACTATTCTTGCTTCCATTTTGCATCTCTTGGATCTTTGTACCTCTCCATCCTTTCTAGCTCTCTCTTCACTCTCTAGCTCTCCACAAGCTCCAAGCAGCTTATTCACCATCTCTTCAAACACTTTACACTTCACAATAGAAACATCAACACTCCATCACTTCAGTAGAGAAAGTGTGGAATGAAACACCATGAAAAAAAAGTCTTTAGTTCCTCTCATTTTCTCCCCCACTATCCTTGAGTGCTTTGGGAGGAGGTGGTAAGATTTCACTCCTCTCCTCTATTATTTGGTTGAGTAGCATAACACTATTTTGTAGTTCTTTTGTGTTTACTTAATTTCCTACATTTCTCTCTATCTATCTAGTTGTCTGTGGAGGTGGGAACACCAAAATGGGGGTTTGACTGAGGAAAACCCCTATACAGGCCCAACACTTTCTCTCTTTCTTATGTGCAGGAATTGAAGAGGTTCACGAGCTGGAGGCTTCATGATTCACATGGTCGTAAGAATTTCCTTTCCCTTCCTCTCCTTGTCTTTATCTCTTCTATTTTAGTCTACTTCAATTCTATCACATTCTGTTATTTCTTACACTCCGGAAGTTATCAGTAATCTGATTGCTAGTAGTCACTTATCTGTTCTTTGTGATAAACTGACTTTCTAGTCTGCACGAGACGCTAGCGCACCTCTAGGATGCCAACGCACCACGCTGTCATCTATGTTCTATGCTGTCATCCTTTGGCCGAGAGCTTGTTGATTTTTCCAAAGAATCTCTATGACCTACTCTTTTTGGTTCTAGAAATCTTTCCATTGTCCTTTGAGGTAGTTTAGGGTAGTTCACCCCATGAGAATCTATAAGTGAAGAGAACTCATGAGTAGCGAACCCCCTTCTCTATAGGTTTCTTATTAACATTGTCAAAGACATGAATATTACCATCATATGGTCATATAATCTTCTTGTCTACACCAATTTCATCTAGGAGATCAATGCTACAAATATAATTAAGACCTACTCTATTTTCTATGAGAGTACTCCTAGCTATAATTTCATTAATGATCACCTTTATCATTAGGGCTTCATGTTTGTTTTGGATGTCAAGTGAGGGTAATTTATGTTGAGTGAAAGTAATATCCAAATTTTTCACTTGCATACAATCAAATGAGGTAGCTATATCATTTGGTTTAATCAAGGGTGGGATGCCAACCTTCTTCAAAATCTCTTGGATCACCCTATTGTATGTAGGTGATATTTGAATCAAATCCCAAAGGGATATGTTTGCCAAAGTATGAAAAAATTTCTCAACAAGATCATATTATTTATCACTACGCTAAGGAATGTTATATGTGTGAGAAATTGTGTGAGAAATGGTGTGATAACCTAGTTTTTATGCCACATGCTTACTACTAAGCTACCTTGAAAAGTTTAAGATAGCACCTAGAGTTTTTTTTTTTTGAGGTGGTCCTATGATGGGAGTTGGTTTATGAGGCTCATTAACTAAAGGAGACCCAATTGTTACTTGCACATTCATAACCTCAACTAATTTATCTACTTTTTGATGCACTTTTATTAAGGGGTGATCTAATGTCAACTTAGCATCTTCATATATGTCATCCATCTTACCATTTATTGAAAGAAATATATCAATTATTTTATCCTCCTATGCCATAATGTCTTACCGAGTAGAAGAATTATTGAGAGAGAGACAATCAAGATTCTCATTCCAGTCACTAATTGAATCCTCTAACACAACAATGCCTTCTTCACAAGTGGGTGAGGTATCAAGAGAAGAACCAATATGATTGCCATGATTGTCCATGATTTCATACTTTTGCACCAAATTTTTCTCACAAGTATGAAATATGTTGGGAGGTAATGAAGATTAAGTGATATTAAGAAATGTTTCAATGATTTCATTTTCTTGTGTTAAGATACTCTTACAATCATGAGGGATATTATGAGAATAACTATCACGAGTATCAGTGATTGCATTTAGTGGAAGGCTAGAAGCCTTAGTGGACAATCTAGGTGATACGAATTCTCTAATGGCATCATCTAACATTTCAAATTCATCATAACTAAAGGGATTGGTAAATATAGAATGTGATTGTGGAAAGATATCTAACATTATTAGTTACTAATCTATCCCAATTATGCAATGCTTCAGAAAATATACACAATTTTCCTATAAATCTAATTATCTTTAATACTAAAATGTAACAATTTCTCATGAATTTTCAACAAATGAAGTAAAATGATAATCTCTTTAACATGTAATAACAATTTTCTAGAATTTCAAATTAGATAGTTGCAAGCAGAAATAGGTTGATAATGTAGAGACAACAACATGTGAAAAAGTTTCTTGAGACACCTGTACAAGGATAATGTTACCCAAGGGAATTTAGGTCCTTGATTACGGTCCAAAAAACTAAAAAAATGAATTTTATGTTGTTGTTTAATGTTTCTTTCTTTGGTTGAAAATAGATTAAACAAATGGTATTTTTCCATATTTTGTCCAATTTAAGACAAGGTAATGCAAAATGAAAGTGTGCAAAAAAGGTGAAAATGTTTTGACAAGTTTTAAATGAAATTATTGACTATTCTAAGATGCCACAACCTAAAAATAATGATTTGTATAAAATTTTGAAACAAAACAATGTAATGTTTTTCAATTTAAGACAATGTGATTGAAATACAAATATCCAACAATAAAGGACAATTTTGAATGTGATTTTTAGATTTAAGATGGAACCATTGACTAATTCTAAGAAGCAAATTTTTTAAAATGATAGTTTGATTCCAAATTGGAACAAAACAATGTAATTTTTTTCACTTTCTAGGCTTAAATTAAATATGAAATGAACAATTCAAAACTTTAAACACCTAATGAATTTAAATAAGATCTAAAAATGAATGAAAAAAACCCTAATGTAACTTATGATGCAATGAAAATACATTTTTTTTTGTATTTTTATGACTTTTATGATGCAAAGATGAAACCCTAAATGAAAAATGCAAAACAATGCAATACAAAACTTAGATCTAGGGTTTGAAAGAATTCCAATTTCATAAATTTTTATAATGTAGCACATTGGGTTCACCAAAATGAAACATAGAAAAAGGGATCCTAGGTCCTAATGAAAAAATATTGGGATGAAAGGGTGGCCTTTTTCCAAATTTCATTTAGATGTAAATCAACAAGGTGAATAGATTGACTATCAACCACAAAGGTGAGCCAATAACACTTGGATCTACATCTAACTGAGGGTTGGAATGGATTGGAAATATCTTAGAATGGGTTCACAAAAATTATACCTAGAAAAAGGTAATCCTAAGTCCTAAGTTCTTAGAATGATAGGATTCAATGCCTTTTCTTAGGGTTTCATTGAGATGGAGATCAACAAGGTGTATAGATTGACTCTCAACCATGAAGGTGAGACAATCAGACCTAAATCTCCATCAATTGAGGATATTTATGGATTGAAAATATTTTGGAATGATTAACCTAATGATCCTATATTCCCTAATATGAAAAATGCAAGATATACCGACAACTTATAAACAAAAATAATCAAGTTTCGATAGATCGAGAAGGTGCAAATGATAGTGTATGTTGCAAGATGGTGTGTACCTTTCCCTTCCTTGTGAAACATGGTGATTGGATTCATGGAATGGCTTAACCACCTCCTATGGCTCTTGTATAAATTTTTCAGTTGTATCAAGCATTAATAAGTCGATCTTGTGGTGCAACGACAACCACCAATGTCAAAATTGGTATCAAAGATAAGTTCATAGGTTCAAACCCCTCACTTGTGCTAGGGGGATTGTTGCAATATGGCATGTCCCTTGGTGTTCCTTGTGTAGTGTAGTTCTTGGGTTTTTGATATGGTTTAACTGCCTCCTATGGATCTTGTATAGATATGGCAGTTGTATCAAGCATTAACAGGTCGATATTTTGGTACAACGATAACCACCAATGTAATAGTATACCTTCCTAAAAAATTGGTTTTGTTGTTCTTACAAGGATAAGCTCACCCAATGGTGACTAATTATTTTTTAGGGTGTCCTTCTCAACTTTTGGGGTTCTCTAATGCTAGATATGAGCTTCCATTATTCACTTGTCCCATTGTCTGAATGTCGTAATTAAATTTTGTAGGTGATTTTATGTGTCTTGAAAATGTGGATGACAACAAATGCAACAATTTAAAATAGATCCTCAAACTCTCTTCAATCCTCTTCAAACCTACAACCTACACATTCACAAAGAGATAAAATGTTGTGCCATATAGGGGCTTGCCTCGGTAAAACCCCATCTAAGTGTTCCCACTTCCATAATGACAATGTCAATGGATAAATTATAATGGAAAGGAAGGATGAAATAACACTGTGATGCAACTCACCACCCTTTAATGGCTTCCTTGAAAGATTGAAGTCATACAAATCTCCTCAAGGATTTGGATCTTTCTTTGCTTGAATGTTTTAGAGACCTACAAAAAGATGTTAGCCTTAACAAAATAATGAAACATAAACTCACAAAAACTTTAAAATGATGCTTATATATTGAATTTATACAATGAAACTTTGATAATGTTTCTCTTGGTCCTTGATCTTGAATTCTCTTATTGTTCACCTCTTGCTAGATAGATCTCAAAAGATGTGATAACTATGCATTTATAGGAATTTATTTAATTTCCCAAAAATTAGATCCCAATAGCCAACCTTTGCAAGTGGAAATTCAAATGTTACAATGCCACCAATGACATACAACACTCTTTTAATGTCTTGCCAAAAATAATATTATTAATAATTTCAAACTTTTATAAACATGTATGGAAAATAAGTACATAAATAAGAAATATATTGTTATAGTTTCTTCAAAAAAGGATAAAAAAATCATGTGGACCGTACAAGGATTATGGTGGGACTTAAAATTTACATGGATGGAGGCTAGGGTTTTGGGGTTTAAGGTGGGTGTTTTCTACCCATGGGGTATTAATGAGGGAGATCAATGATAATCCTTCCTTGCAAATCTTGCATGATCAGATTAAAGGCCCCTGAGGGTACTGCGAGGTCTACGAAGAAGCGAAACGTGGCCTGGTTCTTGTAGCGACAGGGCTAGGTGGGACCCATTGTCCAATTGTGACCTCTTGTTTTCTTGGGTTGTGATTGGGAATGGTTCTTCGAGGGCGCTGATGTTGATTTTCAAACAATTGTTGACTCAATCTGAGTTGTCTGACTTGCCATGTTCGATCCGCATTAACGGTTCGATTTTTGTTGGGTTCCTGTTCATCCGCGTTGGGAGTTCTTGCTCTCTGCAAGTTGTTCTCATTAATGGCACAAGTTTTTTCAATGGATCCTCGCTTGATTTTCCTGCGTGCAAAAAATGTTCTCCTAATAAATGCAATGATGGGTTGTACGCCATGCCTTCGCAAGCCAAGAATAATTTGTGTTGGCTACATCAGCCACTAAAATGCTTGAATGCTCATGCTGCATTTGAGCAATTAATATTCTCGTACCAATTAACTCTATAAATGCTCGTTGTGTTATCTGGTATTATCATTGCATTTTGAGTTTTCTTGTTTGTAGGTGGTCGAGTCTCTCCTATATTTTGTGAGGTGTTCATTGCAATGGACCATTCGGATGTGCACAGAAGTACCAGACTCGAGGTGAGAAATTTGCATCCTAACAAGGTACAACCTATCCTTAGCAAGCCCGAGGTTGTCCATGATGCTTATAAAGGGACGGGGAGATCCAAGTCCCCACTGGTATTTTCTTCTAGTTCTGATGGTGATGGGTCTGAAACTGACTCGGACTACCAACATTACTTGGCATCTCTGACCAAGTTGTTGGGGGTCAATGAAGAGCCCCTCGTAGTTGCCCCAATAACTATGATGGTGTCGTGCCATGCTACCAGATCATGTGTTAAAGCGGATAAAAGGAAGTTGGTCTCACTTCTTACTGAAGCGAAGACCAGGAGTGGTCGCCTCTACCAGGGCCATGTGTCTTTCAAGTAGTTGCAGTTGCTAGGTGTGTTAATTTTGGGTGGTGTGTTGATGTCGATGTACGCATGCCTTCCACACTCTTTTGTCTTTAGCTCTGGTTGGTTACAATGGTATAATTGTTTTGATTCCTCAAACTGATTATGGTTTTTTCTAATGATGAGGAATGTGAATTTTAATTTCATTCTAAATGAAATTCAATTTTGGAATGAACAATGTAGTCTATTGCTTTGTTGCTCTCCTGTCCTATAAAGGAGATTTGACAACTCATTGTTAAGGGTTGATTTTTTTGGGTCCAAAGGCTTATAATAGGTACAGTTAGTTGTAATGCGGGATTTTGAAGGTATTATGTAGGAAATAATGTTGGGTTGGGAATAGTATGAAATAAGTATACTATGCTTTTGTAATTACTTATATTGAAAGAAATCTAAAAAAATTAAGACATTTTTCTCTCTTGTGTATGGGCCATGGATTATGAATGGATTTATCAAGGGTTTGTTCATTTAGTTTCAATGGTGTAGTTGAAAGTGTAATTTGTTCTCTTTCTTTAACTTAATGATTTAATCAAATGATTGAACACAAATTGCATGTTTATGGTTATATGGTCAAGATTCACTAAGGAGTATTATTTTAATATACTGACAAATCTCATGGTAGCAAAGCACTATAGTGATAAGTTCATTTTCATCTGAATTATGTTTTATATGACTCCCACCCAATGGATGAGGTAGTAGATAGTATTGGTAAATTCCTTTCAGGTATAGGACTGTGACTCTAAGCACGGTGATTCAATACCCGAACATTTTAACAAATATCAACTGCTATCTCTTTTTGGGATATAGATCTTATGATGATTTTTAGTCTCCTTGCTTTGGGATATCTATTATTATTCTTTAGTTTTGCCACAACCAGGGTAATGACTGTCTATGAGTGTTAGTGGGGACTGCATCTATAAGAAGAAGTGTTCTTACCAATCATGAAACATTCTTATGAACACACTTGGTTTTACCCACCTTGGTTTCACAGAGCCAAAAGTGTAGGAGATGTCAGTCTTTGACTGACTCTTGTTAGTTGGCCACTAGCCTTTGCAGTTATTTATAACAGAGGTTGGCTACCTCTTAGAGAATTGCAAATCCTATGTGGGAAGAAAACACCAATAGATTGTAAGATATACACAAAATGGATCCACATTGAAAATTCGGTAGGAAACTTCAAGCAAATACAATTGGTAGATGCAAAACCAAATAAATGTGAAATTATGGACTAGAATGATTGTAGAATATACATAATGGATTTTTTTAAAAGGTTTTAGAAACTTTCAATCAAATCCAATTGGTAGATGCATAGATGAATTTCACAACCTTCACCAAAATCCTTGTTGATTTCCTTAATATGGGAGATTTGGAACAAGGTATGGACATCCATAAAAGCATAATATGAAGATGATTTTTCTCAAATTTTGTGGTTGTAGACTCCATTTTCAAATCTATGTAAAATGTGGGAGGATAGACAAATCTTGTGAACTATTTGACAAAATATCTCAAAGAATTGTAATCTCATGGAATACACTCTAATTAGAAAAGTTGCATCACTACCCTCATAACAATCTCTCAATTTGTTTTAGTTTCTATTGTGTTACTTAATTTGAAACTTAATTGTGGTACATTAAGTTCATTGTCAAATTGTCATTTGTGTGTCAAGTTTGTCAAAATCCAAAATGATCAATTATTAATAAAATCATGGATCATGTAATATTGGGATGCGTGACCTCCTAGGAAGGCCTAATGCTTCATCACTTTGAGAATCATTTAGATGCAATGAGTGCTAAGTGGACCATTCATTATCATGAGAGATGGGTTCTTGTGAAACAATACTCATGAAACATGGGTCAATGAGTTTGACTTGTAAAACTACATAATTGAATCCTGATAACAATATCAAAATTTGACACAATGTAAAAAATACTTCCTACTTGTCAATAGATCATGTTGTCAAAATCTAGAATTTAAAATTATGAATTCTTTGTAATTACTCAATAGATCATGTTGTCAATTGAACCTGTTGGTGTTTTTTTACTGCAACCCACACGTGTTTCCTAGAAGCTCCTATGAACTCGCCACGTTCAATAATAAAAGGCTAGGAATAGTATGACCAACTTAATTATAATAGAAATAAGGCTAATTCTCCTACACTTTGGACTCTGTAAAATCCAGGAGGGTATTCCCTAACATGTGCTCTTAACATACAACATTTAAACAATTCATTTAATTTGCACATAGGTAAGTAACAAATAGATCCCCAATTAATGTTAAAGGATGAAATCCTTCAAGCAATTGGCTATTCCTTAAAAAAGACTCATGTCCATTTAACAGAGAATCAAAAACTTCACATAAAGTAAATTGATAGGAAATGTTTGAGTAAAATATCCTGATGCCATACAAAAAAACATACGAGAATAAAATGTAATCAGAATTCCAGTGCCATATCCCAAAGCACAGAGCCAAAAGAAAAAACTGAACTACAGGGTAAATTTCATTTTGAACACTTATGATCTATTATGAATTGCATTACAACCCATATATCTATACCTGAGTTTATTACTCCTTTATGAATCCTATTTGTTATATTGCATGAATTTACTAGTTAACTGAAGTATTTAACTGATCCTTTGAACCAGAGTTGTAGTTAAACATAATTCACAGTAAAGAACAAATGAAAATCAATGAAAATCATCTTTGATCGATATTTCATTAATAATCCACATAACATAACAAAATAGGAGAGAAAATAAACTCCAAATATTCACGAGTTTGATACAAACATGCTCAAAAACCCCATGATTAACAAAGTTCTCCAATCTGACTCAAAACTTTTTAAAACCTGGACTTACAATTCATACTCTCTATATTGCTAGACTCTTATTTCTCATATTTTGGATATTTCAACCGACCACTCTCTCGGCCTAGAGTTCCCTTTTATAAAACAAGGGAGCCAACAAGCTTCAGGTTGGAGAGTACACATGTCCATTTGTAATTGGAGTGCTAACTTCTGATTCAGTTACAATTCTATTATGCGAGTGGAGAGCATAAGACAAAGATCATCATTAGTTGATAAGGAGGAAAGAAAATATCGCTCCAAAGGCCACTCCCCATACATCAAAGGCATGCTTAGCCGTTATAGTATTAACTCCACCTCAACACCCTGTACTTGGAGTCAAAAGGAGAATGCAATTTTAGAATATAATATCTAAGGCCAGACCTGTATTATACATGACCAAGTTGCAATTCTTGACTATAACACTCATAATTCCAGTTCATCAGTGAACACCTTTTTCCATAATTCAAACTCCTCCTCAGAAGGCCACTGGAAAGCCACAACCTGATCAACCTTGTTTCGATAGGGAGCATACTTTACCATTATCGATGTGGCCTTTTTATCAAATTTATCTAAGAAACTTATAACAAAAGACAACTTTTCCAATGTATTATCTAGCATGCATATGTCAGCTTTTTTGCATATCTCATGTGTTTGAGACATCATTATATTGTTCATTTTCTCCTTCCAAACCTGTAGGGGTTTGACTTCATCCTGACTATGTAAAATATGACGCAATGGGGTAAGGTCCTTTCCATCATACACATCTTTCATCAATTTAATATTGGATTCCATTGGGGCAGCAAATCCCTGAAACTTCTACTCAACAATTCCCTTGACCAATTGATATGTTGCAATACAGTAGGACATTTATCACCATGTTGTTTTGCCCCTACTACCATGAATTTCAACTTCTCCATTCTAGGGCTCCATTTGTTTAGCAATGGGATGGCCAATTCTTTATCCCTTGGAAACATTTTTAGTGCTTGCAACATTAGGACATAATTTGCATAAACACTGTTTAGCTTACTCTAGACCGTTATGTTTAAATGTTTCAAAACATTGTCCACTATCACTGCATTGCTTCTCCCCACTGCATCCCAGATTTTCTTTACCATCTCCTTATATTCTTCAACCTGATGAATCAGTTTCTCCCTAGAAAGTCCCCCTCTAGGGCTAGTAGCCCTCTCAATAGCGATAGGAACTTGTCCCATATTATATGGAACAATAGCCAAAGACTTTGCTTGTGAAGGAGATTGAGACTGTTCTACTGGTGGGTCAGGAATAGTGTGGCTAGAACTGGCTTACTTCTGAGATCTCATGGTATCCATTTGTTGCCTCAATAAAGCCAATTCAGTTTCTAACTCTACTACCTTTTGTTGACTCTTATTATATTCAATAATAATGTCATTATATTGGCCTCTCAGAGTATCCCAATCTTTGGTCAAATCTTCAACAGTTGCTCTGGTGAATTTGACAACATACACGACCATATCAGTAGCTTCCAATTCTAGGGTGTCAGCAAATCTCCTCACAACCAAGTGACCAGTGAAGTCAGAAGGTTCTACAACAATTGGCTTTTTAGAGCTAGTGGATAGGGACTAGATTGCCAATGCATCCCATTCCTCACTAAAGGCCGATCCCTTGATTGCCCATGTAGCCTCCTCTTCAGTAGCAAGAAGTGGCTTATTATCCCTTCTTATTGTGTCAAACACCACAGCATCAATAATATCCCATTCAGGGAGTAGCAATACTCCACTTTTTTGTACCAATTCCTAGCCCTGCTCTAGTGTTATTGCTTTGAATTTATCTCTCATCTGTTCCCTGACCTTAGCTTGAATTACCTTCTCTGGGAGCTCTAGATACAAACTTCTCTCATGTGCCACCTTCTCAGCATATAATGCAATATGTGCTCTCCACACAAAATCTTTAAAAGCACCAATTTGAATAAAAGAGTCATCTATCATGAACTTTCTGTAGGCTTCTAATCTCAAGTCATCATTGCTTGTTATTCCTTTGATTTCATCTTTTCCTAACCTCAAAGAAACTATACCTAAACCTGTTGCAATGTCAACTGGGTCCAATGGCATCTCAGGATGCATTTCATCCAGAGTGACAATAATGTCATCATCCTCATCACCATCACAATCAACAATCTTTACTCTTTCAACCCTCTACCTCTTTGGTGATGGTGGGCAAGCCTGTTCTGAAAAAATTAGAGGAGAATCCAAATCAACAACATTTGGTACTAACTTCCTTGAGGAAGATGGTGCACTATTTTTAGCAACATTTTCAGCCCTACTTCCCTTTCTTCTAGAAAAAACCCTTATCTTCTTTTGGGGCTGATAAGTAGGCCTCTCCTCTTCCTTTACCTCAGGGTACTCCTCAATGGTTTTTGATTTTCCCCTTTCTTCCACAACCCTTTCATCTTTCAAAACCCCAACCAAGCTCTCAAAATTATCAATAGCATACATTGCCCTGCTAAACTCATCTTTAGCATTAGGTATGGGATTGAAACCAGGTATTTTCTCCTACTTACCTTTTACCATTTTAGAGTAGGCAATGTATAGTGCCTTTCTATCATCTTGTAATTCCAAATAAAAAATATTCATGATAATGTCCTCAAGAAAGTATAAGTTGTGGACAAAAGGTCCTGTCCGATGTTTTGCCTTCATTGAGAGATAAAACCCTTAGGATCATGATTCCTGGGGCACACAGTTCTTAGCCTATAAGGCCCAAGTAATTTATGCAACTCCTTCCATCCTCCCTTTGCCATAAGAAAATTGGAAAATGTTGTATATTCAGGGAAGAAAGAACCTTTCTTCTGTTCAGCTGGCAAGTGTACTTCCTGATCAGCCCCCAATGGCCTCATGATTTCCAAAAATCCAATTCTAAGGGGCACCTCCCTTGGAAAGTCCTTTGGATTGACATTAGTGCCAAAAACCCTGAAAACTGTGGTATTACGATAGGGGATAATGTATCCCCAATTATGCATTATGTTCAATCAAGCCTTCTCTCCATCGGCCTCAAGAAGTCATGAATTTTTTTTGGGATCCTTGGGGGGTCATGAAACAGAGCCTCCCTTAATTTAGATCCAAAGACATTATGGAAAGCTACATAATCAAACTTATGATCATTCATGTCAAGAATCCTCGTCCAATATTGGATATGCATTTCAATGTTTCCTTCCTTCTTCTTTAATTCCATATATTTTTCAAACATAGCCTGACCCTAATATAGAGACATGTGGATTAACAAGGAATACCATCTAAATCCAACCCAATTCTTCCCCTCCTTTAGGGCTACCAGACCCATGAGCATCTTCTCTGCCAAATAAGTGGCAAAATCATATATTACATTAAAAATTAGGTGTTGGAGATTTACTGCCATATACATAATATTGGTAGGAAAGGTTTTCTTTAAGCTGACTCCTAGAACTTGACATAAAGCACAAACAGTCTTCTTGAAATAACTAGAGAAATAGTCCACAGGAAAAGGTTCAGGCTCATTCTTGCCAATTACTACCTTCTTCTAATTTTTTCCTCTTCCTGAGACTGCCAAATGAGGTATAAAAAAGGATGTTCTAAAAAAACCCCTAGTATTTCTATATCTTGTCTGAAAACTTCCAAGTCGACAGGAACCATATCCTAACTCCATTCGTGCAATTTGACAATCTCTACAATTTCTTCTTTGGTTAGCTTAATCATCTGCACACCAGCATGTGTTCTGACAATTCGGGCCATAGGGTCATATCTAGCAGAAATGTCCTTTAAAAGATCTACATCCATATAAACATTAGGAACCACCAATTTACCCAGGTCTAACCTCCAGGGGTTACACAAAGAAACCAACAAATTCCTGTTCCCAAACCAATTGGAGAACAACTGCCACCCGATGTATGGTAACTCGGCATCTTGAATTGCACATTGCTTGTTTGTCAATCCTTCCAAGATTTGAGGCCCATAGAAAAAAACCTTTCCCTCCTGCTTCTTGCTAGTAGAGGGTTGTAACAAATCAATAATATCTTGGGATAAAGACCTGGTAGTGGTTTGAGAACCAGAACTTCGGGCCTTGGGTGCCATTTATACTAGACTAATGATAATTCGAACTAGGGTTTGCTTATTTTCAGATAGCAAATAATTACAATTTTCTCCTTTAGCCTTAACCGAAAATTCTTCAATATTCAAAAATCCCTAGCAATTATCTAGACAAGCTCTAAAAGTGAATCTATTCAATCAATTCTTCAAGAACAGAAATAGGAAACAATCATGAATTGCCTAGCAAGCAACCATAAAATCTTTTGAATTTACAAGAAATGGCATATGTGCTACTTATGGTTTTAATCGCAGAACATCCAGGGTAGTGAAATTGAGAAATCGTAACCACAACTTGCTTCACTTGATACCAAACAATTCTTCCTCAATGTAGAGATACAGAACGAAAATAGTAATTCACAAATTTTAGCATTTAATTATGCAGGCAGAGTCAAACTCAGACATTACTATTCACTCGCATGAGATAAAATGGCTATAGTACAATACCAGTTTATTTTTAAATACGAGTCGTTGATCAATCGCAAGATTGGCCAAGAGAACGGCTCAGATTTAGTCAAAATAGTTTGAAAATGACACGGTCTCCCTCCAGTCACCAAACGAACAGGATATTCACCTACCGGGCACCACATCAGCATGGAAATGGGCCCCACCTTTGTTATCAGTGCACAACATCGGAGTCCACGTGTCACCAAATTACACACCTCACAACATTATTGAAACTGCAATTTTAATTGCGTGAGGTCAGCGAGGAATGACCACAATGCGTCGGTACGGAAATAGCTGTCGGCATTAGCCTTCATCATCGATCAGCGAAAAAACTGGTGCCCACCATCAAATGTGACAAATGGTAGCATCTTGTACGCCTCACACCATATTTGTGATGTTAGCAAAAACCTTGAGAGGTCTGCGAGCAATGGTCAAGATTGAAATCACTTCATCTGATGGCCATGCAATCTGCACATGCAAAAAGGTTATTTCGCCTGACTTTATTATTTCTTAAGTTTGGGTCGGTCCATGCCCCATGCTTTAAGAACAAATTTGAGCCATCGTTTGTCATTGTCCTAGGCAATGTCCCCTTCTCCCTTTTAATAGTTGTTTTATTTTGCAGGGGGTGTTTTTAATGACCGTCGATCTTCCTACGATTGATCGTGACCGCTCCCCGTGATCTCGCAATGACATCACCGCTAGTTGTTTGGCGATTGCGATATCATGGGAAAGCACCATGTGTCCCAAGTTGTCGATGCCAAAAAGGGATTAATAAAGCGTTTAATATTTGTGTCAGACTTAAATACATTATAAAGTGGGTTACTAAAATAGCTGCGAGATGCACATGCTCGAGATTGATGGTGATGTTATAATCTTGGTAAAAAGTTGCTTGACAGTTATGTTTGGTGATGTTGACTGTTGTGTTTTTAATGACCATTGATCTTCCTACAATTGATCCTGACCGCTCCCCATGATCTTGCGTTGAAATCACCACTGGTTGTTTGGTGATTACGATATCATGGGCAAGTGCCACATGTCCCAAGCTACCGATGCCGAAAAGGGATTAATAAAGTGTTTAATATTTGTGTCGAACTTAAATACGTTATAAAGTGGGTTACTAAAATAGTTGTGAGATGCATGTGCTCGAGATCGACGGTGTTGTTATAATCTTGGTAAAAAGTTTCTCGATGGTTATGCTTGGTACTGCTGACTGATGTGTTTTTAATGACGGTCGATCTTCCTATGATTGAGCTTGACCGCTCCCCACGATGACATCACCACTGGTTGTTTGGTGATTGCGATATCATGGGTGAGCGCCACATGTCCCAAGCTGCCAATGCAAAAAAGGGATTAATAAAGCATTTAATATTTGTGTTGGACTTAAATACATTATAAAGTGGGTTACTAAAATAGCTGTGAGATGCACGTACTCGAGATCGACGGTGATGTTATAATCTTGGTAAAAAAATTCTTGACGGTTATGTTTGGTACTGTTGACTACTGTGAGTGAACATGATCGCCGATGGTAGGAGTCAACGGTTTCCCGCCATCGCATGATCCAAAGATGCAGGATGTTTAGTGATCACGATATCACGGGTGGGTGCCACATGTATTCCTTTGGCACTGCCTTCTGTGGTTGGCCCTCGAAGCTGACATGCAGATTTTATCAGCCCTTTTGAAGATGGTCGTTCAATGATCTAACAAAAATAAAAGATTGGCGACTGAAGTTTAAATTCACATCAAATGCGATTGGAGCCATTGGCATGGCATGCAAATGAGCTTTAATGGTGGATGAGATGTCTACTGGCTCAATTCAATCGACATAAAGTATCTACTCTTTTTCTATCTTCATCACAAAAGAATTCAAGTATTTTCCAAGTAGTTCAGAGCCAGAGATAAAAAAATTTGAGCGATCACCTTGAAGTTTGGTTCTCTGCAAGGTGTGAAATCCCGTGACTTATTTTCTAAACTACTGGGTTAATTTGATTGTGTCTTTGTGAAGGGTTATATTGTGTTGGTCAAGGGATTTTTTTAATTATTGCCGTAGGGTTACTGGTTCGTTTCAATTATTGGAATTGCATAGTTGTGTTGGATTTTTGTGTTCTGGGTACCCCTAGTTTCTTCGAGGATTTGATTTTTTAAAAGAAGCCCTAATTATTTAAGATGGTGCCATCGAAGCAAAACTCTGGTCATGTTGATTATTTGAAGAGGATTTTGTATGATGACTTCTTGGATAACCTCCCATTGTCAACAAATGACAGGAAGAGTGGTTTGGTTTTAATGAATGGAAAGACCCTAGGCGAAGGTCTACTATGCAGAAATTATAACATTGTGGATGTCAGGATTCGTATGACTGGTCTTGAAATGTTTAGGCTATGGTATGGATAGTGAAACTTACCTCACCCCTTCTCTAATGCCTGGAGATACGACATGGGGAAACTAACAGTGCCAAATGAGTTTCTTGATGTTGACTTGCTCAGAGCAATGGCAGCACGGTATGATCCTGTGACAAGGGTCATAAGGGATAATTATGGTGGAATTCTGCTAAGCATAAATGCAGATGAGATTCGGCAAATTTTTGATTTGACTGAGTATAGCCCTTTCTTAGTCCAAATAGATTTTGATGAGATAAAGGAGGAGTACAAAAGGTTAAAGCCTCTTTTAGATTGAGGTTGCTTCCTCCTCACTTGGCTAGGGTGGGCATTTCAACAATTCTTATCAGCCCAAATGACCAGGAGCCTTTCAAGCTGAGCTATTTTTCCAGTCACTTCCTGGCAACATTTTATTCATTGTGCCAGATTTTAGGGTTCAGCCCTAATACTGTGATGCTATTTGCGTACATGTTTATGGAAGCCCAGATTCAACATCCCAACTTCTCTATTATATATGAATTTGCATCATTCCTATCAGAGAAGATGCATGAGGGTTTGATGAAGCTACATGTGGGGGATACCGACACTCCTTTTTTCTAGTACTCCCTATTGATGCATATGTTCTTGTACAAGAATGTTGTTTTCTTCTAAAAAAATTGGAGTTGAGGCAGGAGGTGAATGGATAAAGGTTACCAATATAGGTGTGGAGTGCAGATTTGTCTTACAACAGGGGAGGTGCCAGCTTTGTGCAGTTTGATAACTGCTTTTCCTCCACACTCAGGGCTCGGTTGGTGGTAAATATGCCAAGAGTCCCTAAAAATTTGCATGACTTCCTCCTACCGAAGGTGAAGAAGCCTAATTTAAAATTGTGTCACAATTGGGGTGATATCATCTTTTACCTTGTAAGCACTGTCTTGAGGGTGTATGATTTCTAGGGAACCCCTCATATCCTCCCCTTTAATGTACCATCAAGGATGGGATTTTCTGAAGTAATGTGGAAACTAAGTTGTATTCATGAGGACAACCTAACAAAGAAAGGAAAAGGGACTTTGTTCCCTGACTACACCGTTGTTTCTGATTTTGTCTGTTCCAAGGGAGGATCAGTCCACTTCGAAAGGTTTTTTGATGACTTCAATTTGAGGAATGGTCCTAGGAGACAGCATGACCCTGAGGGATTCTTTGCATTGTTCAGACAATGAATTAAAGGTGGAAAATTTACACATGAATTCAACTTTCCTGAGGACCTAATCAGAAATGAGTTTTATTTGAATAGGCAGGAGTTGAATAAAGAAAAATGGATTGCATATGAAAAGTTGTTGGCTATAATACATAAAATGGATCAAGAATATGATCCATTAATGGAGTTCACTCCATTTCACAAGAGAATAGACTTCTTAATGGATAGTTTAAAATACATCATGGGCACCTTGATGACCAAGAGGGTCAGTTTTGAATTAGATTTTGGTATAGAAAGACTGGATGTGATGCCTAAAGAAATAAGGCCAACTTATCAGCCACCAGTTGATAGGCCTCTATACAAGAGAAAGAAGAATGTGAACAGTGATGAGGATGAAGGGGATAAGAAGGGAAAACAAGTCATGCAAGCATCATTAGAACTGGGTCCAAGTATTAGAGCACCCAGAGGGATAAGGATTGTGGATCTAGATTCACCACCAAGAGGTGATCCTGCAGTGTTACCATTAGAGCCAAGCCCTAAGAGGAAGAGATTTGAGGAAACGCAGGAAACTCTGATGGATGAGATAATTGTGACTGATCAAGACATGCAGGTTGGTATCCCTTCCCCTCCTAGATCAACACAATTGGTGCTTTCTGACATGAATGTAAAGGGGCAATGTGTACAAGATGCCAAGATGGAGGCCTACAAGGAATTCTTGGACGATGATGCATTTGTAAAGACTCCTGTATTCTTCCAACTAGTTTGGAGGATGAAACTAGAAGAGTACCAGAACAAATGCAAGAGTAGGAGAGAATCGAGACCTGATAGGTCTGAGCAAGAGAATGATGATGAGGTCAAGACCGAATTAATGCAAGAATTCAAAGGCATCACTCTTGAGGAGGGAAGAAGACTTGTGACTTAGGCTGGTGTCCTACTTTTTCTTGAATGGGACATAGCTGATGCGGTTGCATTCAATGCTATTTTACAGTCCAAGAACCCTATACAAAACAATGAAGAAGAGGTTAAGGTAGCTCTACAGGACTTTTTCTTTAGTGAGGAGTATGAAACTCTAGCCATATGGGCATTGGCACCCCAAGGCAGACAGCCAAATATAACTGATATTAGCCCACACCTAAGGGGAGGGCTAATCATCAAGAGAGCTTCTGAAACTTCAACAACAGAAGCTACAAGCTTGATAGTAAATGTGGCCAAATTGACCCAAAAGACAGCTGAGAGAGAAGAGGCTGAAAAGAAGAGTCTGGTGGAGAAATACAATATGATAATTGTAGAATATAGTAGGATGCAGCAAAGGAATATTGAGCTGCAATATGAAGTAGATAGGTTGAAATATGGGCAGGTTGGAGAATCCTCCAATGCTCTTGGTATCAGAGCATTGCCTTCTATTGTAGGATCGGTCCCCCCTACTACTCCAATTGTTTCATCTCTGGGGTCCCCCATCTAGGCACCTGCTCTCAGTCCTACACCAAGGCCAGTTGAAGAAGAAGTTGAATATTCTGTGGATTCCACCAAGAAGAAAATGTTGAATAGGATCACAAAATTGTAGGCTACCTTAAAGGCAAGTGAGGATGATGCAATTTCTAAACAAAGTGAGGTGGTTGACACAGTTTTGAGGCATCTTAATGAAAAGTTTCATGGTAAATTACCATCTATACATTCTTTGTATTCTTTATTCTTGGATGGAATAAAAAATATCAATAGGGATCGGGAAATAGTTTTGCCTTTGGCTGAGAAATGGATCCCTAGGGCCAATGATCTATATATTATGTACAAAGCTTCTAGGTTTGATGCAGACAATAGGCCCCAATCATTGAAGCCTACTCAAATCTTTGTAAAATCATTGAACGGATTCCAGGCCCTACCTAATGATTTGAGTAGAAGAATTAGGGAGCTGATAAAGAGCTTTGATGACTGGAATGATACATTTTTGCCAGACATTATTGATGCACAAGGAAATGTTAGGACATTGCAACAGTGGCGGGATGGGGTAGAAGAAGTTATCAATGCACAAATCAAATTGATTTGTGATGATTCAAACTATGATTTGCTGGTAAATAGTATGGATAATATAATTAACACCAACACATTCTTAGAGTTTTTTGAAAGGGAAGCCAATCAGGTTAAAGTGAAGTACACACCTTACAATACTAAGGTGAATGAGGTGGTGAATTTTGGCTAGCCAACAGATGAAGAGTATCAGAGATGGGTGGCCAAGTACTTAATTGAAGAGGAGTAAAACAGTGGCTATTACCATAGGATGGATGAAGGAATGAAAGATGATGATGCAAACAATTCTGGAGACAGCCATAGGAAATGATTAAACAATGGATAGGGCATGTGAACAGAATGAGAAGATTTTCGAAATGGAGATAGCCATAAGGAATGCAGCGGAGGATGCTGATACACACAAGTGGCTAGCTTACTGAGATTATCTATCAAACATCTATTTATGGCTTAATAGAGCATAATTTCTAGTTTTTTATTGTTGTTAAGCAAAAGAAATTTCTCAAAGGATGCGCCCTTCACAATTTTGACATATTTATATCCGTTCCATAATGTAAAATAGATATAGGTGGATAGGAGAAAGATACAGTAGATAGTTTGCAATGAAACTTTCCTTTAAAAGACTCAGATGCATGTATGAATTTTGATGAAGTTAATGAAGATGTCTGAACTTGTGGCTTAATCTTGGTATCAGCTGTTTGTGGAATTATACAGTTATCTAGTTGTCTCCATTTTGATTCTTTTTTGTTGTTTAAATTGATATATCAAGCATATATATATATTTAGTTTACCGATACACATTTGCTGTATTTGTGTGATGTGATTATTTGGTTCTTTCAAGTAAAGATTAAACCCTTCTAGTCAATCACAGTAACTAAAGAGTATTAATTGGATCAATAAGAAGAATCAAATAACTAGGATTGTCATTCTATCTCAACTAGAGTTTGTCAGTCATTTACTTGCACATTTATACAAGCTATAAACTACATCTATGTGCCAAACACTTTGAATTATTGCCATCATAGATTACAATTTTATAGATCTTCATTAGACTCCATACACCCAACAAAGCAGTGGTGTCACACTTTCATATTTTGGTTTATCCATTTTATTTTTTACATTTGTTAACTGAACATATTCTAATATAGTTCAAATATAATTAAAATTAAAAACATCATAAATTAATTATGTAACCACATAAGTCAAATATAGTTCTATCAAGAAATTAATATCAAATAAATAATACAATCACATAACTCATACATTTCAATGTCATTGATCTTCTTCTTCATCCAACTCTTTATCTGTATCATTCGATCCAGTTTCAACATTGTAAGGATTGGTCATATCATCATCATCGTCATTGATATCAGTTTCGATAATGTCATCATCCACACGAATATCATCTTCATGAACATTAACTCCTACATCATCATGATCTAGTTCCTCCTCTTTGACATCTTTGTCAGGCACATCATCAACTAACTATTGATCATGATCATCATCTACATCATCTTCTATTTCTTCAGTATCTTCTTCTTCCACCACATTATACTTTACCGGCCTTCCTCTTGGATCATGTCTAACAACATATGACCAACCTGCTTTACTTGGAACCTCTGAGTAAAATACCTGCTCACATTGGCTTGGAAGAACATAAGGATCATTTCCAGCTCGCTCAAAATACCTTGTATTAACCATGGTAAATCCATTATCATGTTCAATAACAGTTCTCTCGGGATCATTTTAATTCAATCGTAGCTTGTACCATAGGACGACAAACATAACTAATTTGAAGGACTTAAAGTCACACTCAATTATATCATCCAAAATCCCATAGTATTGATTTTCTGAGACTTCTGGATGTATGTCGCTTCTAGATGAAACATTAGTCACCTGGAAGATTGCAGTTATCCCAGAATCATAAGTTTTCTTCGTGTCATCCAACTTTTTGATTCAAAATTTATGACCATTGCACCACATAGCCTTGTGATGTTTCACCTGCAATATGTCAAACATGTAAAACTTATTGCAATATCGTCAGTTGATAAACATATTTATTCTTGGCCGAATGTCTGCAAAGAAAAAAATCTCAACATATATATACATCAATATAATTGAAAATAATTAAATAATATGGGTGATTAATAAATTTATACATACCTGTTTATCTCTTAAACCATATGATAAATCAATTTCCCTTGGTGTAACATTGGAATTTCCATTACGATGAGCTTCTTTAACCAATGAAGCCACACCTTCCCATGTTAATGCGCGACCAGATTGTTGACATCGTTCAATCCATACTGTCATCCAATCAAGATTGTTTGTGACATACAAATGTAGTGCATCCCACTCTCGGCCAACTGTATCAAACAAAATTGAAATTCACAAATGACGTATAATTAGTTAATTACCATGGTATAGGACCTTAATTTATAATTGATGAATATTGAAGATTAATAATTAAATAAGTACAATATACATAAAAACCAAATGTAAAATGTATTCTAATTAATCTCCATGACCATCTTATAATTACCTATCACTTTCCTCAATCTACCTCTCCCCATCAGGTACTCCCCTTTAAATTTGTTAATGGAGTTGGGATCCCAAATGCGATCTACATGGATCTTTGCTGCAAACTTAGGAAGATATTCAGTAATGTACACCATGGTCTAGTATACCATGTATCCCTCCACCATAGAAGCCTTGGGCTGTGCTCTTTGTCTAACCAAAGCCTTCAAAAATTTCAAGTGCCTCTCAACCATCCACATTGACCTTGTGTGTACAGGTCCATACAATTCAATCTCCTCAACTTGGTGTATGTGGTAGTGTTCTTGTGCATTGAAAAATTTTAAAGGTAGACACTTTTTCATTTCACATATTAGATGAGGAATTTTTCTCTTCCAATAATTTATATCTTCTTTATGGATTGCTTTAGATGACATCCATCTACAAGTGATTCAAGGCACAAGTATATTAATGAGATTTAACAAAAATATACAACAAATTGAACAAATATCGCTACTTACCTCATGTATTTTCCAAGATCATATATAACTTGCTTGACATTGTTGTCGAAGTTATCTGGGAGAGATAGAGGTAGAACGTACTTGAACAACTATAAAATGATCTTTTCATTAATATTTTTCCAAAAGTAGTAAACATAATACACTGAAAAGTACATGCAATATACAAATATATATATATAATATACCAGAATAATTACCTTAATGAAGGTATGCCAATCATGTGTTTTCATCCCTGACCCAAATTCACCTTTCTTTGTTATGATATTGCTTATGTTCATAGCAAATCCTGTGGGAAATCGAATTTTTTGTATGACTTATTTTATAGCATTGCTTTGCTGCTCTGTTAATAACCAAGGAAGGACACTTATATTAATTTGGTCTCCATCGCTATTAAATTGAATGACATTTTTCATTGCATGACTGGCTTCTTGAATGTCACTACAAATTTTGACAATTTTTTCTTTGTCATGCCTTCCATCCAATATTTTCCACAACATTTCTGTCATATTCTTTTTTGATATGCATTGTATCAAAAAAATGCATAATTTGTAGTTGCTCATGGTAGGGCAACCTACTAAATTGTCTAGGATAACTTTTTAGTCCCTGTGGAAGCCGACCATTAATGCCTTGACGACCTTCATGAAGCATATAAGTTAAACAAATTAACAACGACAATCATTGTCAATTACAACATGAGTAAACACAACACAATATAAAAATAAAAATTCAAAACATATCATAAATGATAGATAAACAATTTGATCCGATGTATAACCTTGACGATTAATTCTATTATATTCCAACTTCCATAGGCGAGGTGTCATTCTTCGTGGTTTTGATGTAGTCTCTTCTTTCCCATTGAAAAGATGTTTTTCAGTAGTTCGATACTTATGATTTATGTAGAGGAAGTGCCTATACTCATCAAACACCTACTTTCCTAATCTTGTTGAACGACGAGATTTCATCTTTGGACCAAAAATTGGACATGCAAATTTTCCCTTTGTTTGAAGACCTGCAAATCATATATAATTGGATTAAATATGTCAATTTTTATAATTATATATAATGAATATATTATTTAAAAAACATGCATGATATCTACTTCATAAAATTAAATATCGTTAAATTCCTGCAGTCGAACGTTATAACATACCAGAAAAATGTGTTAGCCCTGGGGCATCATGAATTGTCCATACAAGCATTGCATGGAATTCAAATTGTCTTTGTCCTATTGGTCTAGATACATCATACATCGTCACACCATTCCATAACTTTAGTAACTCATCGATAAGAGGATCAATATATACATTCATATCTTTAACTTGGTACTTACCTAGTTGAATGAACATAAATATTACATAATTATTATAACCATTTTACTGCAATATATATAAATTCATGTACATGATTATTAATTGAAAAAACATATAAGTCATTATGCAACAAATAAGACAAATGAAATGCTACTACATTAAAGAAAATTGATGTAAACAAATACCTGAAACAATCATTGCCAACATTATGTGCTCCCTCTTTATTGACATCCATGGAGGAATGTTATTGTTGATAACAAAAATAGGCCACACCGAGTAAATAGATCTCGGCTCTCCAAATGGATTGACACTGTCCGCTGCCAATGAAAGCTTGAGATTATGAGGTTCTTCTTTAAAGTGTGGCCATTTTTCCTCCATGTCCCTAAATACAAAACCATTCGTAGGCATTCGAAGAATCTCATCTCCACTTCTATTTTGTGCATGGTAATCCATAAATTGTGCTAAGCTTTCGCACCTAAATAATTGCTGCATACATGGAATAATGGGAATATAACAAATAACCTTGCGAGACACCTTTTTATTAGTTGATCTATTCGATATCTACTGATATGACATTCTGGGCATTCTATTGCAAATTCATGTTGTTTATGATATATAATATGATCATTGGGACATGCATCTATTGCTTGATACCCCATTCCAATATCTTTCATAATGCCAGATAAATCTCGGTATGAGCGAGGTAAAATATTTGATGGTGGTAACAAAAAATCACCAATCAATCTACAACAAAAAATAATTTCTTAATATAAAGAATATTAATGGTACATACTTCATCCTTTAGTTACTAGCATTGAACTAACAACAATTAAAATAGATGAAAAAAGATGACATATATGACATACCTTAACATCTGTGAGATTGCTATGTTGGATAAACCATTCATAACCTTCAAGTTCACCAGCAACAATACAACAGAGAGAAGAGTTTTTTGGAGGATTAAAGAGTTGGTAAAGATTTTTGATGACTTGAGTGACACATCTTTACTAGATATTGTAGATGCCCAAGGAAATTTTAGATCACTGCAGCAATGGCAGGACAGGGTAGATGAAATCATCAATGCACAAATCAAAATGATTTGTGATGACTTAGATTATGAAATGTTGATGAGTAGTATGGATAAAATCATTAACACTAGCACATTTTTGGAATATTTTGAAAGGGAGGTGAATCAACTAGTAGTAAAGTATACACCTTACAGTGCCAAGGTAAATGAGGTGGTAAATTCTAATTGGCCAACAGATGAGGAATATCAAGGATGGGTAGAAAAGTACTTAACTGAACAAGAATAGCATAGAGTCTACAACCGCTAGTTAACAACTCAGTGGTTATGGTTATAATTTTTTTTGGCTATGTCTTGGTGGCAGTTTTGGTGCAAGTTTTTGAAGTTTGGAAAATGCAACAGTTATTCTCCAGTGGACAGGATGAACAAGAAGATTCTCCAGAGACTCGGCTATTGTAACAAATTTTTGAAATGTCATAAGGTTGTCCAAGTGACCAGTGACAGGTGTATTTCTGGTCTGATGCTTGTTGCTCCTTCATTTTCCCTATAAGAAGGATTTCAGGACCAGAATTATAGGTTAGCAAGTTAGATATCTTTAGGTCAAATCTAATTGAAGTTGCAGAGCGAATTTGTAATGAGCCTGATATTATAGTGAAGATACTATTCTTAGGTTTGGTGTCATTCTGTTGTAGGTTTTAGTTTCATGGGTACTTAATTTTCAAGACAGTACTAGCATCTGAATAAAAATTACTCATTTCAAGGTCATGTATCTCCATTGTATGAATATATTATTATCTTGAATAAAATGATCAAGGGTTATTCTTTTCATCTCACTATTATGGTGTGTGTAATTCTCATTTTGGCTTTAATTCAAAAAATTAATTAAAATGCTTGAGTGAGGTTATAGGTGACTATGTTCATGTAAGGATTTGATAAGTAGTATTGGGTTAGAATATAGATTGATAGTATTGTAAGGTAGTATTATCTAAGATTTTATATGCTATGTGTCTAGAAGATAAACTTGGTTACAATAAAAAACAACCAACACCTTTGATATTATCTAGCTATGGCTCCCAAATCTATTGAAAATTGATCATTAGGGTTAAAATTGAAACCTTGCAAATATAATATTTGTCCAAATCCATCAAGAATTTTCCATCAATTATAAACAATTCCCTTATAAAGAATTTGTGAAGTTAGGTCTAAAATCTGGAAATGAAACTCTAAAAATGCACAAGACTAAAAATGAAATCTGATGAGATTTTGCTTTAAAATATGATTTTCAAACTTGGAAGTACAAATCTGACTTCACAAATGAATTCTGGAAAAAGACAATGACTACCCTCAACCTGGCAATATCTTCTTGAGTTTCTTCTGATTTTCCCCAAGAAAACCATCGAGCAAAACAATGCCACAATAAATAGTAGAGCTCATTTTTATTTATGCCCGCCATAATTTAACTTTGCAGATCCGTTGAAATTTTGGCAAAACATAGATGAAAAATGGTTCGTCAAAATTCCAACAAACGTCGGGGATAAAATTTAAAAAAAATGAAAATTTGCACAAGTGCTCGACGATACATCTGATTATATAGCTTTCGTCAGAAGGTTTCATCGAATTTTGCAATCAAACGAGTTAGTGTTTGTAATTTTTATGTCACAGCAATAGGAGCAAATTTTTGATACATAAAGTTTAAAATAGAACAACCAGTCTGAATAGAGATCATACTCACCAGCTGGAGCTTGAATAACCAACAACCAAAGGAAAAATAATTCTCTCCACCCAACCGTAAATGGTTCATCAGACCCTGATGGCCCTCACCATTCCAGTGAGCCAAGAGGACCACCAAAACCCACAAATGGACTAGATACTCTAACCCTTACAACTAACTTCTCTATCCACACATAAGGTTGGAACAGTCTCATAGTATATTCTAGTTTTACAAGGGTGGGGCAACTCAGAAAGTTTAAGTTTTATTCAAAACTAATCTCCCAGCATTTAACCATATTTATCACAGAATAGCAATAAGTCTGATTCATGTTCCACACCCAATGAGTTTAAGAGCAGAATGCACAATGTAAAGTCAGGAAAACTCACCTCTCAGTACAGACCAGCCAACCATGAGGAGACAACTTCCATCTCTCTATTTCCTTCCCTTCTTCTAGGTTTTTCCTCTCCCTTCCAACGAACCATCCCCCCCAAAAACATGACAAAAATCCCTATTTATTCTTCCCTCAAGGTGCTCTAACCCTCTAGACACGTGTAATGGGTATCCAAAACTTCTCAAAAAAAACTTTATTTTTAATTTTTATTCTTTTTCTCTTCTTTCAATATAAAGTTTTAAATCTAAAAAAAAAATTATGATTCCCACAAGGAAACATGCTACTTCACAATGTGAAGCGGGGTAACTGGGGTTTTGATGATCCTCTCATTTTTTCCCATTGGTTGTTATTTACTTGCACACTTTTTCCATCGTCAATACCTCATGATATAAATAATTGGAATAGAATATTTATAAATATATTAGCAAATTTTAGACAATAACTAAATTTACGTACCTCGAATGAGCCCTGCCGTGCTGATCATAGCCTTATCTCAATGCTTAAAATCAAAACTTTACCACTCCATGTTAGTTATTTGCAATTCCCATTTCTTAAAATTTACATCCACAATTATTTAAATTAAAAAATATTTTCTATAACCCAATGACTACATTTCAACATAATAGAAGAATCCAAGTTAATACTCATTGCACTTTTACTTCTTGGAGTGAGGTTAATTAGTATCCAAGGTCTTTGAATAAAATCAAATTATTATTTGGATCAACATACTATCATTGATTCCTATTTTAATTCCCCATTTATAATATCATAATTATGTACACAAATTCAAAATACATCTCCCTTTTCACAAAATTAGATGATACTAGCTGCTAACTAATTGACACATAATTTCTATTTCTAAAGGATACCATACAAGTAAGGAACAAGTTATTTTCTAGTCAGCAATTTGATAGGTTAAGGAAATGTTTGATATCATAGAAAAACATTTTAAATAAGTTTAAACCTTCTCTGGTGACAATGGTAGTAACTTTAAATTCCAACTAACAACACTAATGTCCAAAGCAAAGTCAAGTTTTCAATTCAACTCTATGATAGAGATGGGTGACTATAAAGGTGTATCACAACTATGTTAGATCTTTTCTATGCAACATCAATCATTCATGGATGAGTGCCAATGAAATACAATGGTATCATGTGCATCTAAATCCATGAACTAAAAGTACTAGGCTTATTCATGAACTAAATATCTTGTCTATTGACGCAAGAGGTAAGTTATGATACTGGAATCTCATTATTAACTTAAAGATATTTCCCTCGTGCTAATACAATAGTTAGCATCAAATCATCATACCTCACATGATCAATCATTAGGTCAAGAATGTCTATCCTTTCAATTTTAACATAATTATTAACAAATAAACCTTGAAACTATGGTATGGAAAACAAGGTATTACATACCTCAAGTGGTTAAGCTTTCTTCCAAGAACCTTACACTGATACCAATTGTTGAAAGCACAAGACAACTAAGAGGGGGGTGAATTAGTTGTACATTAAAGCATCAAAACCCTCATTAACATTCAGATCTGCATTAGTCCTTAAATCCTTAACAACCATTTAAACCCTTATCATGCATTATCTAAATGTAAATATAAGAAATAGTAATGAAAACACATCCAACACATGAGAACATATTTACTTGGAAAACCCAAGTAGGGAAAAACCATAGTGAGGATTAGCTCACAATATAAAATTGCAACAACAAATACAATAGGCTCATTTTTGGGGGCTCACTACCCAAAGAGAAAAGAATGGCTCACTGCCAAATTAGAAAGAAGAAATAAGATTATTAGAATGAGAAATACATCTTAGAACGATAGAAAAGTTCCACCACTGCTTCACTATAGCATTCACACTCTCTGTAGAATGTAGACACCTTTTTCTCACTACTTCTAGTAGTCTTGGGGATTAAAGCTCACATTACATATTGTACTTTTGTACTTCATATCTCAACACTTCTCATTACACACACCTCTCATATATCCTCCATGAACTCGACACTTATATATACCATCTTCAACCTTAAAAACAATTCACAAGGTTGGCTATGCACCTCAAGAATGCAAATTCAAATTAGTTTGGTACCAAAATATTCCACAGTGGAGAGGAACAAAGGTATACCACAAAACACCTTAACTCAAACCCAAATACACACATACATGCCACACCACACTTCCACAAAAATCAAAGCATATCTATTATTAGTGTAAATGCCCAATGTTATCCAAACTTGTGTTAACACCATTAAACAATTAATAAAATTCTTCCTTTGATCCAAAGATGACTCACAGACCACACACGACACTTTAACATAGTCTGGAATATTCCATCAACACCCTAAAATAAAACAAATCCTTCACAACATGATACACAAGAAGAACATATTAATTCTACACAACTAGCTAACCTTCCACACACTACAACACCTAAATCCAACCTTCTAGAGGACCAAAACAAAAAAAAACTCATATTGAAGATAGATACTAGCAATATAAGCACACTTCCAGATCTACAAGACTAAAAACCAAAGTATAGAGAAATATAGAGCAAAATTATTTCTCCCAAACAACACTGCTTACATAGTTCATACACTGGTGAACAAAAATTTCTTTGCACAAAGATCCAGAACCTGGAACTTTACATATAACACTTCTGAACCCCTTTGATCAACATATCTTAAACGCACAAAAAAATCTATAGCCATGAAGAAATGCACAGAAAAATGCTAAACACCACTCTATCACACTAAACTCTTCATTGCATATTTCATCTTTTATTCAATTTTTTCTCAAAAGCTCTTAAAAATCAAGCACCACAAACACATTCTCATCATCTGGAACACTTCTACAACATCTCAACCACACAAGAGGTTGAACATCATAAAATCATGCTCATCAAAGAAACACTAGAGGTCGAAATTGGTGATACTACTAATGACAACATAATGTGCTGGCACAACCAATAAAAGAATCTTCATAGACTTCCAACAATCTCCCCATAGACCTATTGGCATAAATAGAAAAAAAATATCTATTGAAATCAATAACAACAATAACTTCTGACAAAACCAATCATGTTACATGCCCTAAAACCCACTTTTTACAATAGGCGCACACCATCAGATCCTTCTCAGATTTTCCTACAAATTGTCACTTCTATTTTTGTTATCATAGAATTTTGCATTTCAAGTGTTAAGTCATATAATTCATTTAGTTAATTAACTTTAAATCATTACAAAAAATTGCAAATCAATCATTTTTCATAAGAAAGCAGAGATCCAAGGTCCAAAATAGGGTTGACTCACCTTAAGGTTGAAGGTCAATCCTATCCCTTTGTGATCTTTTCTCTTTCTAATGAAATTAGGGAAAGGTGTATTTGAATCCTAGGTCATTTCATTATTCCACATTGATTGAATTCATTCTCCTTTTCCCATCATTTCATTTTGGCGAACCCAACGTTGTACATCATAAATTTTGATTTGGAAGTCTCTAAAACCCTAGATCAAGGATTTGCATTAGCTTGTCTTGCATCTCATTTAGGGTTTCAAAATTGCATTTTACATCATTTAAATTCACAAAAACTCAAAAATATTACATATTAGTCTACATAAGGGTGTCTTTCTATCATTTACATCAAAAAATTGAGTAAAAATTGTATCTCAAAAGTTATCATTTTGTTTGTTTTTTACCATCAAATTGCATGTGAATTAAATTATCAGATTCTAGAAATTTGTAACTGAAAGAATTTGTTTGCAACCTAAAATAGAGAACTTAAACATTAACTCAAAAACACAAAACAAAGACCTGTTTTCCCTTGGGTGAACTTGTCCTTGTATAGGTATTTTTTGAAATTTATGCGCATAAATTTGTCTTTGTCTGATTTATTTCTTAATGCTTATAGATCTCAATTTCAGTTTTAGAAGTTGTAGTTTTCTGTAGTTATTTGAATTTAAGTTGTAAGTGTGAAATAATTATGAGTAAAATAACACTTCTTAATGAAACATTATATCAAAGAATCAACAATTAATCTATTAAAAAGAGCATAAACTTGAAAGTGTCTCATTGTTTCCTATCTCCAAAGATTTATTAAATCACAGAGGGCTCTCAGACTTGGTAAGCACTTGTGACTGCTAAAATGCCAATCTAGAGAATGGAATGATGCTAAATGCAATGATGTGATGATTGATAATGATTTGTAGATGATATTTATGCTACTGTAGTCTATATTGACATGAAATATGATGAAAGAAAGCTACAGTAAAACTAAGATGCAGCCATGATATGAATTCTACTGATGCTATGATTGCTATGATACTAAGATGTTTGATTGCTTTTCCTGCAGAGTAATATTGCACAAAGTTGGGATCCATTTCCTGTTGGGAATGGCTGTATTTATAGATTCACAACAATAGATTTGCACAGGGGCAACAAAGTAGAGGCTTGGATTCAGTCTGGAGGATTGAATGGTGAGAGATTGAGAAGATTGAGAAGATTTTGGAAATGGTTCCTCCCCATTAAAACACTAGGCAAGATGATAGGAAGGATCAAAGGAAGAATATTTGAAAGATTGATTCAAATTTGTCTCCAATTTGTCTCCAAAGCTTCTCGTGAATGCCAGTTGAATTAATTAGATATAAAATATCTAATTTTATTAGTGAGAGAATAGAGGAAATTTTGATTTATGCTTTTATTTGAATATTTTAGTTTATTCAAATTTAGAAAAAAGGGGAATAAATAATTAAATAATACCAACTATAGAAGTTGTATATTAAATAATTATAGAAGAAATATGATAAGATGATTAAATAATACAAATTTTTTAAATTTTTTAATTTAATTTAAGATAGAATAAATGGATAAAGTAATAGAAGAAATCATAATGGTAATAATTAAATAAAACAAAGTATTTAATTTTTTTTATTTAATTAAGAGGAAATAATATGATAAAATAGAAGAATTAATAGTGAACTTAATATAAATAAATATTTTTATTTATTTATTAAGTAGATGAATTTAATTATGATAGTTAAATAAAACAAAGTGAAATTTGTTCATTTAATTAAGATGACAATAAAAGAATAAAGATTGAAGAATTTAAGATGAATTATATAAACAAATATTTCTATTTATTTAATAGTAGAGGAATTAAGGGTAATTAATCAAATAAATCATATTGGATTCTCCAGACTATTTTTAGGTGTATACATTTTTCTCCTCTTTGAAGTCATGTGTTTATGCATTGCTTCAAAGAAATTTTTGCAGCATGCTGCTAGTATAGATGAAAAAAAAATTTAGTATGCCCTAGACATTGATTTTCAGGTGATTGATGAATATATGCCCCCTCAGGAGATAAATTTATGATTTTTTGATATTTTTTATTTTTCGTAATTTTTAATTTTTTTTTTTATGATTTGATGATGATTTGATGAAGATTTGTTGGTGAAATAATTTATCTCCCGATTAAAAAGGTAGAAAGTTGGCCCTAGATGAATTTGTATTAAGTCTTCTTATGTTTTATGATTTTTGATCGTGTCACCCTTTGATTCGATATTGATTGATGATCTTGATAGATTAGAAGATTATTGATCTCATGATAGGTGAGATTCAATGATTGATTGATTGATTGACCTCATGATAGGCGAGGATCAATGATAGATTGATGATTGACCTTATGATAGGTGATGTTCATTGATATATTGATTGATTGACCTCATGATAGACGAGGATCAATAATTGATTGATTGATTGACCTCATGATAAGCGAGGTTCAATAATGGATTGACTGATTGACCTCATGATAGACAAGGTTCAATGATAGCCACTCACAAGATTTGATCAAAGCCTCACTAGAGCCGATTAGATTGATAGGTTGATTGATTTTTGATTGATTGATAATATTGTTGATTTGTGATATGTTATGATCATAAGAGGATTTTAGAGTTCTTCCCAAAGATGTGAGACATGATTCTGCATCTGGTACAGATTGATATAGATATCATTAGTCGATATGGAAAATTTATAATGCATATGCAAAACTAATATGAATGCAATCTAATTTAACCATGAAAATCTACATATGCAAGCATTGGCATCTTAACAGTAATTTTATTATGCTTTGTATCATCATAGAGCTTTAAAATTTTTGAAAGTGAGTACAAGCATCAATGGTATAATTTAGACCATGATGACCTAAGTACGACTTCCATGATTTTTGATATTGCAAGTGAACACAAGCATTGAGGTATAATTAAATTGAGATGACCTGAGCATTTATTGTGTAAAAAGACAAGGATCAATCATTTTAGTGTGTGAATTTTGAATGTCATCAATGATACATTTGTAGAGCATGTCCCGCGACAATTCACACATTAAATAATTAATTCACAAACAACAGACAAATGAAAATACCATTCTTCTTCCTAGCTTCTCTAGTTCAATCCATCATTGAGTTGCTCCAAATAATGATAAATAATCGAAAATACAACTGTGTGGTTAGAAAATGTGGATTAATTAAATAGTAAACTAACACACCAATGAAAAATTATATTAAAGAAAACTAACTAGAAAGCATACATGAAAACTCTAATGAAAACTTCTTCAAATTTGTCCCATTGTCCTTTATCTCCAAGGATTTGGTTAAAGGTGTTGGCTCTCAGTTGTGTAAGCAACAGCTTGTTGAAATAACAACTTAGGAGAATGAGATTAATTGAAAATGCATGTTCATGACTATATAATTTAAGCTATGAAATTGAAATTCTATGATGCTAGAATGCTGATAATACTCGAATGCAACTATAGTAACTACATATGAAATCTAGGATTCGAGGTCCTTTTCAACTCATAAGAGGGTTGTATTTATAGATTTTTGAAGGAAAGAATCCAGTTGGCGAGGATCAATGGTTGAGATTCAAACTTGTTAAGATGAATAGTGAGAGATTGAGAAGTTGAGAAAAAGATGGAAGGTTGAGAGAAAGATGGGAGATGTTTCCTCAAACACAGCCTTTTCCATTCAAAAATGAAGGAAAGTTGCCATTTGTGCACTTCATTTATGAAGAGTTAGTTGATAGTTGAGGAAAAATCCATAATTAAATAAATAAAATGTGACAAAGAATTAGAAGTTCCCATAATTTAAATAAATAATATTTAATTATGTGTGAGAGATGATAAAAAGCACTTTAATTAAATATATAAAATACTTAATTAAATATGAAAAGAAGAAAGTTTCTAATTAAATATTTTTAGAATAGTTAATTATGGAGGAAAGAAAGTTTTTAATTAAATATTCTTAGAATATTTAATTAAATGTGAAATGAAGAATATCATTTAAATTTTAGAATTTAAACTTGTGATAATTAATATAAATAAATTGTGAAATCTATTTAATTAATTAAGAGGAAGATAGCAATAATTAAATAAACTTATTTATTTAATTAAACTAGAAGAATTGGAAAAATGAACAATATAAATAAATAATTAAATTTATTTATATGTAGATGACTTAACAATATTAATTAAATAATTCATATTTAATTAATTAACAGGTTTGATTAACTGTGACCATTTTTAGATGTGTACATTTTGCCCCTCTTTGAAGTGATGTGTTTTACGCATTGCTTCAAAGAATTTTGCCCCAGAATTTTGAAATTACCGATGCTATATGCCCCCTCGAGAGATAAATCGCATGATAAAAGAATTGGAATGATTTTCGGAGAAAAATTAATGATTTAACTCTCGAAATAGCGCTCTGTTTTGCAAAAAAAATGAATATTTTCACACTTTTATCCCCTTAAAAGGTGGAAAAGGTGAAAATTCATTATCCTTTGAACAGTAACCTTTGGTAATTTTTAGAGCTCTGAGAGGTAAAAGCAAGATGCCAATCCATTATGAGTGCCATAGATTCGAGCGAGCCCACCGGTATCAGAGACCAGCTGCATACAAACCTCTGGTAAGTCGACTTGATCCTCTTCGTAAATTTTTTTGATTGATTTTCGCATTTTTTTGTATTTTTTAAATTTTTCACGTCCTGGTTTAGTGCATACAAGCCATAGTATAGCGCATAAAAAGTGGCACATAGGTGTGAAATAGTCGCACATAGCATTTAATGGCACATAGAATACCTGGAGTAGCGCATACAGAAATTATGCCCGTGTAGGATGCTAGATTAGCGCATAGGGTAAATTGGCACATAGGATGACTGTTTTGGAGCATCTATTTGATAGAATAGCGCATAGGTGAATTAGCACATAGAAGGTCTATTTTAACGCATAGACTAGATAGAATCGCGCATTGACGGAGTTGTGCATGGCAGCTCTGTTTTAGCGCATCCATGGTTTAAAGGTGCGCATACATGGTTTAGCGCATTGATGGCCTGTTTTGGCGCATCCATGGATTTTTCCCGAATTTGAAATTTTGAAGAAACTTGGATAAGTGCTTGATGATTGTTGCTAGATTAGACAACTGATTTTATGCTTTTGAATAACATCAAGAATAAATTAGCTTGATTTGAGAAACTTGTTTTCGTGCTTGAAGAACAAATAAGTCTAATAAATTTTCTTTCCTGTTTGAAAGACAAATAGTAATGATAGATTTGCTTTCCCGATTGAAAGTCAAATAGATAGATATTGAGTCATTTGATTGTTAAATTTGTTTCCATGCGATATGAAAAAAAATAGAAGAAATGATAGATAGATTTGCTTCCATGCGATATTAAAAAAAAAAAGTGTTGATTTGATTGAGTTGATTGCTTGTTGATGTATTGATGATTTTTCTTTTGATTTACCGATTTGATTAGAGATTGCTTGATAATTGATTTGTATGATTGCTTGATGATGTTGTAAAGGAGGAATTTAATCTCCTCCATATTAGAGAGATTTCCTCAGACATGGGAGATGATTCCTCGACTGTCACAGGACAATTTAGAGGCTATATACTAGTGTAGGTTGGGTCCTTTGTTGAGGATCCCATAGTATCGCGTCAATAGGGCACTATTGACTACGTTAGCAAAGAGGTGGCATAGTGAGCATAAAACCTTTCATTTTCCCATAGGAGAGATTACCATGACTCCGGAGGATGTGTACAAGATCTTGGGTATTCCTGTAGTTGGGGAGCTTGTGATCTATGATCACAACGAGATTGGAGGGACAGATTCCTTGAGACGAGTCTTCCAGAATCCTCATGTCTCCGGATATGAGATTCCCTAGAAGGAGATGGTGGAGAGCTATGATCCACTGCCTTCAGTGTTAGCAGGATTCATCGGTGGTTTCCTTTGTCCTGATCGTAGGGCGAAGGGACTATCAGTTGGTTGGGGTAGGATCCTGGAGGATATGCTTCTCCACCGGACCAAATATGCATGGGGATCATGTATGCTTGCCCATCTATACCATGATCTTCATTAGGTCATATACACAGATGGGAAGAGTCTCTCCTGCAGAGTTACTCTTCTACAGATATTTACATGGGAGAATTTTGCCATTACGCATCCCATTGTTCAGAGAGATCGTCCCCTTGGGTTTCCATATGTTTATGCCTACACAGGGCCTCTTATCCAGCCGAGGCTAGGCAAGTTAGACTACTGGCGGTGTGTGTTAGATGATTTGGATACAATCATTTAGAGACTGTATTTATATTGTGATCCATGGGAGGCAGATGATATAGAGTTGCCTTACTGCACCAGATCAGGGTATTTGATTGGATGCACCCCATTCATTATTGAGTGGTTCTTAGTCATGTGGGTCCTGAGGTAGTATGGGTTAGTACAGATGATATTGCAGGGTGTGGCACATTATGCTAGGCATTGGGAGGATGTACCAGAGTGGGGTCCTATTGTGATGATTGAGGCGGCCCGAGCAGAGTATTTGGAGTTGCAGGCAGATCAGTGGGTTATTCATCTAGAGGTTACAGATGCAGGGATGACAGACGAGTATGCAACATACTTTTACACACATCCCTTTCTGAGGTTTACTAGTCCAGAGGAGCTTGCTCCATTATTGGGAGGACCGGTTATACAGCGAGGGCGAGGGCCAACACAAGCACAAGTAGCAGCAAGGCAGCCACAGGGAGAGGCTCAAGCAGGGGTATAGGATGAAGCGACTATGGATATTGATGAGGAGGGCGATGAGGGAGATGACTCTGGCAGCCTGGATGACAGCAGTGATGACAATGGGGATGATGGAGGTGGTGGGGGCGAAGGATAGAGATTTTTCTTTGATGTTCCCTTCAGGACGAGGCCACGGACATTGAGAGTAGTGGACCAGTCAAGTACTTTGGCTCCACAAATCATTATCAGAGCTCCCTCACAAGGACAAATTAATGCTTTGCAAGCAGAGATTCAGACTCTTTGGAGTCAGTTAGCACAGGCACAGGGGACGATTAGTTAGCTGTAGGCATAGGTTGCTCAACCACCACCTCCTAACCCATAGGTAGCTCAGCTTACGACTGAAAGAGACAGCTTCTGAGAGAGATGTATATAGGCCGAGGGGGTAGCCAAGAGACTCTTCAGATCAGTTGAGAGCACCTCCATTAGGGAGGTTGTGGCAGAGGGTTTGGAGACTACTCGGGAGGTCGAGTATTATAGGATGAGATACTTCGATGCAGTACCACCTGAGAGGAGGATTGCCTTCACACAGTTAGGTACTCGGTCTCGGACCCACTCACACAACCATTCTAGGAGTGCTACTAGGAGTGTGGGTCAGCCAATCAGATGAGAGATCACAGCCTCAGGGAGTAGAGATCCTACAAGACCTACTACCTCAGGAGATAGTAGCAGTCATGTGCCCCAGTCAGATGCCCCTTAGTGATGATCATTTTGACACATTCATTGTATTTGATATATCTTGTTGAAACATTTGATATCCTTGTACTCCTGGACATTTGTTTTGATGAGATTTATGAGATGCAGTGGCGATTTGATTATGCATGTGTTATGGATGATTGATGTATGCCTTTTATTTTTCTATATGCTATGTCATGTATGATTTTCTTGATGTATGATGATGCAAATAATGATGTAAATGATTTTTGTTTATTTTATGTATGATAATGTAGGATGTGTTTGTGATGAAATTATTCTAACATGATGATATATGATGTAATCTAAAATGATTTTCCTTTATAATGTATGTAAGGAATGAAATTAATGCTAGATGTAATGATGTAATGGTGAATAATTTTAATGAGATGATATATCCGATATAAAAATGATATGATGTAAACTAAATGAATGAGACCTAAGTAATGATGAAGTGAAATGATTATGAAAAACATAATATGTAATGAGATGGTTAATATGTGATGAATGATATGCACATGATATAAAAATGACAACCTTAAATGATGATTGGAAATAAATGACATGGATGCAATCTTATTATAAATATATATGTATGTAATATGATGTGAATCAAATGCAAATGTCAATGCCAAATGTTATGAAATAATAATTTAATATGAGATGAATTATCAAATGAATAACTTAAGTACATGATATGAATATGATGAACTAACAATGAAATGATGATGCAAAATGTAAATGCAATAATAATGATACCCTAAATGAGTGTTGGTGAAATGATATGAATGGTAATGGAATGAGATGTAATAAATTTCCAGGTGTCCTCAATCGTTGTCTGAAAAGATACCCAAGAATTTGGCCAACCCTCAAAAATCTATTTAAACAGCCCCCAAAATGCAAATGAATTATGCAGTCCTAGAATGCAGTAATGAAACATTCTCCTTGTTGTCATTTCATGTTGTGCTTGATTTTCATCATTGAGCCTTTTGATATGATGAAAGTTAGTACAAGAATCGAAGGGTATGTTAGCACCAATGATGACCTGAGTACTGCTTTCATGATGTTTGATATAGCAAGTTAATACAAGCATCGAGGTATAATTGAACCAAGATGACCTGAGTATTGTTTGCATAAACAGACAAAAGTTAACCATTTTCCTATGCAAATTCTAAAATGTCATCAATGATACATTGTAGAGAATGTCCCACAACAAATTTGCACAATACTAAAGATTAGCTTATAGACAGCAAGCAAAGAAAAATCATACTTCTTCCTTGTGATTCTAGTTCAGTACATCATTGAACCACTCCAAAGACATGATGTTATGAAATATCAAAACAACAATTGCAACTTATTGCTTTAAGTTTATCATTCATTTTATTCAGATTAAGATCATCCAATTTGTTTTAATTATCTATCAAAATAGTCATGTAAGCTCAGTTTAATTTGACAAAGTTTGTTGTTTGCAATATTCTGATTCTTGACACGTGCTGCCAATTACCTGCTAGAAAGCTCCAAGAAGTGAATTTCCCCTCCCCTTTATGACCCTGTACTTTGACTCTTGTTAGACATAAATACTGCTAAGGATAACCCTAATCATCAAGCCATGATGAGATCCTTGTTCGTTTCAAGGAGAAGTTGTGATGCATGATGAGAATGTGATGGGCAGGCATGTATGTAAGGCCGATGAAAGATGGATATGTAGGATGAATCCTAATAGATGAGAGAGCCAAACAAAATCACAAACAACTTCTGTTTGCCAGGTTTTCACCATTTATTTTTATTGCACTTTTTCTTGATTTTATGAATTTTTTGCTGTTACCAAGACACCTGTTTGCCAGGTTTTCATCAAGGCAACGATTTTTTTCTATTTTACTTTTTTTTGTATTTTTCTCTTTTGATTTTTTTTGATTTTTTGTATTTTTGCTCTTTCTGATTTTTTGTATTTTTGCTCTTTTTGATTTTTTTGTATTTTTGCTCTTTTTGATTTTTTTGTATTTTTTTTCAGGACTTTTTATATTGTTTTTGATATTTTCAAGCATAAAACTTCTTTAGATGAATGTTGTTGGTTGGATCTTCAAATAGGTCCCCTTCTGATGTTGACAACTGATATGCCCCTGATCCGTATGTTGCAATGATAATGAACAGGCCCAGCCAATTAGGTTTGAACTTGCCTTTCTTTTCCCGATCTTGCTGATTACGAGGGTTTTCTTTGAGAACCAAATCACCCACTTGAAAAGTTCATGGTTTGACTCTGTGATTGTAGCTATGGGAGATAACTTGTTGATATCCCTTCAAATGATTAACTGCAGTTTGACGTCGTTCGTCAAGTAGTTTTAGCTCTTGGAACCTTGATACTCTGTAGTCTTCATCATTGATTAACCCCTTTAGTGATACTCGAAGTGAGGGAATCTCAACTTCTAGTGGTAAAATAGCTTCTGCTCCGTAGACCAAAGCATAAGGGGTAGCTCCTGTTGGTGTGCGAATACTTGTTCTATATGCCCATAACGGTGAATTTAATTGGACATGCCAATCATGACCTACTTCATTCACTATTTTCTTCAAAATCTTTCGAATTGTTTTATTTGAAGCTTCATCTTGACCATTCCCTTGTGGATAGTAAGGCGTAGAGAACATGTCTTGGATACTAAATCTTTCACATAGCTCATCAACATCCTAATTTTTAAAAGGTCTTCCATTGTCTGTGATAATGGAGTTGGGAATACCATATCGACAAATGATATAGTTCAAAGTGAATGAAGAATTTTTTTTTTGAGTAACAGTTGTCAAGGGAACAGCTTCAATCCATTTAGTGAAATACTCAGTGGCTATAATGATGAATTTATGTCCATTTGAAGATGACAGGTGTATTTTTCCAACCAGATCCAATCCCCACTGAGCAAAAGGCCATGTTGTGGTGAAGGGTTGTAATTCCTGAGCAGGAGCATGAATGAGATTCCCATGAATCTGAAATTTTGCACATTTCTTCACAAAGATGAATGATTCCTTCTCCATGGTCGGTCGATAATAACCCAATCGAAAAAATTTCTTTGCTAAGGCTAGTCCACTTGAGTGTGTCCCACAAATTCCACCATGTACCTCTTGTAAGGCCTTTTCAGATTCATCGCGTTCGAGACATCTAAGGAGGGTATAATCCAAACCACGCCAATATAAGATGTCAGCAATTAAGGTGTAACGAGATGATTGACGGATGAAATTTCTTTTATGATTCCTAGACAAGTCTAAAGGTAAAATAGTATCCTTTAGGTAAGTGTAAACTTGGCCATATAAGGGAGAATCAGAACTGGTTAGATGGCAAATGATTTGAGTTTCTGGATTGTCATAGGTGGGAGAAAACAATTGTTCCACTAGGAAATCATACCATGTTTGATTCTTTGACAACTAGAGTAGAGAGGCGATTGTAGCCATTGCATTTGCTGCTTTATTATCAATACATGGAATCTATATGAAATTGATATCAACAAAGTATTTCTTGAAATTATCCACCATTATTTTGTAAGGTATCAACTTGTCATCTTTAGTGTGATATTCATCATTGATTTGATTTATAACAAGTTGTGAATCACCAAAAACTTGAAGTTTTGTGATTTTCTAAGTCTACTACAATTCTTATGCCAATTACTAATGCCTCATACTTAGCTCTATTTTTTGTGCAAGGAAACATTAGCCGATAATATTTTGGGATTATATGTCCTTAAGGTGTAATAAAAAGAATCCTTGCTCCTGAACCATGTTGAGTGTAAGAACCATCAAAGTAGAGTGCCCATGACTAATGGATAACTGTTGTGAGTACATCAGCATCAAGAAAATCAATGCATATTGGGTGTTATGCTGGTATTGGTGCTTCCGCTAATTGATCTGCAATTACTTGTCCCTTTATAGCTTTCTGATCCACATAATGAATATCAAATTCGCTTAGGATCATAACCCATTTAGCCAACCTACCAGTTAAGGTTGCCTTAGAAGATATTTGAGTGGGTCAATCTTAGCCACAAGCTTTACTGTATGAGTTAGCATGTAGTGTCATAACTTTTGAGAAATGAACACCATTGCTAAGCAATATTTTTCAATGAAGTTGTAATTTAGCTCATGGCTTGTCAAGGTTTGACGGATGTAATAAATTTCTCGCTCTTTTCCTGAATTGTCTTCCTGTGCGAATAATGCTCCTAAAGACACTTCTGTGGTAGAAATATACAATATAAGAGGCACACCTTGCACTGGTGGATTCATGAGATATTGCTTTATCTGATCAAATGCTGCTTCACATTTGTCCTCCCACTTAAATGGAACATTCTTATGTAAGAGATGTGTAAATGGTAAAATTTTATACGCCAGTTGAGCAATGAATCTTAGAATGGATTGTAACCGTCCCTACAAAGAGCGTAGTGGACTAATGTTCCTTGGTGGTGGCATATCAAGAATTTCTTGTACCTTAGCTGGATCCACTTCAATTCCCTTTTCTGATACAATGTAACCTAATAGATTTCCAGATTTCACTCCAAAGACACATTTCTTTGGATTAAGTCTCCCTTTGAATTGTTCCATTCGTTTGAAAATTTTAGATAAGATATCTATGTGTCCTTCTCTAGTGTTAGACTTGGCAAGGAGATCATCAACATAATATTCCATGAATGTATGCATCATATCATGAAAAATCATTGTCATTGCACGTTGATATGTAGCTCCTGCATTCTTTAGCCCAAATGGCATTACGTTCCAGCAATAGGTACCCCAAGGACATGTGAACACCATTTTATCCTGATCCTCTAGTGTAATCTTTATCTAGTTGTATCCTAAAAATCCATCCATTAATGAGTACAATTGCATGTCCAGCAATCAAATCAACAATCATATCTATGTTTGGCAAGGGGAAGTCATCTTTAGGACATGCTTTGTTCAAATCCCTGAAATCTGTACAAATTCTAATCCTTCCGTCTGGCTTTGAAATAGGTACGATATTGGAGATCCATTCAACATAGTTAATAGAACGAATGAAACCAACATCTAAAAGCTTCTTTAATTCCTCTTTTACCAATAATGCAACATGTGGATGCATTTTTCTGAGTTTCTGTTTTACAAGTTTTTCCCTCGGCATAATATATAGATGATGCATGATGAGATCTGGATCCAATCCAGGCATATTCGCATAGGACCATGCAAAACTAATTTGATTGTTCTTGAGAAATTATATGAATCTAGGTACTTCCTCTTCTGTTAAACATGCAGCAAGTTGCAAAAATTTGGGCTGCTCCATAGTACCTATATTGAGTGTTGTCATTGGTTCTATTAGAATGGAAGACCTTTCCTGATAATGCTTCGGAAGAGTGTCAAGTTTCCCATCCTCTAGCGCCTTTGAAAGGTTTTCACTATTGGATACGCTTTTTATTTTTCTCTTTTCTTGATCTAATACTGCCTTTGTTAGGTTTTCACCATTAGATCTTTCTCTTATGTTATGTATTTCATAGCTGAGAAACTTAGCACTTTCCTATTGAAAACTCTGATCCTGTGATTCCCTAGTGGAACTTGTTTCTGGTTGGGATGAACAAAGAAAGTTTATGATGGTTTCGTCATTAGGAAAATTTGGGACATCAATGGGTGTGATTTGTTCCCAATCAATGAGTTCAAGATAGACCAAAGGAAATGGATCATTAGGATGAGTAAGGTCACTGACCGTTAGAGTCATGATACTATTATTAGCATTGTTATGGGAGAGGTCTAGGATGGTATCCTCCTGTGTATGATCTGTCTCACTTTGAATCAAATCGGTCTCACTTGAGTCATGATCGTTTTGTAGAACATAATCAAGTGGAGGACTTGAGGTTTCCCGTTGTAAGAATTCAGGTGTGAACCTATGTATGACATCCACCATTTTCTTAGAGATAAATATATCATCAGAGAAGTTGTCCCATTCATATTCATTGGAGTCAGTGTCAGAATTATTTGCTTGAATTCTCAAGATTGTTTCAGCCAACTCCTCTTTAGACATTCTTTGTACTACTTCTTCCTTTGTATCTTCACCATATCCTAACCTAGTCTTATCCTTTGGGTGCATTGTTTTCAGTTGGACAATTTCAACAATACCCTCTTTCCTTTTACCTATAGGGCCATTTCCTTCATAACCCATTTGTTGCATGATAGCATAACCTTTTCCATATTGTTTTGTGGGTAACTTGACATGTTGTACTGATTCTTCTTCATCTTTATAGAGCCAATCAAGGATAGCTCTATACTCCATTTCATTCTCTTTGATAAATATCCCATTAAACTTGGTGATGGGAACTGAAGCTGAGGCTAAAGCTGTTGTAGCTTGTTGTATGGATGTTGATGGTTGACCATGGGATCTTGGAGATATGGGTATATTAGAGAGAGATAAAGAATACTCCCACTCCATTATCTTTCAATTTTAGCTTGGTGCCAAAATTACTTATTATTTCTCATGCTTGTTCATTGTATTTGGAGGTAGAGATGGCCAAGGCCTCTCTATTATGTGGGATGAGTGTGTCCTGAGTTTCTCTTAGGTTAGAGCAAGTTTGACTGCTAATGTGATCAGCAGGTATTGTTACTTCTTGTCCATCATATGGAAACTTCAATTATTGATGATAAGTAGATGGAACAGCTTGCATGTCATGGATCCATGGATGACCCAAGAGTATGTTATAGGTTAGATCCCGATCTAGAACCTGACAAAAGGTATTCTTCACAACAGGTCCCACTCTAATTGGTAACATGATAAGGCCTTTGGAAGTTCTTTCCTCATCATCATATGCCTTGATTATAATTTTTCTTCGTGGATCTATGGGTTCTTTTGAATATCCCAAAGCTAGGACTAATTTCAAATTACAAATGTTTAATCCGGCTCCCCCATCTATTAGGACACCTCTAATGCGAACTTTGTGAACCACAACCTCTAAGTAGAGTGATGAATTATGTGGATGGGTTATGGATGATTCATCCTTTTCAGTAAAGGATAAACATGCGGATGAGGAAAAGTGTCCCACCATGGCTTGAAATTTATTGATATCCAGATTAGGGGATATAGTTGTATCAACAAGTGCCTATTCCAGAATGTCCTTATGCGCAGGTAATAACTTTAAAAGCTCCAAGATAGAAATTTGGGCTAATGTTTTTCATAGTTGATCAACCAAATTGTATTGACTTGGAGGGGGAATTCCCACTTTAGATGAGCTTCCTTTGACAATGATTTTGGCTTGTCCCCTTGTCATAGCATTGATCTCTCGATATTCTTGCTTACCCTTGATTCGGATAGCATTGATGTGTTGATCGTCAGTATAAATATGATTGATAATGATGTCATGGACATAATTAACATTCTTGCCCTTACCACCCAAAGATTCCCCTTTTTGATAATTGGGGAGAGGATCCTTGAATGCCCGATGGTCATTATTGACATTATGTCCCTCAACCGTGATGGTATGGTTATCAATCAAATCCTGAACAATATTCTTTAATCCTTGGCATTTATTTGTCTTATGACCTTTACACCTATGATAATCACAAAAGTGTGAGTCATTCCACGATGGTGGTTTAACTCGAGGCTCATAGTCTCTTTGTGGTGGAAATGTAATAGTGTTTTGATTCAATAACTCTTTGAGATTGGATTCCAAAGATTGGCCCAAGGGAGTGAAACTCCGTCAATTTGAAAAATATGAAGATCTGGGCACATTTGAATTTTGATTATTGCCAAAATTATTTCCACGATTATTAGTTGCATTCCCTTGATTGGAAACATTGCCTTGGGTACTAGAATTTCCAGCATTATTGCTACGTTGAACACCTGATACATTAAGAATGGTAGGCTTTACATTTACGTTGTTAGCATCTACTACCCCATCATTCACAACATTTTTATTTTGAGTCCAAAATCGTGACTTGTCATTGTTGTTACTATGGTTGTTGTTGTTGTTGTACGAATTTGAACCCTCTTTATCAATTTTCAGAACTCCATGCTTGACCAAAGCACCTTCAATAGTAATCGCGTTTTCAATCAATTTTTCAAATGATTGAGGACAGTGAAGGTTTAATCTATAACTCATTTCTTGATTTAGACTATCGATAAAGATCTCCATCTTTTATGTTTCAGGAATAGGGTGAGAGTATCTAGAAAACACCCTTCTCCACCTTTCCAAAAATGTAGTGAAAGATTCCCCTACTTTTTGTTTCACCTTACAAAGATCAAGCATGGTTATCTGGTGTTGGATGTTGTAGGAGTATTGTGATATAAACTTGTTTATTAATTCCTCAAAGGTTTTGATGGGGGGAGTGATCTTTGAAAGCCACTCCATGGATTGTCCACCCAGACTTCATGGAAACAATCACATTAAGTAGGTATCTTCATGAGCGAATTCTAAGCTCATATTTCAGAAATCCCTCACATGTTCAATGGGGTCAGTTTTCCCATTATACCTATCAAATTTAGGGATTTCGCAATTTTTTGGAAAAGGAATCATTTGAAGACTCCTATCAAATGGATAAGGACATATGTCATCCAAAACATACTTCTTTGTTGCACCCCCTTGCATTTCTTTTATTTGCCCTTGTAATTCCTTTATCTGTTGAGTAAGGGCACTAAAATAATTAGGAGTAGTTTCAGGATTCTCTTTAATCCCCTGTGTCAAAATCAGCAGGTAACTTAGCTCCTTGATTAGCTAATGAAAGGAAATATCTTTCCTTGTTTCGTTCTAAAATCTTTTCCATAAGGGTATGGAATAGGGGATCCTTCTCTGCTTCTTGGAGCTTTTCTTCTATTATCTCTTTAGCATTTGAATTATGAAAGGGGTTCTCTTCCCTCTCACTATTATCACCCATTTTGCTTACTATACTTTCTCTTTCATCTTTTTCTATGTGCTTTCGAGATCTTGTGACAACAGGCATAGGCTTTACCCAAATTCTACTAACCTTGGTCAAAAGAATAAAATAGTAAAATATTGATGGATATGAAAGTTAGGATAGAATGAAGATTCTATGACTTAAAAGATTTTTAATCTTTAGCTCATGATTCCCTGATTGAAAGGATGAAAATCCTGTTTATGGGAATTAAACCAAAGATCAAAAAAATAAAGATGATTTTTCACTTCGTGAGGTTTGATTGTAGCTTTGTAAAAAGATGGATTTGATGAATGCCTAATGTGCTTGAGTTCTCTATTGCAGAATTTGATTGGGATGAGTAGCATATGTAATTCCAGGTTGGGGAATATAAGAATAATGAATACGCTAACTGTGGTTGTGCCTTTGAGAAAGGGCTCTTCTTTGAATGAAGGCTCATGAGTATAAAGGTTCTACAGCATAATCGTCAATGAAACCTCTAACATAGACGTGATATCGGTGAGTAAAGGTCCTGTGTTCAAGCAATACCTTTCGAATTTGGTATAGAAATTTCCTCTTCTTCAATAACTTCTTATAACCGAGAGATTTCTTTTGCTTTCTAATCTTCCTTTCTAGAGACTTCTTAGCAAAAGTTGCAGACTTACAAACTCTGAGCATGGAAAAGACTAGACTGAGATGACTGATTTATGAATGTCAAAAAATCACCTAGGTTCGAAAAACATGTGCACCAAAATAGAGCATGAATGCATCGAAACAGAGAACAGATGCACCGAAACAGAGCATAGATGCGCTGAAATAGAGCACATATGCGTTGGAACAGACTGGCTATGCGCTAAAATATCCGTTCAGACTTCTGAGATAGACATGTTTGGACAGTTTGATATTTTTGGATGATCTTAATCTGATTTAAATGTGAAAAACACAACATAGAGAAGCATACAGTTGTTTTGTTAATCCTAAAATCTAAATAAAGAGTGTATGTTCTTGAGATTTTTACAAGTATTAAATAAGATAAGCATTCCAAGCATACTCACTCTTAGTTGTCAAATAGGTCATCATAGAAATCATAGCCCATAGCTTAAAATCACGTCGACTCACATAGCCATGTCACCCCCTAGAGGGCGCTCGTGTTTTTGTCTTTTCTAGGTGTGTACTCAAGGTGACGGAAGTGGATACCAAATCCCCTAAGCAAACAATCCGTGGTGATTATATGGTGAGTTTCTTGGAGGCAGATTCTTGCCTCCCCTTGCAGCGTGATTAGAATGATGTTTGGATACTGACACGATTGGCTTTCTACACTATGGTTTGTAGTCAAGGTTTCCGTTCAGCGTGGCAATATATAAACTCCCTCAGGAGACCTCCCAATCTTTAGAACAAATATTTTGGGGATGGTTATCTTGCTCACTTTCGTTGAATATGGGTTTCCCCAAAATTCATTTTTGATTATAGTGGGTTGGAAAACCTAGCTTTGGTTGTTCCCACTTAGGTCGTTCCCATAGGGTGAGTACTTTTTCCCACTACGGCAGGCCTTCTAAAGGATTTAATAAAGTTGGAAATGCATAAAATGAAATTGGTAAGTCTGGTGTTCTGATCACCCAGTAAAGGGGAGAGCATATACCTATTACCCCACAATCACAGCAAACAAGTTGGTTGAGTTTTAAATCCAAATTGACAATTTTCTATGCTAAGTGAAGATTTTTCTTCACAACAAACATTGGATTCATTTTAACCAGCATAAAAACAAGTCTGGCGACTATCTTAGGATTGATAGATTCCCGATTTTAAATTTCTATCCTAGGGTTGGTAAATTCTAGATTTTAAATTTCTATCCTAGGGTTGCTTTATTTTATTTAAAAATTGAAATGAATTTTTTTTTTCCACGAATGGTGTCAGAGTCAAAATTTATGTTTACAAACCCCCTGTATGTGCTAAGACAGGCCCCCAATGTGCCAAAACAGTTGCTAAATGCACTAAAAGATCAATCTCGGACACGTGAAAATAGGTCATCTATGCGCCGAAATAGTCCATGGATGCGCTGAAATAGTCCATGGATGTGCTGAAACGGTCCATGGATGCACTGAAACAGTTCAGGGATGCACTGAAATAGTTCGTTTATGCACCAAAAAAAAGCTCATATCCGCCAAAGTGCAACTCCAGTCCGTCACCTGTCAGAAAATTCTGCAATAAAAAGATTAAAATGGGGGGATTCCCCATGGTGGGCGCCAAAAATGTGTGGTTAGAAAATGTGCATTAATTAAACAGTAAACTAACACACCAAAGAAACATTATATTAAAGAAAACTAACTAGAAAACATAAATGCAAACTCTAATGACAACAGCTTCTTCAAATTCATCCCATTGTCCTCTATCTCCAAGGATTTGGTTAAAGGTGTTGGCTCTTAGTTGTGTAAGCAACAGATTGTTGAAATGGCAACTTAGGAGAATGAGATTAATTGAAAATGCATGTTCATGACTATATGATTTAAGCTATGAAATTGAAATGCTATGATGCTAGAATGCTGATAATACTGGAATGCAACTATAGTAACTATGTATGAAATCTAGGATTCGAGGTCCTTTTCAACTCATAAGAGGGTTATATTTATAGATTTTTGAAGGCAAGAATCTAGTTGGCAAGGATCAACGGTTGAGATTCAAACCTGTTAAGATGAACGGTGAGAGATCGAGAAGTTGAGAAAAAGATGGAAGGTTGAGAGAAAGATGGGAGATGTTTCCTCAAACATAGCCTTTTCCATTCAAAAATGAAAGAAAGTTTCCATTTGTGCACTTTAGTTATGAAGAGTTAGTTGATAGTTGAGGAAAAATCCATAATTAAATAAATAAATTTATTTAATTACATGTGACAAAGAATTAGAAGTTTCCATAATCTAAATAAATAATATTTAATTATGTGCGAGAGATGATTAAAAGTGCTTTAATTAAATATACAAAATACTTAATTAAATATGAAAAGCAGAAAGTTTCTAATTAAATATTTTTAGAATATTTAATTATGGAGGAAAAAAAGCTTTTAATTAAATATTTTAAAAATATTTAATTAAATGTGAAATGAAGAATATCATTTAAATTTTAGAATTTAAACTTGTGATAATTAATATAAATAAATTGTGAAATCTATTTAATTAATTAAGAGGAAGATAGCAATAATTAAATAAACTTATTTATTTAATTAAACTAGAAGAATTAGAAAAATGAACAATATAAATAAATAATTAAATTTATTTATATGTAGATGACTTAAGAATATTAATTAAATAATTCATATTTAATTAATTAACAGGTTTGATTAACCATGACCATTTTTAGATGTGTACAACACATCCAACCTTTACTTAAAGTGTTTCAATCATTATTCAAATTAGATCATCCATCCTGATTTTGTGATGTTTTTGTTATTTTCTGAGATTTTGAATCAAACCTAACCTAATGACCTATCCTAGGGGCCTTAGGGGCTGATCAAGGATTAGCCTTGCCTACATTATACACATAGAGACCATGTAGTTCGACTGGTATAGACTCATGTTTGTGACTTTTTTGAGACTGACTCTTTTGACCTATTTTTTTAATTTTTTAAATTTTTTTGGCTGTCATATGTGGATGTCCAAAGTGTTTCAGATAGTGATTGACGTTCCATGTTGGTTGCATTTCAATCATTGTTTTTGTTGTGTTTTTTCCAAGCTCGTTTGTTTTATTGCCCCCAGTGATGTGTAGATGTTGCCCTCAAGCTACGGTGAGACACGACTAATTTGCAATGATATGATAATGGATGCAAAGTGATGGCGAAAGTAACGAATATGACATGTATCCCAATAGATGGAAAAGTTGGTTAAATCAAAAATAACGTCTGTTTCCAGGTTTTCACTGTATGTTTTTATTGCACTTTTTCATATTTTTATGATCTCTCTTTTGTTTTTTTTTTAAATTTATTTTTACCAAACACCTGTTTGCTAGGTTTTCATCAAGGAAACCATTTCATAAAAGTTTGAAACGTGCGCTAGGTGATTCAAGTGTAGTATCTTCTGAGATGGATACTATTGAGAGGTTCATCAAACAAATCCCCCTCAAGTGTTAATAGGTGGTAAGCACCTAATCCATACACTAATATGATGACAAAGGGACCTAGCCAGTTAGGTTCAAACATCCATTTCTTTTCTCCATCTTGCTGATTTCTAGGGTTCTCTTTTAGGACCAAATCACCAACCTGAAAGAATCTAGGCTTTACCCTATGATTGTAGCTCCTTGACATTCTTTGTTGGTATGTCATTAGATGATTGACAACATTTTGACGATGCTCATCCAACAGTTCCAGTTCTTGAAGCCTAGATACTCTATAGTCCTCATTTGAAATGATTCCTTTTAGTGACACACGGAGTGATGGAATCTCTACCTCAATGGGTAGTATGGCCTCTGATCCATATACCAAGGCATATGGTGTAGCTTATGTAGGTGTTCTAATGCTAGTCCTATAGGCCCATAGTGCAGGATTAAGTTGAACATGCCAATCACATCCAACATCGTTAACCATTTCTTGAGTATTTTCAAAATTGTTTTGTTAGAGGCCTCTGCTTGGCCATTTCCTTGAGGATAATACGGTGTTGAGAAACAATGTTGGATATGAAAATTTTCACACAATTCCTGGATAGCCTGGATTTTAAATGGTCATCCATTATCAGTGATAATGGATTGAGGTATGCCATACCAATAGATTATGTAGTTCAATATGAATGACGAGATCTTTTTTCTAGTGATAGTTGTGAGAGGACATGCTTCTATCCATTTTGTAAAGTATTATGTCACTGTGATTATGAACTTGTGTCCATTGGATGAAGACGGATTTATCATTCCTACCAAGTCCAGTCCCCATTGACAAAAGGGCCATTTTGATGTGAATGGGTGTAGTTCTTGAGCTGGAGCATGGATCAGATTACTATGAATCTAACACTTTTGGCACTTCTTGACAAACTGATAAGACTCCTTCTCCATACTTGGCCAGTAATACCCTAAACAGAGCAGTTTCTTTGCTAGAGTTATACCACTTGAATGAGTTCCACAAATACCTTCATGAACCTCACGTAAGATTGTCTCAGATTCATTATGTTCTAAACATCAGAGAAGATTACCATTTAGACCTCAACGATAAAGTATGTTGGCGATTAAAGTATGTCAGGGGCTAAAAGCACAAAGTTGTGTCACACTTTATAAAGGAAATGGCCAACCATACTCTAACTTTTAAAATTGAATCACTAAAAAGTGGCATATATGTTTTGAATTTTGAAATGATGTAAACTAGTAAAATATGTATTTTTTAGTATATTTTATGCATGTATTTTTAAAAAAAAATTAAAAAATTATTTTAAACTACTTTTAAATAAATTAACACTATAATTTAGTTGCTGATAAAATGCTAAAAAATGAAGTTGAATGGGACGTCAAAACTTTTTATAGTAAATTTTCTTTTTTTAATTTCAATTTTTTTGTGTGTATTTATAACTTGAAACTATAGTGCATGGATATATTTTTTTCTAATTTTGATAAATTTATATTTTTAAATAAATATTAAAATTTGCATGAATCAAAAATTGTTGTTTCCATCGGACATCAAATTTCATATTAAATATTTATCTAAATTGGAAAAAAAAATTATACCATCTTGAAATAGATTCTTTTATCTAGTGCATCATATTTTTTTCTATTTTTTTAATAAGTTTTAGTATTTTTCCTTGGCATGGTAATCAACCTAATATTTTGTGTTGATAACCTATTTTTAGTATAAATAAAAAATAAATAATAAATAATAATTAAACTATTAAAATAAATATAGTTTTGAAAACTACACTTATGGATCTACAAAAGGGTATTTATATATTTAAAAAAATAAATTATTTACATTAGTAGGAGTTATTGAAACTTCAAGTTTTTCAAATAATTTTATTTTTTTGGTAAATTGGACTCAAAGTGGTGCTCCATATATTTTTAGCCAACAATTTTAGTTGAAAAAGTTATGGAAGTATCTAACTTAGCTAGAATGAATCTGACTAGATCATATGTTTGACCAAAAGTGATGTTTAGTTAGAAATACTTGAATTCAATTGTACTGATAAGTTGGTTGAAAGTGTGACACAATTTTGTGCTTTTACCCTGGGCGGACTAGCGGATGAAGTTGCATTTTTGGTTTCTAGAAAGATCAGGAGGAAGGATGTTGTCTTTTAGGTACACATATGTCTTTTCATAGATGGAAGATTCAACAACATCTAAATGGTATATGGTTTGGGATTCTGAACTATTATAAGAATGATTAGATACGTGTTCTACCATAAACTCATAACGACCATGTTTCTCCTGTAATTGTAAAAGAAAAGCAATTGTCGCCATAGCATCTGCCGCTTTGTTTTTTGCCCTTGGATTTTTCTCAATTTTGATATTGACAAAGTATTGTTTGAGATCATCTATCAGTTGCTTATAGGGCATCAACTTCTCATCTTTCATCTGATATTCATCATTTATTTGATAAATGACTTGTTGAGAATCCCCATATACTTGTAACTCTGTGATTTTCCATTCAATTTCCACTTTGATGCCAAGGATTAATGCCTCATACTCTGCCACATTATTGGTACATGGAAACATTATTCTATAAGATTTTGGGATGGTGTGTCCTTGGGGTGTGATGAAAAAAAATCCTGCACTAGATCCTCTTTGTGTATATGATCCATCAAAGTAAAGTATCCATTGTTGTGTTGTTACTGTAAGAATGTCTGCATCATAAAACTCCATTTTCATAGGACAATCATCAGTTAAAGGAGCTTCGGCTAATTGTTCGACAATCACTTGACCTTTGATGGCTCTTCTTTTCACATACTGAATATCAAACTCACTTAAAAGCATGACCCATTTGGCCAATCTACCTGTTAAAGCAGCCTTACTGAGTAGATACTTTAATGGGTCATTTTTTTCTATGAGCCTGATTGTGTGAGTCAACATGTAATGCCTCAACTGTTGGGTAGAAAATACCACTGGTCAAACAAGATTTCTCAATGAAGGTATAATTTATTTCATAGCCATTCAAAGTTCTATTGATGTAGTAAATGGCTTGTTCCCTTCCTTCACAATCTTCTTGTGCCAACAGTGCTCCTAAAGAAATATCCATTGTTGCAATGTATAGTTTTTAAGGTCTTCCTTCTGTAGGTGGCATGAGAATAGGTGGTGACATCAGATATTTCTTTATTTGGTTGAAAGTTGTTTCAAACCCTTGATCCCATTTGAACACAACATTCTTATACAATAGATGATTAAATGGGTGAATTTTGTCTACCCACTCGGAGATAAATCTCCTGATTGATTGTAGCCTTCCTTGTAGTGACCTTAGTTGACTGATATTTTTGGGTGGTGGAATTTCCTTTACCTTTGCTGGATCTATTTCAATTCCTTTTTCTGAGACTATGTATCCTAAGAGTTTTTCTGATGTAACCCCAAAGACACATTTCTTAGGATTTAGTCTTACATTGAACTTTTTTAGCCTTGTGAAATTTTTTCCCAAGATATCCAGATGTCCTTCTCTAGAAAATGATTTAGCTAGAATATCATCCATGTAATCCTCCATAAATGTATGCATCATATCATGGAATATAGTGGTCATTTCTCTTTGATAAGTTGCCCCTACATTTTTCAAACCGAAGGGCATGACATTCCAGCAAAAGGTTCCCCATGGACATGTGAATTCATGCAGTTTTCTCTTGATCTTCTGGTGCTATCTTGATTTGGTTGTAGCCAGAGAAACCATCCATTATTGATAACATGGCATGCCCTACTATTAAGTCCACGATGGTTTCAATATTAGGCAAGGGGAAATCATCCTTGGGGCATGCCTTATTTAGATCCTTGAAATCTATACATATCCTGATACTATTATCTGACTTTGACATAGGCACAATATTTGATATCCATTCGGCATAATCAATAGACCTAATGAATCTTGCATCCAATAAATTTTTCAGCTCAAATTTTACCATTAGTAGATATGTGGATGCATCTTTCTTAATTTTTGTTTTATAGGTTTGATTCCATTAGGAAAAGACAAATGATGCATTAAAATATTTGGGTCTAAACCTGGCATATCAAAGTATGACCAAGAAAAGTTAATGCTTCTTTCTTAAAAAAAAGATAAATTCAGGTCTTTCTTGTTCTGTCATAGATTTTGCCGGATGTAAAATCTTTACTCTTTCTTTTGTGCCAATGTTTATAGAATGTGTAGGTTCCACCAGAACTGATGATCTTTCATGATAATCTTTTGGAAGGGTGTCAAATCTCCCATCTTTCAATGCCTCAGAGAGGTTTTCACCGTCCGATGCGTTCTTTATTTTTCTTTTTTCAAGATCTAATGCTTCCATAGAATGGTTTTCACCATTAGATCCATTTTTCCTGTGTTCTATTTTGCAACTAGAAGATTTGTCACCCTCCCATTGAACCAAGTTGTTATGAGATTTATGGATATAACTTCTATTAGGTTCATCACAATAAAGGAAATTTATGATAGCATCATCATTTGCAAAGATGGGTACATTTATAGGTTCAATGGGTTCCCAGTTGATAAGTTCAGGATGGACTAAGGGTAGGAAGTCATCAGATTGACTTGGGTTAATGGCGGTAAGGGTTTAGAAATTTATGTCATCAGAGTTGTTATTAAGGATGTCTAGGTCAATGATGTTACTTTCCTCAAGATTATCTAGTTCAATCGATGTTTGTTCATCCTCACTTGAGTCATCAATATGTTGTGATTCTAATACAAGTGGTCTAGAACCAGAGCTCTGTCCCTCCTCACATGTCAGTGCATATTGTTTTATGACATCAATTTGGACATCTGTGTAAGATATATCAGAATATAGATCCCATTCATATTCATTAGAATTTGTTTTAGAGCTATCTCTTACTTGAAGGATTCTTTCAACTGCCTTCTTAGTCATTTCTTATTTTTCTTCTTTTGAGTAACCCAGTCCTATCTTATCCTTTGAATAAAGAGTAAGAGGCTGAATGGGTTATACTATGCCTTCTTTCCTTTTTCCAACAGGTCCTTGCCCTTCATAACCCCTTTTTTTTTCTAAAATAGCCTTTCCTTTTCCATACTTATCTATCTTGATGTTGATGTTTGTTAATGTCGATGTTTCTTCATACTCTATAGTACTGACTTTCACAAATCTTTCCTCTAGAACTGTGGCAAGTTGTGATGGTTGTCATTTTATCATTCATGGTTCTCCATATGACTTTGGAGATGGCATCAATTGTGAAAGATTAAGAGACTGCTCAATAGAATATTGTCCCATGCCTTTGTCTGTTAGCTGGACCTTTTCTTGGAATTTCTATGATAGAGAATTTAAAAGATCCTTATTATCTATTAATGTAGATTCAACAACACTTGTATCTTTCAATTTATCCTTTTTCTCTACCCACTTGGATGTAATCTTTGGAGGTTTTTTACCATCTGATGAATTTGAAGTGCATGCTTCCCTATTGTGAGGCACAAAAGTGTCTTGAGAAGTTCTGAGTGTGTCACAATGTTGAGGATTGTTATAATCTACTGATATGGTCACCTCTTGTCCATTAACTAGAAATTTCAAACACTGGTGATAGGTCAAAGGTACTGCCTACATTTCATGAATCTACAGACGCCCTAAGAGTATATTGTAGGTTAACTCTTTTTCTAGTACCTAGCATGCTATATTTTTCACCATTGGTCCCACTTGAATGGAAAACACAATCAGTCCTTTAGAAGATCTGTATTCTTCATCATAAGCCTTTATTGTCATTTTTCTTCGAGCATCAATAACATTATCTGAATACCCTAGTGCATAAAATAACTTTAAAGTATAGATGTTCAAACTAGCTCCCCCATCTATTAGGACCCTTTTAACACGATGTTTGTGTATCAAAACTTCAATATGGAGGGCGGTGTTATGTGGATGATTAAGTGACACATCATCCTATTCAAAGAATGATAGATAGTGTGGCGTGGTAAAATGTCCCACCATAGCCTGGAATTGACAAACATCTAGGTTGTTGGGTGATGTGGTGGCAACAAGTGCTTGTTCTAAAATCTCCTTATGGGATGGTGATAGTTTAAGTAGTTCAAGTATTGATATTTGCGCTGGTATTTTTTGAAGTTGGTTGACAATGTTGTATCAAATTGGATGTGGAGTGATGTTTTTAGGTGCAACTCCCTTCAAAATTACCTTGGATTGCCCCCTTGTCATTACATTAACCGGTTGATAGTCTTGTCTTTCTCCAAGTTTTAAAAAAATTATCCAATTGTCAGATATTTGTATCCTCATGATTAGATCTAGGGGGATAATGTCACTAGTTTTTTTTGTTGTCAATGTGATTACTGGTGGCACTATCACTTTCTACTTCAGAAAAACAAAAGATCATGCTATTGTAAACGTGATTGAAATTTTTTCCTTTACTGTTTGTAGAAGATGACTCTCCCTTATCGTAATTTCTTAAAGGGTCTTTAAAGGCTGCATGATCATTGTTGTTTTGATGTCCCTCTACGTATACCATTTTGTTGTCAATCATATCTTTGACTATATATTTTAATTCCATGCAATCATTTGTCTTGTGTCCCTTATTGTTATGGAAGTTACAATAATCTGTGCCTTTTCACCATGGTGGTTTGACTTTTGGATCCCAAAATCGTGCTTCTCATGTAGTGATAAGATCACTTGCAACAAGTTCCCTCATTGTCAATTCTAGTGTTTGGCCTAATGGTGTGAATCGATGTCAGTTTGATGATTTTTGATATGTTTGTGGTTTTGATTCTCCATTGTTTAGATTATTGTTTTGATTGATATTTGACTTGATGTTTTGGTTTGTCTTTGTTGTAGAGGTTGTCAAGTTAAAAAATGGATTTTCATTTTGTAAGTCAATTGTAGTTTCGTTGTTCTTGGTATTTCTATTTTTTTTCGAGAATTTAGGTTTTTCGTTGTTTGTATATTGATTTGAGGAGTTGGTGTTTTTGATTTTTCATTGTAGTGTTTGATTACCCCTCATTTGACTAAGGCTTCTTCAATTTTAAGGCCATTTTCTATCACTTTTTTGAATGTTGGAGGACATTGTAATTCGAGCATATAGCTCATTTCATTAGTCAGGTTATCAATGAATAACTCCATTTTTTCTTCCTCGGGTATGGAGCAAGGATACCTAGAAAATAGTCTTCGCCATCATTGTAAAAAGGATAGGAATATCTCACCTGTGTTTTGATTCATGTTATAGAGGTCCTTTATTGTGACGTCATGTTGGATGTTAAAATAATATTGGGATATGAACCTATTGACGAGCTCTTCAAAAGTTTGTATTCCTGGTTGTTGTTTGGAAAACCACTCCATACACTGACCTACTAAGCTTCTTGGGAATAACCTCATTAGGTAAGTTTCTTCCTGTGTGAACTCTAATCTCATGGTTCTGAATTCTAGTACATGGTCGATTGAGTCTATCTTACCATTATATTTGTCATATTTTGGGAATTTGCAGTGTCTAGGGAATGGTATCATATCCACAGTTGGGTCAAAAGGATAAGGACAAATGTCTTGCAATGCATACCTTTTCATGTTTCCCTTTTGCATATCTTGAATTTGTTGTTGCAAGTTTTGCATTTGTTGTGTTAGGGCCACAAATTGATCTGTGTTTTGCGTATGTAGTGGTATTTTTGTTTCATTTGTTCTAGGTGCTTCTTTTAAGCGATTGACATCAAAATATTTGGGAAGTTTGGCACCTGATTTAGCTAGCATTAGGAGATATTTCTCCATGTCTTTCTCTAAGATATTTTCCATAAATTTATGGAATTTTGGGTCCTGTTGCGTTGTTTGTATGTCTTCTACCGTTATTTCATTCTTGTCATTTTGATGTAAGCTATTCCAAGGATTTTCTTCTACCATGGTATTTGATGTTTAATTTGTTTTTCTAAGAGTCTCTTCTTTTGTAACCTAGTGAAGATTGGCATACAAGTGTTTTTTTTTTTTCTACCAAACTTTGATCTTCTATGTCTGATAAGTGTCAAATAAATTTTAACAAAGTCAAATAAGATGATATACCCTATTGATTAGACTAGGTTAAAAATATGATTACTATGCCTCATTTCGTGATAGTAGGATGATAATATCCTGATGAAGAAACTTAGCTAAGTAACCAAGATTTGGTTTTGATTTGCTTGACAGTTTATAGTTTGCAAGATCTGAGTTTTAGTTGAAAATAAAGTTAACTTGTTGGAACCTATCTGTTTTTGGTTTCTAGACAATGTATTTATTGAAAAGATACTTCTCGTTGATAAAAATATGAGTTTTAACCAATCTAAATGATATGTTTGGAAGCTCTCTATTTTTTATTTTATTGGAAGCCCTAAAATAGAGTGTAGAAGCGCTATTTTGTGGAAGCGCTAAAATAGAGTGTGGAAGTGCTATGATAGTCTTCGAAAGTGCTATTTTGTGAAAGTTCTAAAACATAGGTCAGAAGCACTAAAACACAGGGTGTAAGTGCTACTTTGGATTCAGAAGCACTAAAACAGACCTGAGAAGCACTAAGACAAATTGTGGAAGCGCTACTTTGGGTTTCAATGATTTTGTCTGATTTTTCTACTTGTGAAGAGATTATTTTTCAGAATCTTGATTTATACAAGATATCTCCACTAGTATTTTTCTGATGCTGGATGAGAAACATAAAGATTCTAAGTTTCTCTATTGCAAAAGTTGATCGGGCCTGGTGGAGTATTCTATCATTGGTTGTGGGATGGAGGATTGGCGAATAGGTTGACTATAATTATGATATTGTGACAAAGCTCTTCTTTGAAAATAGGCTTGTGAATAAAGTGGCTCTAAGACATAATCACCAGTATAACCCCTAGAGAAATTGTGAAACCTATGGATGAAAGTTCTATGATGAAGCAATATTTTTCTACTCCGATACAAGAAACATCTTCTTTTTAAAAAAATTTTGTAACTAAGTGGTTTCTTTGGTTTCTTGACTCTTGTTTTGAGGGATTTCTTGACAAACATTTTGGATTTCCAATCTCTATTCCTAAATTTCCCAATTTTATTTGGTTTTTGGTTTTCAAGATGATATTTTATCTAAGTTACAATGATTTGAGAACATAGCAAGCAAATTGTAGAATAATTGTTTTTAAATATAGAATCTAAACAGATAGTGTATGTTCAAGAACCACGAATGGTCCTTATTGATTTCCACTAGTTTTCTTTAATGAAGATACACTTCAGACAAACTCACTCTTAAAGTCAAAAAAAGGTCATCGTTATACTCAACAGCCCACATCTTAAAATTGTGTTGACTCACACAACCATGTCACCCCCTAGAGGGCACCCGTGTTTTTGTCTTTTCCAAGTGCTACTCAAAGTTGGATTTCTTGTCCCTTGAGCAAACGGTCCTTGGAAATTATATGGCGAGTGTCTTGGGGGCAAATTCTTCCCTCCCCTTGCACTGTGAGTATTACAATGTTTGGTTACTGACTCAGCTAGATACTACACTATGGTTCTTATATAGGGTTTCCGCGTAGTGCGGAAAATGATAAACTCCCTCAGGAGACCTCCCAATCTTTAGAACAAAGATTTTAGGGATGGTTATCTTGCACACTATCGTCGAGTTGGACTTTCATCAATAACTCGCATTTTTTTAGAGTGGGTTGGAATCCTTGGCTTTAGGCATTTCCACTTAGGTCATTCCCATAGGGTGAGTACTTTTTCCCACCACGGTAGGCCTTGTAAAGGTTTTAACAAAAGCATAAAATTGCATGAAAAGGAAAGGGTGAGTCTGACACTTTGATCACCCAGTTAAGGGGAGAGCATAAGCCTATTCACCTCACAAACACAACAAATAATGATTTATTTTAAGAACAAGAGACAATGTACTAAACTAAGTGAAGATGTCGCTTCACAAAATTAGGCTAGTTTATTTAACTAATGCAACAAAATATGATGCCTATCATAGGATTGGTATATTTAAGTTAAGTGTCTACCCTAGGATTGATTCTTTTTAGCCCAAAAGACATAACATTTTGGTTGTGGTCGCATCAGATCCAAATAAAAAAAGAAAATACAGAAGCGCTGAAATAGAGTTTCGAAGCACTGAAATAGAAATCAGAAGCGCTATAGTTTAGATCAAAAGTTCTATAAAAATTTTCAGAAGCATCATAAAATTTCGCCGAAGCGCTATAGAAATTTTGAGAACAGAAACCAACTATGTCATGTACATCTGGCCGATGTGCTGAAACAAGCCATGGAAGCGCTATAGTTTATGTTGAAGTGTTGAAACAAAGTTCGGAGCACTGAATTTTTCCTCAGAAGTCCTATAGTTTTTGTTGGAAGTGCCATAAAAACTCTTGCTCGCGCTAAAATAAACACACTAGAATCTTGTACGACACTTTTCAAAGAAAAATTGTGAAATATGGGGTTATGCGCCATGGTGGGCTCCAGATTGTAAGTGTGAAATAAGTATGAGTAAAATAACACTTCTTAATGAAACATTATATCAAAGATTCAACAATTAATCTATTAAAAAGAGAAGAAACTTGAAAGCATCTCATTGTTTCCTATCTCCAAAGATTTATTAAATCACAGAGGGCTCTCAGATTTTGTAAGCACTTGTGACTATTAAAATGCCAATCTAGAGAATGGAATGATACTAAATGCAATGATGTGATGATTGATAATGATTTATAGATGATATTGATGCTACTGTAATCTATATTGACATGAAATATGATGAAAGAAAGCTACAATAAAACTAAGATGCAACTATGATATGAATTCTATTAATGCTATGATAGCTATGATACTAAGATGTTTCATTGATTGATTTGTTGATTTCTTTTCCTGCAGATTAATATTGCACAAAGTTGGGATCCATTTCCTATTGGAAATGGCTGTATTTATAGATTCACAGCAATAGATTTGCATAGGGGCAGCAAAGTAGAGGCTTGGATTCAATCTGGAGGATTGAATGGTGAGAGATTGAGAAGATTTTGGGAATGGTTCCTCCCCATGAAAACACCAGGCAAGATGATAGGAAGGTTCAAAGGAAGAAGATTTGAGAGATTGATTCAAGTTTGTCTCCAATTTGTCTCCAAAGCTTCCCGTGAATGCCAGTTCAATTAATTAGATATAAAATATCTAATTTTATTGGTGAGTGAATAGAGGAAAATTTAATTTATGCTTTTATTTGAATATTTTAGTTTATTCAAATTTAGCAAAAAGGGGAATAAATAACTAAATAATACCAACTATAGAAGTTGTATATTAAATAATTATAGAAGAAATATGATAATTTAAATGAAAGACTTTAGAATATCTTTATTTAATTAAGAAGAAATATGATAACATGATTAAATAATACAAATTATTTAAACTTTTTTATTTAATTTAAGATAGAATAAATGGATAAAGTAATAGAAGAAATAATAATGATAATAATTAAATAAAACAAAGTATTTAAATTTGTTTATTTAATTAAGAGGAAATCATATGATAAAATAGAAGATTTAATAGTGAACTTAATATAAATAAATATTTTTATTTATTTATTAAGTAGATGAATTTAATTATTATAATTAAATAAAACAAAGTGAAATTGGTTCATTTAATTAATGTGACAATAAAATAATAAAGATTGAAGAATTTAAGATGATCTATATAAATAAATATTGTAAATGATAGATTTTCTGCGAACTAGAATAAAGATGTTAATCCTAATCTAAATAATGATCTAAAATCAAACAACAAAGAATGAGGAAATAAACATAATAAACTAAACAATTTAATGGAAAGCTCTCACCGAATATGCATTCACTCCTTTGAATTATCTTGATTGTTCTTCTCCATTTTTCCTTTTCAGTATTCTTTCCCTCAGATTTCTGTGTTTGAATGCAAGTATAACTTCATCGAGTGTCTAAGCAAAATATCGAAGATAAGTCTCTTCTCAAAAGTGTATGATTTCGAGAGGAGGAATAATGATAATGACAAGCCATTTTATAGATTTTGGGTTTTCGAACGATCGGCTTAGATTGAAAGAGAGATCGACATATGAGATTTATGAATGCCATGTGATGTGAGTTTTATCTCAGATAGAATGTGAGTTAGAACACAAGTTGGAACATGAGTTCAGGAAAGACTGTAGATAGAGACAAAGTTAGAACGTGAGTTAGAACACGAGTTCAAGATCTTAATCTTCAAAAATAGAAGAAATAGACTTTGTATGCAAAAGCCAAAGTTAGAACTCGAAGACTAATGAATTTGAATGCAAACAGGAGTTAGAACTAGTTAATCGACTAGTTGTGATGGAGAGTCTTCTCGTAGAGATAAACAAGTGTTGAATCCAAAGATAACTGGAGAACTAAAAATAGATCTCGAGTCAGAAGGTGAGTGAATGACTTAGATAACCGAATGATAGAAGAATGTGACATAATTAATTAAATATGAATTAAATGCTAATTTAATTCAACATTCAAAAATGAATTGACTTTAATTAAATAAATAAAGATAATTTATTTAATTTGACTGTTTGAAAAGGATAATATAAATAATTAAATAATAAATATTTAATTATAGATAAAGGGGGTTAAATGAATAATTAAATAAATATATTTAATTATAGTTGGAAAAGTATGATAAAGGGGTAATTAAATAATAAATTATTTAGTTGATAGATAAAAGGGGAAGAATTAATTAGTTCGAAACCTAATTAAATAAATATGATTTATTTAATTAATCAAGTTGAATAAAGATTAATAATGAATTAATTAAAAAGGGATATTTAATTAATAGAGGAAATATGTGTTAGAAAGGTTAATTAAATAATTAACATTATTTAATCAAGACCACGGACTATAGAAAATTATGCCAAATGTGTACTCGTAGGCCTAGACCAATTTTCGGTATCTACAAATATTTCTATTTATTTAATAGTAGAGGAATTAAGGGTAATTAATCAAATAAATCATATTTAATCAATTGGATTCTCCAAACCATTTTTAGGTGTATACATAAGTAAATTGATCAAAACAAAGGCATTGTTCAAAAGTAAAATTTGCATGCAAAATACATCATTTTCAAGTTTTTTCATTCTAAAATCAATAAATCTCATACGCTAGATCTAAAAAATTGCAACATCTTTTCTTGTTTTTTCTATTTTTGGGTACACTTTTGGTTTGGTGAAACTTTTATGAATATTACAACCTGGTGTCCTATTTCCAATACTTCAATGGGATGTAGTTAGAGACTCATGGTATCCCACATTGGTACAGCCCCTATGGATCTTTGGTTTTCTAACTCTTTCACTCATAGTGTGGCCCTAGTCAACCCATGTTGGAATCCATCCCTGAAATCATGTCCTATGACTTCCAATTCTATTGATGTTGAACCCATTGTTACTCTTGTCCCTGAAGAGAAGCTAAAACAAATGGATGAAGCCTTATAAAGATTACAATACTTTATGAGTGTTGAATATATTGCCGGTACTATGGTTCTTATAATAGATAACATGAGGAAAATTTTAATAATGAAAAAGGATTAGAGATTATACATAGCCCAGCTCACATAATTGATAATCATGTTCCTACATTGAATAGTTGTTCTAAAAAATTTGGATACACCAAAATTCCATGTGGAAATCAAATTCCTCTCCCTTCAACCACAACCTCCATTCCTACATACACTAATTCAACTGTTACTACAACAAGGCAACCAACTAGCGACATAAATCCAACTTTAGGTATTTCTATTGGGAATCCTTACAACATTGTGAATTCAAACATCATATCTCCTAACCCATTACATCTCAAAAATTTGCAATTCACTTATCCTCCCAACACATATACACATCCACCATATTCACCCCCTTCCCAAAACACAACCAATAATTCTATCCTCAACCAACTTTTGCAATATGTTTCATCCCTCCAACAAAAAATTTCCACATTGAACCAAAATCAAAATGGCCAACCTTCACAATATGTCAAATGAAATCCATTATCATTGCATATATTGAGAGCAAAAATGCCACAAGGCATAGAGATTCCTATATTTGAGAAATATGGTGGTAAAGGAGATCCTAGTAACCATGTCTCGACATACACAACCTTATGTAGTGACTTCATTTTTGAAGACAAGCTCTTGGATAAGATTTTTCATAGGTACTTGAAAGATACAACCATGGAATTATTTTTCTCTTAATCGAATAACTCAATTCATTCATTCAATAAGATTTTTGATGCCTTCCTTAACCATTTCCAAGTGCACATTGGTCCCAAGGTGGCCTTACCTAATTTAATGCAATGTAAACAAAAGGATGATGAAAAGGTCATTGATTTCATAGCACGTTATCAATTTATTTACTCACAAATCAACATTAAGATTCTTGATACCGATCTTCAAATAATGTTCATTAAGAACTTGCAAAAAAAGACTCAAGATAAGCTTGGGATGATGAAATTCCCTCCTTCACACACTTGTGCACGACTCTCCATGACTATCAAAATTTGGTTAGTCATTATGAAGCGAAAACTTCTTCCAACTATCCTGAAAAATATGAATCCATGCCTCATAATAATTTCCAACCATTTAAGAAACAAAATAAGGGATTTATACAAATAAATCCCCCCCAAAAAAATCAACATGCTGAGTCTTAAGTAGCTGCTATAAAATTAACAACTCCATATCAATTCAGGGAAAAGAATAGGAAATTTTTCTCATTACACGATACCCTTCATTCCATCATGTTGCAACTCTTGGTTAATAACCTAATTACCTTACCTTCCATTAGATCTCTTGATACAACTAAGCCTTTACCTTCAAACTACAACCCAAATGTCTTTTTCCATTATCACTGAAAAGATGGACATGATATAGAACAATGCATGCGTCTTACAAATAGTGTACAAGACCTCATTGATTCTAATCACATCTAGTTGGGTGGTGTTAATGATTAAGGAAATAATTTTGTTTCCCCTCCCAACCAAAACTTATAAATATTTACCAGTCTAATGCCAAATCAATCCATTTCTTTTATGAAACCTATTGATACTAAGAATGATGTGATGAATATTGACAAACTATAAGACACAACTAATGATGACATGTGTGATTATGGAGATGATTTGATAGGTATGGTCAACCTCAGTAATGTTCAACCTTCTAAAGGCCAAACCAACTTGTCTATGGACATCACTTTCTCATAAAATGGCATAATAAAACATGCACTTGATGGTATTTTTTACATCACCAAAAGAATCAATGACAAGCCTACTAATGGGATATTAATTGATCACATAAGTGTAGCGAATGTGATCACCAAGGAATTCTTATTTGTGCATGAAATTTACCAAGATTATTATGAACAATTCAAAGCATGGATCAAAACATGTTATGATTTTTCTCACCCTATGATAAGTTTGATCGCTCTCCCAGTAAAATTTGGATCAAAGCAATTATATGTCTCATTCTCCATCATCCAAGTGTTTTTAATTTTTTGTGAAGTTAGGCTATCCATGGCTACACTCCATGGATGTTGTCCTGTCAATAGTTCATAAATGCTTGAAATTTTCATTTGGAGATGAATTTTTTATTGTTCATCATAGTGGTTTTAATCCTTTGTCATATGGTGGTAACTTTTCATTGGATTATTTTTGGCCCGAACCTATGGAACCTATAAAGCCTCATGAAGAATTATTTTTCAAATATTATCAAAAGTTCAAGACAAAGAACATAATAGAATTAACCCTCAGTAATTTATTCCCTAGTCCATGAATGTTCTGCCTTCCCAACCTATCATTAATGAACCTATGATTGAACCAAAAGCCCTTCCAAGTAACCAAGAAAAATCCACCATAATTCCTTCACCCATTTCCTACAAGAGACGAAGAGATAACCATACAACTCCTTTGGTGCCTCCCGAAATCAAACAAGTTTATAAACCTAAAGAGAAAGTGGTTTCCCAACCCTCGATAGTTCCTTTTGTTCCTCCCTTGTGGGAAGAAAAGAAACCAATGATTGATAAACCCACTCCTACACCATTACAACTTGAAAATTGTGCAAGAAGAAAATGAAATGCTAAAGAGTGTAGCTATAAATGTCATGCTATTTCTCATCAATTAGAAGAAAAGAAGAAACCAACAAACCAAGATCAAAATCTAACTCAAAAAAATCATGATAATTCTCCGCCTGAATGCCACAACAAAGAATTGAACCTATAATGGATATTGTAATTAGACCTCTTGTTGTGATCAACTTGGATAATGATGATGGGATTATTAAAATTGATGAGGATGTGCATAATGAGCTGATTTTTTTATTTTCCTCTTCCATGAACTTAGATGGGTGCAACAGTGATGATCCTCCTAGAAAGAGTATATCACCATGTGTTAAACTTGGTGATTGTCCTAGTATGGCACTTGTTGTTTCCCCTTTAGCTAGTTATCTGCCTTCCATATATAATGAGAAATATTGGGATGCATACAATTTTCTTTAGGTTGGTTGACATATGCCATACTAGTATTTTCTTTGTCTTCTTTCCATGTTCTCTATGATTGCATGTGGGTAATGAAATCCCCTATATCATGTTGATTGGTGTGTCTTTATGTTTGCGGGATTTTCTTTGGATGACCCTTGTTACTCTGTTGGCACAAGAATACAAAGGAAGAAAACCCATCATAACCATGTTCTATTTGTATCTTCATTCTCTTAGATGTCGTAAACATTATCTTTCCTTTTGTCTTGTGTTTTCCTTTTGGGGATGATACAATGCATTGATAAATTTAGGTCTCTTCCATGTTGACCCAAAATCTTTTCTTTTCTTTCACTCTCTACGTGTCATTTGTCCATTGTGTTCATTGTTCTATGAGTATTTGGGGAATGATGATGGTTTTGAGCTCTATTAGATTACTGTAGCAAAGACACATGTTGAACCTAAATCTATAGATCCCTTATGTGTTATCTTTGGGATCTCATTTGGGGGCAACCCATCTCCATTACACAAATTTATTTGGAAACATATCATTGGCATAGGGCTTTCCAAATAAGCTCTCATGTATTCTTTTATCATTTTGCATTTATCATCTTTCTACTTTAAATCGATTGCTCACAACATGGTGTTTAGCAATTTCTTTAAAGTGGGGGCATACACTCCCCCACTCATTGTTTTCATAGTTGTGTCACCTTTTGCAAAGTGTGGCCTTCTTAATTCATGTGACATGTCTTCTTGGTGGTGAAATTGGCTTTGATGTCCTACAAGAGTGTGACATTTCTTGGCATATGGCATTCCTCTTGGTGTTAATGCTATGGTTTACATCCCCTAATGTGTGAATATTTTATTCCTTGGCTATTCCTCTCTTGGTGGTAATTTTAAGTGTGATTTTCCTTAAGGTGATACCTTTCATCTATTAAGAAAAAACCTTTTGCATTTAAAATTAGTTCATGACCACTGAGAACAATACAACTTGCTTGCTAGTGGTTGCCTTTTATTTCATGAGTGTCTAGCATAATACAGCTTGCTAGCCTTGTGAAACCTTTAACCATTTTGTGTGGCCCTTTATCAAAGCTATCAAGGATTATAACTTTTGGTATGGTTGATGTATGAAAGTGTTGGTATGTGGTGACTGATCATGCTATAATGTACACTCTTCATGTATCCTCGACAATGACAAGGGAGATGTTGATCTCCTCTTCAGCTTCGATTGGTCTTCATGGTTAAAAGTATAATAGAGCAGTAGGGTCTAAGGTGCTTATTTCTAGTGGGAGCTATATGTGCAACGGTGTCATCTAGGATTAGTCTCCAAGTGGGAGATTATTGGTATGTGGTGACTGATCATGCTATATTTTACACTCTTCATGTATCCTCGTCGAGGTCCGAGGCTAGGCCTTGGGCGGGGGTTTGGGGTGGCAACCCCTGAGAAAAAAAAAATTCACCTTTTTTCGCTTCGTCATCGAAAAAAGCCAACTTTGTAGAACCCTAATTTTTGGAATCTTCTAAAAGCTTTTTATAAGTGGTGGGGATGGGGAGTGGTAGCATGGCATTATTCATGATATTGTAATATGTTTTTCAATGGATAATAAAATCATTGGATGGATATGGTTTTGTGGATGTAGCCCAGATTGGGTGAACCACATTAAATTCTTTGTGTTGTCTTGTTTCTAGTATAATTTTATGTGTGTGTTTTATTTCTCTATTTTATTGATAAAATCCACATTTAACTTGTTAGATATCTACCTTCTACCATAACAGGAAGGCCTATAGACCTGACACTACTTTTCCATCTACCACCTTTTTGTGGGTACACTAGACCATTATGTGTTTCTCACCTTTCTTCCTTGGGGCTCACTTGGTGTATACCAAATTGCACTAGCCCTTGTGAGCATATTTTTTTGGAAAAAAAACTTATTCTTGATCCATACCTTTTGGAAAAATAGTCAAGGCTTAATCCACCTTTTTCCTTAATTCTTACATTAATTTTGACATTGTATGGTTGTGTATCTTGTGTTTCTACTGCATGCATATGTCTCCTTGTGCCTTTTTTGGTTTATAAGATCTTAGATCTTGGGGGCTTGATAATCCTCCTTGATCCTTTTCATCTTATCTTCCTAATAGTTGTACAATTGGACCTCTCTTTACTTATTTTTCAACTTTAGTGTGAGTCTGAGCGTAAGTTCACACTCTCACTAAAGTGGGGGATACATGTAGTGTAGGAAATTATATACCTTTATAATTTCACACTATGTTTGGGTCCCTTAATTAATTAGACTTAATTATGCTTCTAATTGACCAAATTATACATTCTAAAGCCTTATTATTCTCATTTTCTGAAAGTGAAACCTATATTAAACAATTACCGACATTAATTAAATTACCTTGGAAACTAAGTGTCTTGGACTTATGTATTATGACCCATTTTCCCAAGGGAGAATGGGTCCTTTTTAAGTCCTAGGACCCAAATTTTAACATTTTTCTTGTGGCATTTTAATAATTCAAATTCAAGTCAAGTTTTGGCTTTTGGAACTAATTTTCAATAAATTAGATAAACACAGGTATAAATACATAGTTATTTTATAAATTCAAATAAAATACTTTAAGAGATCAAGCCTAAGAGAAAACATTATTGTCAAGAGCATTAAAGATAAGATTTATCAGTCATCGACTGTGGAAATCAAGATCATATCATCATGTCAAAGTTCATGTGTGTTCATGTCATGTTTTGGAGCTAACATTGTGATGTATATTTCAAGCATTCAAGAAAGAATTTAATCATCAATCAATCAAGCCAATTCATGCAAGATCCAAGCCTTAGAGTGATGTGTTTGAATTCAATCCTCTAAGGGTAGCCATTGAGGGTTTGGTGAGTTGTAACAAGCTTTGTGAATTCATCAATTGCTTCATTTTGTCATTATTTCATTATCAAGGTTTAATTACCAAACATGGGGTTTGACTAAGGCAAACCTCCATTCACCCAAAACAAATATTTTTACTTCTCTCTTTATATGTGACGATTTACAGGTGAAGAAGGATTGAAAGTTGATCATAGGAGTAGTTTTACAAAGTTGTATATGTTGTCAAGCTACAACAACTCACTTACATATTTTATTTTCAGCTTTTAGACAACCAAACCTAGAGAAAACATAAGCTTATATATAGGATTAGAGGATTGCAAAAAATAATTTTGGAGCCCTAGTCAAGGACCCATTCACCCAAGGGTGAACCAGTCCTATTACAAGCCCTAAAACCCACTTTTTATGATAGGTGCAGACTATAAAATCCTTATTATATCTTCCAAAATATTATTGTTTCCTTTTTTTTTATCATATAATTCTACTTCAAGTGTTAGGTCATATAATTGATTTAGTTAATGCACTTTGAATTATTACATAACATTGCAAATCAGTCATTTCTATCATAAGAAAGCATATATCCAAGGTCCAAAATAGGGTTGACTCACTTCAAGGTTTCTAATGAAATTAGAGAAAGGTGTGTTTGAGTCCTAGGTCATTTCATCATTCCACATTAATTGAGTTCATTCCCCTTTTCTCACCATTTCATTAGCTTATAATTATTTTTATAGAAATTAATATTTTCACTAGTCTATTTTAATTGAGCATATTCACATTGGATTGTAATTTGAATATTTAATTTGCTTTTATTTATAAAAATTTCATAAAAAAGACTAGTCAGATACGTAGAGAACATCTAATTCATTTGAGTGCTAGTGTAAGTTATTGATTCTCAAGGAATTTTATTCCTTTGTAAGAATCAATTTTCCTACACTATGTTTTGGTGAACTTGATGTTCTTGAGCATAGAACCTTCTTTTAAAAAAATAGAAAAAAATGAATTTAAAAATTTGAATCTCTTCTTCTTTCATTACCTAAATTCTACGTAGACCGAGTGTTGTAAACACTCTTATGATATTTATGACCCAATCAAATTCTTTTGATAATATTGCAAAAAGAAGAATTCATCATTACAATGCGTCATATTTAAAACCTTTCAACACACCTATCTTGACTAGGCCAAATTTTTAAAAAGAAAAATTCACAAAAAGAATGCAAAATTCCCCTTCACAATATATCTCTATTGATCTTACTTCACCATCTTTGACATCTCCCCCAGATGATGGGTTTGTTCACAAGGTTTCTTTGCATGTTCCATGTTGGATCTCAAAAATGCAGGTTTCAAGTCCTAAGAGGATGTCAGGCTCTATGATCAGACATGCAATGTTTTTGAACCAATGAACGGAGTTAACCTATTAGGTTGATGAATCCCTACTCTAACGGAGTTAACCTATTAGGTTGATGACTTCCTACTCTTCAGGCTCTGCTAGACCTAGGCAAGTTGACCTTACTAATGAAGCAGATTTGAAAGATATGTTACTCTTAACTAATGAAATCTACTTACGGTGGCAATGGAAAGTGAAGTAGATGTAATGACTAATTTAGTATAAATTGTATAAGCAATATCAAGGTATATAAATATGTTCAATTAACAGATGTAATTATTTGGAAATGAATACTTTCTAAAGTTCCTAAAGTGAATTATATATGATTGAATAGAAAGACCAATGCTTTGTTGGGTATGCAGGTCAATGAAAGATAATCATGAGTGATCATTATTGGTTTCAGTTCCAATTGTTCAGCACTTGTCAATGTTTATAAGTTGTATAAATGTGCAAATATGTGACTGGAAGACTCTTCTTTAATGATCCAAATGATCCTATCAAGTTACTATGATTTATCAAAAGGATTTTAATCCTTTCTTGAATGAACCAATCAACAAAATCACACAATAGAAACAAATGTGTATTGACAGATAAAACATATCTTTAATCTGAATAACAAGATAACATCAAAGTGGAGACAACATGACAACCTTATCAATTATCTAACTCTTCTTAATGATCCAAATGTTACCCCTAGGTTACTACAATCAATTAAAATGATTTTAATTCTTTGATAGAAACCAATCAACTTGACTACACAATAACAACAAGTGTGTTTTGATGAAATTGAAACATCAACTCAGATATACAACTTCAAATAACAAAGAATTAGTAGTATGGAGACAACCAGATAATTGCTTTGAATTAACAAACAATAGACACCAATATTGAGCCACAACATTCAATATCTTCTATTAAACCTCCCAAAATTTATGCATACATCATGGTCCATACAGTAAAGTTTACATGATAAACATTCTGAAAGTATTTTTGTATATCTCCTACCTAAATCCTAATTCAAATCCCCCTTCTGATGGTTTTACTTCATCTTACATATACACATTTTTACGGTATGACTCTCTATATAAGTTCGCTACATTTCTTCAGTATTCCTCTTCTTCGACAAAATATTTAATTAATTTCCTTTGGAAAATTAAATATTTTAATCTTCGTCTTTGTGTTCTCATGAAAAATAATAATTATCATTTTTCGATATTTTTGAAATCTTAATAATCTTCATTAATCTTAATTTCTTTGTTGGAAAATTTTCGTTTATATCTTTGCTTGGTTGAAACATTTCATCCAATTAATAAATTATTTATTAGGTAAGGTAAAATGTTTACCCGCTCTCATATCTCCTTTGGTGAAAAATATTCCACCCCCCAGTGCTAATGTTTTATAAATTTTACCTTTTATGCTCTCGTAGGTAAAATAACTATCCAATTTTAAATTCCCTTTGCATTTACCTACTCATGAAAAATAAATTATTCAGGAATACTTTAATTTTAATTTTCTCTCCCTATATCTTGGTAAAAACGTCTTATTCTAAATTTTATGCATTTTCACATAAAGATATTCATTGGGTAAAATAATTAATCAACTTATAACCTCCTCGGTGAAAATGTGAAATTTATACTTTCTCCAAATAAGATTATCTTCCACTATAATCATCCTTCATTAAATTTTCCATTCATATTTTGATGATATACATGTATCCTTGTGACTTTACTCTATCGGGGAGCTTCAAAATACTTTTGTCGATATCAATTGTCTCACCGATGAAATACAAGTGATGTCTGGTTATTGGTAGGACTCTTCCCGAAAACCTCATCGGTGTGACCCTTTTAATTGGAGAGACTTGAGAAATCTACTCCAACAGTACATGTCTCTCTGATGAGTTTATTCCGCAACACACTAATATTAGGGTTTTTGCTATGGGATTGTGAGGGAATGCTTTGAATTGCCTCTTTTTTCAACTAGTCTTTTGTGTGTTCTACTATCTGATGACTATAGGTTGTAACACTCGATAAAATCTCCAAGCTAAGCAGCCACCCACTTGAGATTTTTTATGGATTCTGAGCTTCTTCTTGAGTGATCGATGCCCATGCCTTTATTAAAAGCACATATACAAGAATGCATAAATCGTAGTGTTTGGCTCATTGTAATTTCCCTTCATATCATTTTGTAGAAGAAACTATTACGCATACATGATTTGTAGATACTTGGTTCACTATGTTGGACTCAAGGGAACACTGAGAGGGGGGTGAATCAGTGTTCAAAAAATCTTAACTTTTATTTCTCTGAAACTTAAACCATTATGTCATTACATTAAAAGAAAGATGCAAGCATTCAAAGAAAACATTCTTAACACCATGACACACAAGTTTTTGCATGGAAACCCTGTTAGGGGAAAAACCATGGTGGAGGTTAATCCACAATTTGAGTACTCAAATATAATTGTTTAGAAAAGAGAATGCACTTGCATTCAGGCACACTTCCTAGAGCTCATTGCCTTACAAAATTTAGATTAAAACCATCTAAAGGGTGAACTGAGATGATAGCATATATGTATGCCAAGTTACGGTTCTGGTGAAGCTCATAGATTAAATTTTGGATATGCTTTCTGATACTGCACTTCGCTCAGCTCTTTTCTGCACTTCGCATCACTTATAGACAAATTTGCACTACTAATCTCCTGAATTTCGCACCATATTCACATTTCATATATTCGCTACCTTTACACACTTCTCCACATCTGATACACACAAAAATTATAACACCGATCTCATATATATATGCTAACAAGGATTTACTCATTCAATAGTCGGCTTCATAAAGTATTAAGTTACTTTCATCTTGTCATCCAGATCCACCACTAAGCCTTTATGCACATCCTCCAAAGCTGGTTAAGACAAAGAGAGGACCCAAACAAAATTTAATTGAGCACAAAGATATTTAATTAATTACTCCCTATACATCTGTGATTACTATACTCACCGAGTCGGCCTTCTAGCACAAATAACCAACAAATTAGTGCACTAGATCTTCTAGATCATGTACTAGTGAGTGCACATCAAAATAGTCCTTCACCAAGGTACTAAAAACATCAAAAAACCTTCCTTAGAGATCCACAACCCAAAATATTTGTCCAATAAGGTGTTCAGATCAAATTTTATGCCTATAATCGGATGCCTTGTTCTTTACTTTATTTAGCTGGTAAAAACCAAAACTATACTGTAGACTGGATGTAAGACTTAGGATGCCATTTAGGTTGTTTAGGTTGCCATCAATGACAACACTTACAAGCCATATGTCAACAATCTCCCCCTTTGGAATTAATGTCAACACTTAGTGAAAAATGACTAAGTGTCAGAATCATTATAGGTATACTACCAATTTTTGACTGCACTTTCTCCCCCTGAGATTTATAAAGCATTCTCTCCCCCTACAAGGCATTCTCTCCCCCTTTGAAATCAATGACAAAGCATGGAGGCCATACGCCAAAAAAACAAAAAGTGATAAGATAGTGACAAAACATGTGTTCAAAATCCTCAAAGCTTCAAAAATTTAACACATATATGCCGACAGTTCTCCTCCTTTGATCAAAACTCAAAAAAACTTGAAAACAATTAATTGCTATCTTTAGAAGATTATCATATGGTTTTTCTTCACTTCCAGAAGGAATTTCTTCCAAGTATCTATTGTGATTCGAATGATAATGATCAAACTATTGTTTTTGCAAGTTTTGTTAACAATTTCAGTGAGAGATTCAGGAATTATAATTACTTCTTCTAGTTTCTAACCATTCCTCAATATTTACACCATCTGCTCAAACCTACATTCGGTTAGATCCTTTACCTTCAAAAAGCTATCCACAAGAGTGTTCTTGGAGAGTTGAATTTTTGTGTGTGCTGATTGTAGCTTCCTAATTCTTTTCCTGATGGTGCCATCCTGATCCTGCAACATGTCAAAGCTTTTGCCAATGCCATTCAATTCTATTTCAATCTGATCCAACTTCTCTCTGTAATTGCTAACAACATGGGGCCAATGGATGCAATAGTTGTAGATGCCATAGGTTGAGTTTATGCATTGCCTTAACTCATTCATTTTCTTCTTCAGTTTGGAAAGGGATAGTCTAAATTGCTCCTTTAATTGAGAGATAACTTCACTAGCTTCCTTTTCTTGATATTCAGAATTGAATGTTTCTTTGCTACATTCAATCATTTCATCAGGCAGAATGTTCTGCAAGCTTTCCAATATAATCTTGCATTTCTCAACATGAGCATTTAACACACTTAGAATCATTTCTTGATCATATGATGGTTTGAAAGACCATAACCTAGCTATTTTATGCATTCCACCTTCTCCTTGAATAAGTTGATGTAGCTTTTTTTTTTCCATTATTTTTCCTCACTACCTTTTTCTAGTTCTGATTCATTTTTCAGTGGATCCTCATTTTCTTCATCAGATTCTTCATCTGAAATATCCATAATTTATTTTTCTTTAGCTTTTCCCTCAATTCTAGGAACTTTGCTTTCCATAGGGCTATATTCAACAATTTCCTTACCTCTTTTGTGTCCTTTGTCAATGCCACCGGAAGGGGAACCAACTTACATTGATCTTACTAGAAGGGAAATATTTGTTAGAGTAATTGGGTATTTACTTTATTAATTAAACATTTGTTTAATTACGTAAAGTTCCCTTTTACCTCTTTTCACTTAAGCTAACATTAGGTGCATAATAATTAATTACTTTATTAATTATTATTGTGCAAGCCTAGGGTTTTCCTTTTTAGGGTTTTCATCTATATGTAGTTGAAAACTATCTTTTGTATCATTAATTCATTTTTACATTTTGGGTGAATACATTACTCCACATTGTTGAACATTTTCTTTGTTGCTTCTCTTTGCTTCTCCTTGAGTAAAGGTCTTAACTTAATTATGTTGATTAAGTTACCTTTATTCCCTTCTTAAGAATTCACGTTAGTTTGCATAAAGTGACATTTAATAATTATATTAATTATTAAATGTTTTCCTATTAGGGCTTCTATTAGGGTTTTTCCTATTAGAGTTTTATTAGGGTTTGCATGATCTCCTTTTTATAAGGATTGATCCCATTGTATTTTATATCAATTAATTCTCTCATTCTCTCTGATATATACATTTTCAGTTTTCAGAGAACCCTTGCTTGTTTGTCTCCATCTCTTCTTTTGTGACAAGTTATTTGCATGTAGGTGATCTTCAGGGTTTGTGGTGTTGTATTTTCTCAACTCCTACATGGTATCAGAGCTCCACACCTGTTGCTTCCTGTTCTTGTTTTGAAATTTTTTGGAGCTTCAAGGGTTTGGGGATTATTTTCTTGATCTAGGGCACACCTACAATTTTGAAGCATTTTTAGCTCAAATGGACATCGCCATTACGTTTGCAGTGGTCAAAAACCCCTAAATCGACTGTTCATTCGTCTATTTTGGACAAAGTCGAAATTTGAAGCAAAATTTTTTTACAAATACGATCGTACGGCCGTCCCTGCCTGGTAAATTTTATTTTTCGGAAAAAAATTTCCGCTTGTTTTTCGGAAAAAATTTCGTCAAAAATTTTTATTTGCAAAAAAATAATTGTTGACTAAACCACACTTTCCAAGCACATTCTTAAAGAAATTTTCAAATTCTAAATCCCAATCGACTAAACTCTTAGAATATGAATATATTTTTTTGCATACCAGTTCGTTTGATTTCCATACCACATTGTCGATTTTCAGCAAGAAATTCAAGAAATATATTACTAAAAATGTAATCAAAGTACCGAACCTAAAAGGATAACCTGTTTCCTTTGTCAGTTGTACATTCTCCATGAGTTGATCCTTTAACAACCCACATAGGTCAAATTCCTGACCTTCAATTATCATCTTGTGAGAAATGTAGACTACGCCAACCAATGTGGTTCCTTCTCGATTTATGTAGAATATTTTATATGTTATCTCATGAGTAATGTACTTTGTAACAGGATTCTTTATTGTTGCAATTATCACTGCCCTCTGATCTCCAATTATTCTAGTTAGGGTTTCAACCTCTTTGTTCTGGATAGATTTCTTCCTTGGTATATCTTTGACTTTGCAAAATCTAGTTAAATTCTCAATTACCTCCTTTGAAATGATGTAAGGTTTTTCCAAAGTTAAAACATCATCATGTAATCTACTCAATATGAATTTAACGAATTCTACATTCTCAAAGTACGAAAACTCATTCCAAATATCCAAATTCGCATGTTTAGCTTCGCTCAATTGCTTCAATTCATCAAGCAGTAAAAAAATCCTCATAGACCTAATCTTTGCACTGTTATATTCATCTAGAGTGATCGACCCTTTTATTTTTTCCATTTTCTTTTCATATTTAGGGTTTGCAACTACACACCAAATTGTATGAAAATTTTGAGAATAATTTGAAAAACTTGATAGATTTCGATATTTGTCTATGAATCAACTTTTTTGCTTCAAAATTCTACTCCCGGTTGATTTCCTTCTTTCCTTCTTCAATGCAAAGTGACAAATGACGATTTCAACTTGTCTTTTATAGCTTCCACACTTGCAATAACTGTGTTTCCCGTAAAATTTTGGAAACTCTATTTTCCCAAACAATGACAGAAAAATCTTTTGCAGACCTATGAATTGTCTGAATTATTTTTGCAAAAGATATCCAAAACTTATGTACACCATAAATACACCTTCTCTACTATTCTCTTCATTCCTATACCATCCATAGATAGGCGAGGAAATATTTTCTTGAAAAAACTCCCGCTAGGCCAGTGGCCTAAAATCATTTACTGGAAGAATTACCGGAAGCAGGTTCCGGTATGGAACCATTTCCAGCATCAGAATCATTCTTCCTTACCCATGTCTTTTTCATCTGATCTTTGATTTCATCTGTAGTCACTTTTTCTTTTCCTTTATCATTTTTATCTATATTTTTGCCTCTCTATACCAGACCTCTTTTGTCTACATTTTTGTTTCTGCAAAATCTTGCAATGTGACCATACTTATTGCAGTTGTAGCACCCAATGATTTCTTGTCCTTTCCAATCATTCCAACGGTTTATTCTTGATCTACATTGATTAGCAACATGCTCAAATTTCCCACATGTATAGCATTCAACGTTTCTTCTATCAACAGAGAAACTTGACACATTTATGCATTCAAATGATTTATGACCAAAATTTTTGCAATTGAAATGCTGACTAGAGAATGATGAAACTTTTGAATTCATATTTCTTCTTCACTGAGCATCCATATGACCAAAATTTTTACAAGCAAAAAAGAACCCATTAAACTTTTGTGCATTAGGTTGTCTTACCAGATACCTTCCATTTTTGTTTTGTCTGAAATTCTTTTTCCCTGATCTAGAACTTTCTCCATTTTCATATCCAAGACCTCTTTTATCATTTGCACTCTTCTATCCTTGAGTTAGCTCATCAAGCTTCACTGCACTGATCTTGAACTTTTATGTGTATTCATTTACAATGACAAGATCATTCCTAAGAGTAGAAATATGCCTACCAAGTTCTTCTTCATTGTTTTTGGTTCTTTGTAATTCACTTTCCAATTGATTGAATTCCCCTTTTATTCTACTGCATTCATTAGATTTTGTCTTTCAGGTTCTAAGCAAGATTTTCTTCATTTTTCTTCCCTTCTTCAATCTCTTTAGTCATCTTCATCAACATAGATTCCATCTCATGTTTTAGGTTTGTATTGTCTCTCACATTCTTCGGGTATTTCCTTCAAGGTTTGATTCAAGTGAGAATCATCCATATTTTTGTTCTCCTTCTGTTGTATCTGATCACAAATATTCTTTCTTTTCTCCCTGGATTTAACAATTCGATCTTTCAATGACTAAATGAATTTCTCAATATCTCTAAGATTTGCTTTTAATTCCTGTACTTCTTCTTTAGATTGATCAAGGTCATCAAGTGCCACCAAAAGTTGTTGCTGAAGACTACCAGAGTCCCTCACATTCCAAGATCCACCTCAAACTGCTAAACTTCTTTAGAGGAACTATTCTCTAATACCAATTGTTGGACTCAAGGGAACACTAAGAGTGGGGGGGGGGGTGAATCAGTGTTCAACAAATCTTAACTTTTATTTCTTTGAAACTTAAACCATTCTATCATTACATTAAAAGAAAGATGCAAGCATTCAAAGCAAACATTTTTTTGCGTGGAAACCCTGTTAAGGGAAAACCCACGGTGGAGGTTAATCCACAATTTGAGTACTCAAATATAATTGTTTACAAAAGAGAATGCACTTGCATTCAAGCACACTACCTAGAGCTCACTGCTCAAAAGGGAAGGCTCACTACCTTACAAAATTTAGATTAAAACCATCTGAAGGGTGAACTGAGATGATAGCATCTATTTATGCCAAGTTACAATTTTGCTAAAGCTCATAGATTGAATTTTGGATCTACTTTCTAATATTGTATTTCACTCTGCTCTACTCTACTCTTTTCTGCACTTCACATCACTCATAGACAAATTCACACTACTACTCTACTAAATTTTGTACCATATTCACATTTCATATATTCACTACCTTTACACACTTCTCCACATCTGATACACACAAAAATGATAACACTGATCTCATATATATATCCACTAACAAGGATTTACTCATTCATCAATTGGCTTCAAAAAGTATTAAGTTACTTTCATCTTGTTGGCCAGATCCACCACTAAGCCTTTATGCACATCCTCCAAAGTCAGTTAATACAAAGAGAGGACCCAAAAAAAACTTAATTGAGGATGAAGATATTTAAATAATTACTACTTATACATTCGCGATTACTATACTCGTCGGGTTGGCCTTCTAGCATAGATAACCAGCAAATTAGTGCACCAAATCTTCTAGATCACGTAACAAGGTAAGTGCACCAATCTATGACACAATTTAGGTGCCAAATTGAAAAAATGATCCAAAAAAACCCAAAACAAGGCCTTCGGCGCATGCCAAATGAAAAAAAGAAATTTGGCGTGTGCCAAATGTGTTTCTACACATAAAAACAAAAACGGGTTTGGAACCCTCTTTTTCTGTTCAACCCATGGCTTGAGGAGGAGGAATTGAGGTCTGCAACTTGCGCTCACCAAAAATCTTTCATTATTTGCATCCTTAGCTTGCCATTTTCCATGAGGATTCCACCAACACATCAGAGAGGTCGAATATTGCAAAGAGGTGTGTATTTCTATTCTATTTATTTCGAATTTGATTTGGAATGCAATGTTAAATAGATTTTTATAATAAAAATTTGTTCTAATTCTCAAGGAATGAATCTCCACCTGAAAACATTGAGAATGCACAATCAACCCCTCATGAAGAGCCTCCTATACAAGAACAACCTGAAACCCCTCCATCAATTCATAGGCATCCTCAAGGAACACAAGAAAATAATCAAAATCAAATTGAAAACGATAAAAGAGACCTTCAACAATTAATTGCAAGATTAACCGAGCATGCCAAAACCCACCCTTATAGAAGAGGGTTTGCTAAATCATTGAAGTCAATTTTAACTCATGTAGGAGAAATGAGCAAGCAAACGGATTTTTGGTCAACTAAGAGAGATGAGATGAGGCAATTTTATGCTAATGGTTTGTCATATGCAGATGTCAAAAAACTAAAAATTAGCAAAGCCGAGTTGTGTGCCCTATTTAAAGACCTAACAAACAATGAACCTTCGCCCCATGCATGCAGGAGGTTCCCCATCCATTGGTACCACCATGATTTAATTAAAATCAAATTTTGGGAGCGGTGGTGGATGGTATTTGACCAACCTCCATGCAATAACCCTGAGGTGCCGCAATAATTTTTGAGGAAACTCTATTGCGAGTTTTCCCTCAATAAAATACAAAACTATTTTGACATCTTAGACTTTCAGGATAGGGGTGGGAGGTCCACACACAATAGACCTACTGCATGACATATTCCACAGTTGGCACCGAGAGCCTTGGGCAGACCCATGGTGGATCATGTTGTTTTTTTTTCCATTGTTAAGGATAGTATAGAGGTGGACATGATGAAGTTGATTGTCTCACTCACCCAGACCATTTTACAGTGTGTGAGTCCTCTAGTAGAGCCTGGTGTGGAGGAGACGTGCAGGCCTCGAGCTCCACCCCACCATTGTGGTGCTTGTGGTGTTGTTTGCACATATGATTATCAAGGTCCTCATGATACTGCTACAAAGCCTAGTCAGTTGTAGAGGTGATGGCTTTCATAGATGATATTTTGAATGATACATTCAGCATTGACACTCAGGTAAAATTTAGCAAGTTATTTTAATGTTGTTTATTAAAATATATTTTGAAATTTAAGAATAACTAAATTAGTAGAATTTTGATATGATGAAATTTAAGGGTCACACTATTCATGAGGGATGCTCTATTCCTATAGACCCTTATACATTCTCGACGATGAGTCCACAGGTATGCAACTAGTATTAAAGATATTATTATTGCATTTGAATAGTTGAATGCTATATTTGAATGTTTGTTTCATAACATGCTTTGGATTTCAAATAGTTTCCCAGTGCACCTTCTTCCTCCACACCTCACGATTCATATCCTCAAACAACGTACACAGAGGTAGCATTTATTCATTAATGGTGTTGTAAATCTATGTTAGCTAGTTTTCATAATTTTATGTATATACAAATCTAAAAAATTGATGAGAAACACAAACATTGCATTCAAGTATTCCTTGATCGTGTCACATTATGTTCTCCTATATCAACATGATACCTGAGATATTGTTTCATTTGCAGATGTTGATAAGAGATAGCCCTGCTGATGTTGGTGGCATGATGGACCATGGAGTGGCTATATCAATAGCCAGTTCTGATCCATTGAGAGAGGTATGGAATAGATTAGTCGATTTGACATTATATTTTCTCTCTTATGGTCTTTTCTAGAAAATTTTCACAATAATTTTATGTAGTTTAATTTCTATCTTCATGGTTGCTACAGGTGATTGTCACTCTAGATCATGGATGTGGTGATTCTATAAATGTGCATGATGACTATATATATGTAGTAAGTGATTATATATTTTGTTATATTCCATTCCACAATTCAATTTCTATGTTTTGACATATTTACTAATAATTGTATCAGTTGAAGGTCCAAAGTGAAGAGAGGAGGAGTAGCATGCATGTTCGAAAGACAAGAGGAGCAAGAGTCACTCCATCCAGTCGAATTTCGAAGGTAGCATGAGATCTATTTCCTTCCCCTAGAGGGAAATGACTATGTATTAGTGTTGTTTGTTGTATGCCTATGTGGCATTTTGGAACATATGTTTTGTACTATTGATATATATACATGATATTTTATGTCCATATGGCTCCTTTATACTAAGCCTATATGGTTTTTTTGGATATATTTATTTACTTTTATCAATATATATCATTGTATAGCCTTTCAGATTTTTGATTAAAGAAACTCTTATTTTGCAAATGCCATTCTTGAATGATGTTATCATGCATATCATGTAAGTTGTATGCTTGAATTTTGTAGGCATGGATTTTGTTTACATTTAATGCTTAGTTAATTACTTTTGAATGCTCAATAAGCCCTGGATCTAAAGAATACTGTATAAATAAGCTCCATTCATGGCGGTTTGTATCCTTTGGAATGCTTCAATTACTTGTGCCTCACTGATGCATAGGCAAGGAGGCTCAAACCCAATTAGTCTAACAACCTGCCTTCAAGAGGCTCCTAACAAGATTAATACAACCTATTTTGAGCAATCTACACAACCTAAAATCCCCATCAAACCAAACTCTTCATTCAACACCTTACCCAACAATCCACCCTTGTAGCACTCTAATGTAGAGCCAAGGTGGAGAAGACTGACAACAATGGAAATGTCAATTCTCAATCAAGAACTCTTCTTCATAATGATTCAGCCTAATAGGCATCAACCCACCCTCAAGGCTCTCAACTCCTCAACCTTGAAAATGATCAAAAAGACTCCACCAAGGCCATACAAAGACCATCAACATTCATACAATGATAATTGAATCAATTAAGAAAAATCCCTAAGTCAGATTCATGAAGGTTTCCAAAACTCACATTTGTGACTGGTTATTCTTGTAGTACTCAAAACTCAGTTTTAGCTAGATTTCTCCCAACCTTTCCAAAACACTAGATGATTACAAGATGGATTGAGATACCATTTTCAAGGCTACACAACATACCAAAGAATCAGTCGTCACTCTTTTGGACTGACATAGACTTTTAGCACACCTACTTCAATTTTGGTTTCATAATTAGCCATTTTTCCCAAAGGGACCACCCTTCCAACTTTAGGTATCTACCCAAATGCCTTGGAAAGTCTTAGGTCATGGTGCCAAACCTCAATTTTTTTCATTAGTTTGTGTCTACAGAGCCTCTAACTCACTATCCCAAGAAACCCTCCTAAACCTTCACAAAATCAAGGGTTTTAGAGAAACATACAACTCCAGACCTCTCTCAACACTTCAAAATACCCAAACACCTCAAAATACTTCTGCACAAACTCATCAAACCCTCACATAACCCTTACAGGCATTAATTCTTAAAAACCTCTCTTTGGTTCCTCACTTCCATGTTCGAAAACCCCTGTTCAGTCTTAGAACAATCACAAAAACGACACATAATTATGACTCCTTATTCAATAATGATTTTACACACTTATTATAACATTTTTTCAATCAATCCACTGAGATATAGTAGCAAATAGTAGGTGGATTGATTGTTACATCACAAATTTCCCCTCAAACCCTTGATTCAACAACACTAGAACAATCACTGTTTGTGTTGGTTCTCTCTACAAATAAAGAGTTAAGACACCAAATAAAAAAGAAATGAATTAGAAAAAATATAGAAACATACTCTAAAATTCTTAGACCATGAAGAACCTATATGTTCTAGTACAACACTCAAAAAGATCAAGAAAATAGTATTTTTCCAGAAAATTGCTCAAAACCGTGGTGTTTATTGTGTAAAATTGTTACAAATCTTCTTCCACTCTCTCATTCGAGCCTTGGTAAGGATTTTTAAAGAATTTTCCAACAACCATCTTCTCCCCAATGCCCATAACCAACCTTGGGATTAGCTGGTCCCTTATTTACATTTGTTTGTGTTAAAGTTGCTTTGTCAGCATTTTACAACTTATATGATTTCTAATTGACTTCTAAGACACAAAACACCCTTTATTTGAATTATGATTTATCTCTCAAAGCTTATTAGACAAAATAAACCTAAAGACACTAACATTTCCCTATTGATGTATTTAAATAAAAAAAAATTGATGATATGGTGTAGGTGCTCTTGCAACAAACTCAAAACCCAGTCCAAGCCTAATTTCCCCCAATTCTTCCAAAGGTCCAACCACCCCACAATATCTGTGCCCTAACATAAAAGACACTCACAATCCAATTCCTTTAAGTATTTCTTAGATTCACTACTTGAGTTCCTTACTTTCATGGTGGAAACACCCTTGAATAGCATTAGAACTTCACACCCCCACTGAGTTTATTCATTATCTCAGCCTCCAAAGTATTCAAACACCAAACTAATCATGGTACATGCCAATCCACCGAGCCACAGGGTCAGAATAGTAGGTGGATTGGCTAATGTGTCATGGTGTTTCCCTCAAAACCCCTAACATAGAAAACAAAGCAGTAACCAAGTTTGCTAATCCCACACACACCAACGATGGATTTAAACCTTCAGAACAGATGCAAAGACAGTAAATAGATGCAATCAAGTATCTGAAGCCTCAAGTCATTATAGACTTGTATGGGCCTATGCAAGGCAAATAAAATTTATGAAAACAAAGAAAACCAGTGATCAACATTTTCAAAAGTATATTTTCGTATTAGAAACTAAACAAAATTAACCCTCAACTCAGGGTATTATAGAAATATATCTTGATACCACCTTCCAACTACCCCTTGAGATGATCATCCACCATAACCATCATTTGTAGAAAATAGATTTTTTTAGTTTATATTCATGCATTGCACATCTTTCAAACTCAAAGCATCACTTCAGATTGCATAACGAATAACTAGATGTTGATAGATGACAAAATTTCAATTACAATATAGTTTTTTACAAAGTCAACCTAAGTAGTTATGAAATTACTTCACATTGCATAACTAATAACTAGGAGCAGCTGCCAATTGCTTTAGATTGTCATGGTATTCCATGAGACCACATTTCTTTGAGGCATTTTTTCAAATAGTTCATTCCCTTGTCTATGCTATGACATTTTTCATATATGTCTACCAAAGCATTTTATCAAATAGTTCATTGCCTTCTTGCTATGGCTAAAATCCTAAAACATATGCTTTCGAACAAGCTATGGATGCTTGGAAAAAATCTATCAAATCATAATAGTAAGCAATAGCATAGACAAGCCATTGAAATTTTTGAAAAAATGCCTCAAAGAGAAGTGGTCTCATGGTGATGGAATGCCATGACAAGCCATAGACAAATCAATGAATTGTTTGAAAATATGCCTCAAATAAATGTGGTCTCATGGTGATGGAATGCCATGATGAATGCCTATGGTGATGGACTGTCATGGCATTTCATCACCATGAGAACACATTTCTTTGAGGCATCTTTTGAAATAGTTTGTTGCCTTGTCTATGGTATGGCATTTTTCATACATATCTACCAGAGGATTTCATCAAACAGTTCATTGCCTTGCTGCTATGGCTAAAAGCCTAAAACAGGTGCTTTCGAATAAGCTATGGATGCTTGGAAAAAATCTGTCAAAGCATAATAGTAAGCAATAGCATAGACAAGGTAGTGAATTGTTTGAACAAATGCCTCAAATAATTGTGGTCTCATGGGGATGGAATGCAATGACAATAATCACCATGAGATCGCATTTCTTTGAGGCATTTTTTCAAACAATTCACTGCCTTGTCTATGCTACCACATTTTGCATACATGTATACCAAAGCATCTTCTCAAACAGCTCACTACCTTGCTGCTATGGCTAAAAGCCTAAAACAAGTGATTTTGAACAAGCTATGGATGCTTCAAAAAAATATATCAAAAGCATAATAATAAGCAATATCATAGACAAGGTAGTGAACTGCTTGAAAAAATGCATCAAAAAAATTGCTTTGAAATGATAAATTTAGTTGTGCTTTGATGCAGAGCCAGGGTGGAGAAGACTCACAACAATGGAAATGTCAATTCTCAGTCAAAGAACTCTTCTTCATAATGATTCAGCCTAATAGGCATCAACTCACCCTCAAGGTTTTCAAACCTTTAATCTTGCAAAATAACAACAAATCTCCACCAAGGCCCTACAAAGACTCTCAACATTCATACAATAGAAATTTGAAAACAATCTCCAAGTCAAGTTCATTGAAATCTCCAAAACTCAGCATTTTACCCATTTAACAAGTTGTCCTTTTAACTCTCTCATTAGTCCCAACACACTGCCAACATGCTTCTTCACTGTTTTATCAGTGTTATCTATCTTTGTAGTTACAAACCTTGCTTTCTTTACTCTCACATCTACAAGAACAGGACATTATATGGTGCCCACCCTAAGAATTTCACACAAACCTGGTGTCATTACCTCCTTTTCTACTACATCGGTCCTTATATCCACTGCCCCTATATTACAAGACCTATAATGGTTCCCAAAACCAGAATTTTTTATTTCCCTCACAACACTTACAGGCTCCTTGTGCCCACACATGATTACTTTGGCTTTCCCTTTCACATCCTCTAGAAGTGGAGTGAAAACAAACGTATGGCTATCTTTCCTTATGGTATACTTATTTTATTTCCCATCATGCATGGTACACCTATCATACTGCCATGGTCTTCCAAGGAGACTATGAGAGTAGTCCATTGGAAGAATGTCACAAATAACACTATCCCTATACTCACCAATCTAGAAATCTACAATAGCTTGCTCATTTACTAACAAAGATTGACCATCACTTAACCAAGATACTTTGTAAGGTAAGCCATGAGGGATTCTTTTCAAATTTATTTTATTCACCATTTCACAAGAAACCATCTTTTTAGTTGAACCTGAATCCACTACCATCCTACATACTTTACCTTGTACCTTGCAATTGATTCTAAAGAGTGATTTCCTTTGTGGGGATTCTTCAGAGATTGGTGCCTTGAGCAATGTTCTCCTAATCATCAAACTCTCTCCAACTTCAGATGTAAGGTTCACCACAGGTGAGGTCACATTTTCTTCATCCTCATGCACTAGTTGATTCCTCCTCTCTCCACCATAGGAACTTGAGCCTTGCTTTTCAGGGCACTTGAAGGCTGGATGTCCAGGCTAGTTTCAAGTGTAGCATCTTCCTAAGAACTGGTAGGAGCCTCTTCCTCCACTAAATCTTCCCCTTAAACTTATCCATCCACCTCTGGAATCAGATTGATCTTGGTCCTTCTTGTCATCTCCTTGAGTCTCATTGTTTTCCTTGAAATTAGGATTTAATCCTCTTCCTCTTGCTGCTTTGTCTTGCCTTCTCTTCATTTTCTCCTCCACCCTGATTTCCATTTGATAACAGTCCTCTACAGTTCTAGGATTAGCCAAAACCAATCCATCTTGTATGTTTAACCTTAAACCACCAATATATCTAGCAATCTTTTCATCTTCATTCTCATGATGACCAAATCTTAAACTCAATTTATAAAACTCCTTAGTATAAGACTTAATATCCATCTCCCTTTGTCTTAACTTTTGCAATTTAATATCAATTTATAAAACTTCTCAACACAATCATTTCTTCAAGGGATTTCAATCCCAAACAGAATCAGGAGAATATCAAATTAAACAAACAACTTGTTTACTAAACTTTTCATCAATTTCTCTTCAAATTCACTTGATTTCTTCAGTTCTATAACACTCCAAGACAGCATGTCAGTTTCCCAAATCACCAAAATCATATTCTAGACCATTATCAGCATCTAATTGATTGATCTTAACAAAAAAACCTGATCAAAGGCATTGAACCAACCAATACATCAATATTCACGAAAACCTCCTTGATACAACTCACACTCCCCAAGGCTAATAGACATACATTCTTACCTTCAAACTATTATCAGACTTACAAGAGCTTCATAATCATCATGCTTCTAATCGAAACAAACCAATAACATATTCACATAGCTCCGAGTTATCAGATTTACTGATTTTCACAGTCATAACACCATTCTTCATCAAGATTCCACCCTAGTCTAAACATCAAATCAACAACCTTAACCTTTAAAATTTTCCCAAATCATTGAAATACCTTTGAAAACATTATTTAAGCAGTTACATCAGAAATCTATTCACAAATACCACTGGCCTTTGTTTTAACACTCATTTCATCAATTTCCTTGTATGTTAGCAAAGCCCTAAATCGGGTGATACAACTCTACCATATTTGCATCAACAAAAGCTTGATATAGTTTTGGAGACCCATTACAAATTATTTAGACATATCACAAAAAAATTTCCACTTGTTTTGAGAGAAACATCAGAAAATTGGTCTGATACGCTGCTCCCAGCCACAAATTAGGCCAAATTTGCAAGGTGACTACCAACAAATCATCTCCAAATCACTAACCAACCTTAAACAGTCTTTTGTCATACCTCCAAACTCAGAATTCCATCATTTTCAAGAGTTATTAGATCCACTAAAACATTTAAATATCAAAACCCTTGAATATAGGCTTTGTAAGCAAAATAATGAAGGTTTTTTGGAATATCACCTTCCGCATCTTCTACCAACGTTCCATATCTTCCAACACCTTTAAATACACCTACAAACATAATCTATACCCTTCTAAAGCCATGGAAAACTCTATTTCTTCATTATGCATGACTATAGCATCAAATTTTGTGTGGAAACCTTCAATTTATGTGTGTAACAACAACTTCATCTGAGAATTCTTGCATTCCCTTATACCTACAATCATAAAAAAATTCAAAAAACCCTAACATTAACCTACTCCACCAATCTACTTGGCCTACATTGGTGGAGTAGTGATGAAATGCTCTATTAGACTCTCAAAACCACTATAAAAAGAACTCTACCCGAGACACGGGAAATTGTCTTTTCTACTTTTGTTTCTTAAGAACTGACCTCCAAATTCTTTGAAAAGGAATTTAAATTCTTCCTAACATATATCACACCAAAAATCTGTCTCTTTGAATTCTTGACTATCAATACACATATGGAAATAAAGGAGAGTGTTGCTAACAGAAAAATAGGAGTTTTCATTCAAAATCTGGTTACAAGAATACCAGCCCCCTTTTTGCACGTCTTACAATGCCTTTTATAACTTTTTCCCTCTTAGCAACTACCTTTTCTAACTTCTCATCGGTACAACTACCCTTTTAACTCTTAATCTTCCTTGATTTATGCTCTCTCTTGCTGCATAATTACATCATGATTACTTTTTAACAACATTGTATTATTTCCATTTTTTATATTTTCACCTCCTAGTGACTTATTTTATGACTTGATTACATTCAAATTAGCCATTACAAGGCCTTGACACATCATTTTGGCTTGAACATACAAATTGGACAAATTAGCCTTTTGAAGGCATTACATGATCTGGGTGCTCCTGCACCATGCTTTCACTCTTCTTTAACATTGTATATCTACTCCTTTTTATAACAAGAGATAAAAGAACATAAAAAATTGTATAACAAGAGATAAAAACTATATTTTTTGAAATCAAAAGGCATTTCCATAGCATAGAGATATAGAGAGAAAATAAAATAAAGAGTTTAACGAATAACTAGATGCTAATAGATGACAAAATTTCAATTACAATATAGCTTTTTACAAAGTGAACCTAAGGAGTTATGCAATTAATTCACATTGCATAACTAATAACTAGGAGCAGCTACCAATTACTTTAGCTTGTCATGGCATTCCATGAGACCATATTTCTTTGAGGCATTTTTTCAAATAGTTCATTCCCTTGTCTATGCTATGACATTTTTCATATATGTCTACCAAAGAATTTTATCAAATAGTTCATTGCCTTCTTGCTATGGCTAAAAGCCTAAAACAGATGCTTTCGAACAAGCTATGGATGCTTGGAAAAAATCTATCAAAGCATAATAGTAAGCAATAGCATAGACAAGCCATTGAAATTTTTGAAAAAATGCTTCAAAGAGAAGTGGTCTCATGGTGATGGAATGCCATGACAAGCCTTAGACAAGGCAATGAATTGTTTGAAAATATGCCTCAAATAAATGTGGTCTCATGGTGATTGAATGCCATGATGAATGCCTATGGTGATGGACTGTCATGGCATTCCATCACCATGAGAACACATTTCTTTGAGGCATCTTTTGAAACAGTTCGTTGCCTTGTCTATGGTATGACATTTTTCATACATATCTACTAGAGCATTTCATCAAATAGTTCATTGCCTTGCTGCTATGGCTAAAATCCTAAAACAAGTGATTTCGAACAAGCTATGGATGCTTGGAAAATATCTGTCAAAACATAATAGTAAGCAACAAGCTATGGTCTCATTGTTTTTTATCACATGAAAATCAACACGATTTTATTCATGTTATTTTGCAGGTTTTAAAAGCATTTTTTGCCGATTTTTTAGTTTTTTCCTATCAGACGAGAAGTTTCTAAGCGTCGTGGTGTCCGAGTAATCTCATGCTGAAGTTTGCACCCATTTTGCGCTTTGGACCCTTAAGGGATCGATCCGGTTAAATGTAGCTCAAAGCGATTCTATGTGTTTGGGTGCGAGAGAGGACCATGCCTAGCATAAACCTACCCACCCAGGCGCATTGGCACAGTTCGTTTGGTCTCACGAGCTGCAAAACGAAAGTTGCACCACTTTGCAACTTTCATCTACTTGCATTTGACAACTTTTTCCCCGAGTGAAAATTCACCAGCACAGGAAAATTCATCCAAGATAGACAAAATTGAGAGAGGTTATTGTAGAGGGGTCCAATGTGATCTTGTAGGTTTAGACGAGAATTTTCTAAGTGTCGCGGTGTCCGAGTAATGGCATGCTGAAGTTCACAGCCATTTTGTGCTTTGGACCCTTAAGGGATCGATCTGGTTGAACGTAGCTCGAAGTGATTTTGTGTGTTTGGATGCGAGAGAGGATCGTGCCTAGCGTAAACATACCCACAGGGATGCATTGGAACAGTTTGTTTGGTCACACGAGCTACAAAACAAAAGTTGCAACACTTTACAACTTTCAACTACTTGCATTTGACAACTTTTTCCCTGAGTGAAAATTCTCTAGCACAAAAAAATGCCTCCGAGATAGCAAAAACTAAGAGAGGTTATTGTAGAGGGGTCCAACGTGATCCCATAGGTTCATATGAGAAGTCTCTAAGCATCACAGTATCCGAGTAATGGCATACTGAAGTTCGCAGCCATTTTGCGCTTTGGACCCTTAAGGGATCGATCTGGTTGAATGTAGCTTAGAGCAATTCCGCGTGTTTGGGTGTGAGAGAGGACTATGCCTAGCATAAAAATACCCACCCAGATGCGTTGAAATAGTTCATTTGGTCACACGAGCTACAAAATTGAAGTTGCACCACTTTGCAACTTTCAATTACTTGCATTTGACAACTTTTTTCCCGAGAGAAAATTTGCCAACATAGGAAAATGCCTCCGAGATAGCAAAAATTGAGAGATTTTATTGTAGAGGCACCCAATGTGATCTTGTAGGTTCAGATAAGAAGTTTCTAATGGTCGTGGTGTCTAAGTAATGGCATGCTGAAGTTCGTAGCCATTTTGCGCTTTGGACCCTTAAGGGATCGATCCGGTTGAATGTAGCTCGGAGTGATTTCGCATGTTTGGGTGTGAGAGAGGACTGTGCCTAGCGTAAACATACCTAGCCAGATGCATTGGAATAGTTCATTTCATTTCACGAGCTGCAAACTGAAAGTTGCACCACTTTGCAACTTTCAACTACTTGCATTTGACAACTTTTTCCCTGAGTGAAAATTTGCCAGCACAGGAAAATGCATCCAAGATAGTGAAAACCGAGAGAGGTTATTGTAGATGGGTCCAATATGATCCCATAGGTTTAGACGAGAAGTTTATAAGCCTCACGGTGTCCAAGTAATGGCATGTTGAAGTTCACAACCATTTTGCGCTTTGGACCCTTAAGGGATCGATCTGGTTGAACGTAGCTCAGAGAAATTCCGTGTGTTTGGGTGGGAGAGAGGACCATGCCTAGCATAAACGTACCCACCCGAACACGTTGGAACAGTTTGTTTGGTCACATGAGCTACAGAACAAAAGTTGCACCACTTTGCAACTTTCAACTACTTGCATTTGACAACTTTTTCCTTGAGTGAAAATTTTCCAGCACTGGAAAATGCCTCCGAGATAGCAAAAATAGAGAGAGGTTATTGTAGAGGGGCCCAACATGATCCTATAGGTTCAGAAAATAATTTTCTAAGCATCGTGGTGTCCGAGTAATGGCATGCTGAAGTTCGCAGCCATTTTGCTCTTTGGACCCTTAAGGGATTGATCCGGTTGAACGTAGCTCAGAGCGATTCAATGTGTTTGGGTGTGAGAGAGGACCATGCCTAGCGTAAACATACCTACCTAGACACGTTGAAATAGTTTGTTTGGTCAAACAAGCTGCAGAACAAAAGTTGCATCACTTTGCAACTTTCAACTACTTGCATTTGACAACTTTTCCCCCGAGTGAAAATTCGCCAGCACAGGAAAATGCCTCTAAGATAGAAAAAACCGAGAGAGGTTATTGTAGAGGGGTGCAATGTAATCCCATAGCATTACATGAGAAGTTTCTAAGCATCGTGGTGTCTAAGTAATGGCATGCTAAAGTTCGCAACCATTTTGCACTTTGGACCTTTAAGGGATCGATCCGGTTGAACGTAGCTCGGAGCAATTCTTCATGTTTGGGTGCAAGAGAGGACCATTCCTAACATAAACGTACCCACTCGGATGTGTTGAAACAACTCATTTGGTTAAAGGAGCTACAGAACAAAAGTTGCACCACTTTGCAACTTTTAACTACTTGCAGTTGACAACTTTTTCCCCGAGTGAAAATTTGCCAGCACAAGAAAATGCCTCTGAGATAGCGAAAATCGAGAGAGGTTATTGTAGAGGAGCACAACATGATCCTATAGGTTTAGACAAGAATTTTCTAAGCATTGTGGTGTCCGAGTAATGGCATGCTGAAGTTCACAGCCATTTTGCGCTTTGGACCCTTAAGGGATCGATCCAGTTGAATGTAGCTCAGAGCAATTCCGCATGTTTGGGTGCAAGAGAGAACTGTGCCTAAGGTAAACATACCCACCCAAATGCATTGGAACAGTTCGTTTGGTCAGACAAGCTGCAGAACAAAAGTTGCACTACTTTGCAACTTTCAACCACTTACATTTGACAACTTTTTCCTCGAGTGAAAATTCGCCAGCATAGGAAAATGCCTCTGAGATAGCGAAAACCAAGAGAGGTTATTGTAGAGGGGCGCAACATCATCCCATAGGTTCAGATAGAGATTTCATAATCACCACGATTTATGAGTAATACCCTGTCAAATATTGTTTCCCTTTTGTACTTTTCACCCTAAAGGAATCGAGTCGGTTGAACCATAGTAGTTGTTTTGTGGAATGTCATACCCTAAGGTATGTTAGAGATGACCTAGATTGCATCGATTTCTATGAGGCATACGCTGCCCCTACCTTGTCAACCCTAAGCAATATGATTTTATGGGTACTCTCGATGTTAGGAGTAACGTATAATAAACCATACCCAAGGCCTTGATATTTTTGTCATTTCTCTAGAAAAATGGGTTATCTTATTCCTTGTTGATGTAGACCAAGGCTACCATGTCATGTGAATCCCCCATGTTCTTAATGACTTGGAAACCCTTACCACATTAATCTATGGTAGGGTTGCTTTCTCTTTCTCATATTGGTACAACAATTTGGAGATTTCTTTGTCTATAACCTCTTTGTTTAGCTCTCCCCAATTGGAGAAAACCATGGGTATAAATTTGATGATAGAAGAGGCTTTTTTCTATGTGTTATGGTTTTCCATATGTCTTAGGAGAAGATGGGAGCTGTCCTACATAAAAATACCCTTTAAGACCATAGTCTCTACAACCCTTGTCTTGTCTCATATTTGGGCCTTGATATTTGGAAAGGATTTATGTGAGGTGGATGATGAGGCTAAAGTGGATGGATCAATATAGGATGATGAATGTGAGGAAGTATCATTGTTCGGCACTTGGATTAGTTTTTGATATTTTTCTTCAAAGTTATGATAATAATGGAAAGGCCAAGGGTGAAGGGCACACAATCAACTGAGAGGGGGGATGAATTGGTAGATCCAAACAATTACAATTGTTAGTCTATGTTCAATCCTTTTGGGTCAAAACAACCTTTTTCTTTTAAAATTTGTAAGAGGTTAGTCTCTAATGCCTTGAATGAGTCAAATTCACATGCATGAGTAGGTTGTTTTTTTATGATTTAATTTAAGAAAGACTGGGTTGAGATATTAGGGTTTTGTTACCTTTTAGGTCTCTTCTACCAATTTTTCGAGCTTTCATAGCAGTCAGATGTGCTACAAGCTTTCAAATGGAAGACTACAAAGAAGTTAATGTCATGTATACATTGACAGAGTGATTCAGAGAATCTACAAAATTTAGGGGTACTCATGACCCATACCACAATTTGAAAAGATCAGTTAACAGTTCACCAAAACTCACTTCAACTTTCAACATAAACTCTTCATTTTCACTTGAAATTCACAAGGCTACCAAACACCAAATAACCAAATCAGTATTCTAGATTCTCATCAAACCTTAATACACCTTTAACATCATCCTTTAGGTAGTTTCAAACAAAAAAATTCACTCATACCACTGTTTGTACAAATTCACACTTTCTTGCAATCAAAACACAAAATTGCTAGTATTAGCCCAATTGGACTAAAACGGGTATATTTCAAAAACCACATTGATTCTCCATAGAAAAATCACCTTTTCAAGGACCCATTATTGAATAATTTAACATATCAAAAATTAAGGTATACTTTTTTTGGAAGGATCAACCTTAAAAATGACTGTACTACTGCTACAAGGCTCAATTTACCAGAAATTTGTCGTAAATTCACCATAATTTTCATAAAACATCTCCAACCCATGATATAAAACCTGTTTGGGATACCCATTATTGATTTATATAACATATATAAAAATTAGGAGTGGTTGTTTCAAAACAACACCTTCAAAAAAACTACTGTTATGCTTGCATAAAGGCCAAATTAGGCTTGCACACATAGGGGTTTATTGAATCTTTACACTCCTTACCCTCCTTACCAAGGGATAAGATACATCAAATATGGTCTGTACATACTTAATAAACCATTTCCCACTCCATTCCAAGGTCTTTTCTTCAAACCTTAACTTCTAGCCATGAATTCATGCTCCAAAAATGATGAAAAATCACTAGGACAACAACAAACTCATACACCATGTATTCCCCTGCACATATAAGCATATCTATATTTAAAATACATTAAAGAAACTCCATTCCACCAAAATTCTAACCTTACATCGGTGGAATGGCCATTAGTGCCTTAAGAGACTCTCAAACCCCTCCTTGAATGAACTCTGCCCAGGACTCAGGAAACTGTCTTTGCTTCTCTTAATTCCTTAAGGGCTAACTTTCAAACTGCTTGAATGGAACTAACATCTTTCCAATTGATATCACACAAAATAAACTATCAGTATAAAGTAATATATGAAAGAAATAATACTGCAACCTCAAAAACAAAGGTTTTATTTCCAATTTTTGTTTTCAAGAATACAAGAAATCTGCTTTTCCTCGCCTCTCCAAGATTTTTATAAAAGTTTCCCACTTGGTAACTTACTTTCCAACTTCCATTTGGTTCAAACTACCACATGACTCTTAATCTTCTTGCCTTATGCACTTTTGTTTGCATAATTACATTATACCAACTTTAGCAACATTTGAAAATCTACTTAAGTGACCACCTAATGACTTAGTACATGACTTTAATACATTCACATTGATCATTACATATCCCTGACACTTAATTTTAGATTTGAACACACACATTTGATAAATTATCCTTTTGAAGGCATTTACATGATCTGGGTGCTCATGCACCACAGAGAAAATCAATAACAAAGATAAAAGGATACCATACAGAGCTTAGAGTTGATAAAATTTCAAATGCCTTACTTTCTTTCACTGATTTGGGAATGCCAGGTAACAAAGTTGAGGCTTTCAACTTTAAGAATTTTAGGTCACTATGAAGAATTTTGTGTTTCAAAACTTGAGATTGCAAAAATACCAGACAAGTGAAGGAAGATTGGAGTTAAAAACAGTGATGAGAATATAAGGGCAAGGACAATGTCTAATAGGTAGAGATCAAAAGGGACTATGCCAATAAACTCAAAAGAGTAGATTTGATACTGAAAGGAGTGAAGTGATGGCATATAATAGTTAATTGGAAAAAGATACCAGCAACATATCAAATCATCAAGAGATAACACAGATTGAAGAAACCGTAGATGTTTACATAGAGGGGCCATTCAGGATTTCAAGGAAGATCACTGCTAACAGCTTGTTAGGGTATTTGAAAGTCCATCAGAAGGTTTTGTGAATGAGGTTAGAAAATCTTTATATGAATATAATATTTTCTTTTTTGGATTTTGGGATAGATAATCTGGTGTTTCTTGCTAGTCTTCTGCACTTTCAAGAATAAAACTAGAGCAAAGGATTAATAAACCATGGTCATCATTTAGCAAGGAGGGTGCAGCAGTAAATGATGTAGTTTCTATAAGTGGTGATGCAGATGATTCCCTTTTTGGATATCCTTTCTTTGAGGTCGGTCACTTCCTTATCATTAGGGTATTGAAAAGATCCAATTTAGGAGAGCTAGAATTGGATAGGAAACAAACAAATGTACAGTCTTAATGGGTTGTATACTCTTAATGATCTCCTTATGGCTGTGAGAACTAGGACTGTCATCAATGAACGCTTCAATATGGTCATGGATTTCATGTACACATGTTAGTTTACATAGTCACAGTCAATAAGCACCATGGAAAGGATAATCATAGAAGAGGGTAGTCATTTAAGGAAGGGTCAATCTTTAACAGTTTGGAGGTCAATAATGATGAAAGCACAGTCTAAAAGGACAACAAGTCAAGGTATGGGTGACATGAAAACCTCAAGGAGTCTATTTAATATGGTTATAGCTTGTAAATTTTATAAGAGGCCTTCTCAGGCTCGAATCAAGGTTGTTGAAGGTGTAATAAACTCACAGAATAAGAATACCACATTTTTTTGGTGTATTTTATGAGTTTTTTCACCGTTTTTCAAAATTGTTTGTTGTTGTACGAACTGTACAGACCCAATCATGCTTTGAAATATTTAGAGGTTGAATTTTTATGAGTTTTATTTGATCTTCACTTGTTTTGGAGTTCTAATCTTCTAGAAGGGTATTTGAATCCATGATTGTTTTCTTAAGTTTTTTGGAAAAGTTAGGCCAAAAGTCTAAAAAATTGATTTCCAACTGTTGCAAGGGAAACATATGTCAATAGGCGAGTTTTGAGGAATTCAATGAAGACAAATCTGAATGTAAACCATGAAGCATTATAATTAATTTTGATGTGAAATACACATTTAATTGAGGCATATATTAAGGAATATACACATTTGCATGTATTAATTTCTCATGATTTTAATATATCAAAAAATACACTAAGTCAATGACAAATATTAAAATAGTGATGGAAGAACATCTTGAAAATATTCCCATTTTTCAATACTTGTATCAATACATGCAGGGAAATAATCCTCCCATTTCAAGCACAAATCATGAAATATATTGTACTTGAGAAGAAACAAAAGGAACTATTGTCCAGTTTTGTTTTTCCATTCCACCTCAACTAGCCCAGCTATTTGCATTCCAAAATGGTTCAAAACATGTACATCCCTTGCTCCCTATGAAACACATGGGTAGTAGCCTCTAGATGTGGTTGTGTAGTATCATTGGAATTTGGTCCACAAAAAACCTGCAAAAGCCTCTCAATCTTAGTCATAGACTCACATAAAAATCATTAAAAGAGCAATAAATAAATAATGTCAGTCATACAGTTGACAAGACCTACTATCACCTTCATGCATGCTAGATAAGGAGGTCGATTGAAGTTCCTACAATGGTGATGTGCCCATTCGCTACTTTATCATCTCTTGATGACCCTACGTATAAATTTCAAATATATCATTGAGAGGCTTAACATAAAACATGTAACATATAAGAATCCGATAAATCTAGGAGATGGAAAAGAAAGAGAAGATTGATAACCAGAAAATGCACCAGAAATCGATGTTTCTCATACCACTGAACACTTGCACTAGCAACCGATGTTGTTCTTTTCTTACATACTTTGATAAAATTCAATATTACCTATAGTCACAATCAGAAAAGGATCAATGATAGTCATAAATGCATATGAAATCAAACATTAATGGTGAAAAATCCTTATTGCAAGGTGCTGGTCCAAAAGAGCGATCAATAACATGGCTTTACAAATTCAATGTGCATACTTACAAATCAATCCAAGGAACCATCTAGGTCTACTCTACTCTTTATTGTGTCGAGTATTGCCTCGTGGTCAGACTCACGCACTTTCCACAAGTTCTTGTTTGTAGGTCTACCCTTATACTTGATCAAATGAACATTGGTGGCAATGATAAGGTTGGAATAGTGAAGAATTTTCTGATGCGTGTCGAAGTCCTCAAACAACCAAACTGCAACATTCTTAACTGGATACCTTTGAAGCCATGTTCCAGTAACAACCACCGAACTTGTTGGATATTCTATGTTTTCTCCATCTATAACTGGGGACTCCAATTTCTTTTTGGCCTCGATACAATGGCACAGGTAATAATTTGTACCCTCTTCATTGTCTTCATCTGCAATCACCGCATAAACGTGTCCTACATTGATATGTTCATCTTGTTGGATTTATTTACTAAGCAACATAATAAAACGTGTAAGTAAGATATACTACCTGGTTCTAGTAGGTCTGATACATGATCAAAGTCAATGGATGATTGCATCTCTATGATTTGTAGAGCCGTCGGGAGCTGATAAGTGTCAAGTGGGGTTAGACTTCTTACAGACCATTCGTCAACCCACTCTATTGACTTGTAATCATTCCATGATTGAAGTGTACATGCATAACAAAAGCATGCCATATTCCTTGTATGGATAGTCCATGTACGTGCATTCGAGCTTCTAAAAGAGTGTAGCTTGCTCGATCCTATTAGTGTACAACAATCCTCATATTTTGCAATGTTAGTATCATCTACTAAATGAAAAAATCTATGAACTAAATAATTACCTTCACTACCTGGACCCATTGAACCATTGCACCACTGGACAATTGATCTTGCATCTATCAACTTTACACTGTTTGTGTACTTTAACTCTTCTCGTGCTAGGGCTCTTTTGATACATGCACCTGCTCCATCATGCTCCCCCTTTCCATGCCCGGTCTATGAGAAGTTCCACATATGCTGAACACCACTAATCCTATGCATCCTGCTCAACTAGTAAAACATTCTGGCATTCTTAAATTGTGATGTACAATTATCTGACCATATGATATGTCATTGCTAGCCAGATTGGCATAGAACATATGAAAGCAACCTTGAACAAACTCTGTAGAATGTGTGCGATCATCACTGATGTAAAAGTGATACTCCCTCAATACTTTCCTATTTTCCTCTGTACTATCATTTGCATGAATGAATTCTATATGTAAAAATATAGCAACCTGCACGGAGTTGTAGTACTGTGATTGAACCTCGTTCTGTGGTTGTAGTGTGTAGTTCTCAGTGAAGTCGACAACTGAAATGATATGACGAAGTGGAAATGTGCCATTGCATAACTTGAACTGTGAGTCCAACCATTGTGCTCTGTGTGTATGCATTGCATAATCATAAACCACCTGATCACTAAAAATGCCCATAAACTGATACATAGGAATCTTATCACTGACCAATTCACACTTCTTTGCTTCTTTCCCATCTTTTAGACTGTATGCCACTGTCTTGTATTTGCCAAATTCCATAATTTTGTCTCCAATTGTGTGTACTATCCATGTGTTGACAAATTGGAAAATGTTGCATGCCACCACAATGATCACATGTGCCATCCAAACATGATTTTTTGTAAAAAAATTGACCATCCTCTCTTTCACATAAAATGGAAGACAAAAATTTCCTTGACGATTTAGGTGGAGGCATTATGTTACATTCCTACAAAACATTGTCAATATGCATATCTACACATATACGTCGATAAACATCATAATGGTTAGAAAACTCAATATGAACCCTACAACAACAAGTAGTGCATGTGTGATTTATTTTGACATAAAAAGGCTTTAGCATTTCAAAATACCTTTGACATATTTTAATTTCAGGAAACTTCTGTACAAAATCAGCAAAAAATTGGGTTTGAGTGGTATCCAAATAATGCATTGGATATGGCTCATGGTTTTTACTACCAATTATCCTTCTTACAACATCTCTTTGATTAGGAGAGGTCCTTGTGTTATCCTTCCAATAATTCACAATTAAAGATCTCAAGCCTTGAGCAATTCTTGTGTCTTTCCGTGGCACTCTACCTGAAAATGCCCATAACTCATTGCTATTTGGATCCTCCACTATTTCACGCCTTCCTTTGGCTCTCATTAGAGATGATCTACTTATTTTCAAAGACTTGATTGCCTTTGTAAGGTTCACCTTGTTCCTTGTTTGACTGCTTAACAGTGTTGTTGTCATCACACTTCGTGTGGCACAACTATCCTTCATGTGTGAGGTGGAACCCATGCTCTCGTATGCACTCATCAAGTTCTTTACAATGGAATTTTCACTTGAGTCATTCAAAACTCTTAGCCCAATAGCCTTCATGGTGGGCCTAAATTTGAGTTGCGTCATCATTTCAACAAATAGTTGGCATCTTCCACCCTCACTTAGCTTCACAAAAAACAAACTCCATATCCTTTCTGCATATCTTTGACATGTACGTTTTGGAATCTTATTAGGCATCCATTTCAAAACATTGGAATCAATATCAATAAAAAATGTAGGTTTTCTATGCAAAACTCTAGGAGGAGTTCTCAAATGTAAATTTGTGTCAATATTGGGAAGGTCAACAACATCGAGGATAGATCGTTTACCTACAATTAGAGGTGCAATTGATGACATACCTTGAGATTGACATGTAAACGATGTTGTACCTCCAACTTGAGATGTCGTTTGTGGAGTTACTTCAAATAGAGATGCGTTTGTTGATGTACTTTCAAAATGCAATTTTTTTGATGGTGTGTCTTCAATTGGAGATGTGATTTCTGATGTACCGGGAAAACCACATGTTGTTGTCAATGTGTCTTCAATTGGATATGTGCATTGATTTTCACCTATGGTTGATGATGTGCCCCCAACTTCTGTATCCATTCTTGTCCTTCCACGAACTTTCCTCATTCATGCCCTTTGTTTTTCCAATTTGACATCTCTCTTAGATTGCACGGGAATTTGTGGTTGTATGGGCTGCAATTCCTTTGCTTCACGAGCTACATATTTTGATTCTCTTCTCCTTGCATTTTTAACTGCATGTTCTTCTGGTGTTAGAGGCTTCGGTCATTTCCTCAGCATGACTTTGAATGCTACATGTCCACAAACACACATAGAGCAAAAGTAAGTAATAAATTTTACAAAAATATTGATGCAGAGAGGGATGGAAACCATTCAATACAGAAAATCAATGAGAATCAATCATATTCCAAAGAAAAATCAGATGTTCAACTTAAAATCCCAACTTCTACCAAGCTTTCCATTGTAGCATAAGTAACCCGGTTCAAGGGCCTTTTCACCAAGATTTTCCAAAACACTTGACAAACTCAGGGATGATTAAGATACCCATTTACAAGTTATAAAACATAGGTAAACCCTAGCATCAACTCCTTTGGACCAACATTGACTTCCAATAGACCCACCTTGGAAAAGGCTATTCAATAGGCCTAATTTACAAAGAGAGTACATTTTAAACACTACATCTTTACTCAAAATCCTTAGACAATAGTATTTTATGTGTCAAAACCTCCAATTTCCTGATTTGTTTTCAGGTCCAAGACCTCTAGATCCCTAATACACTAAACCATCTTGCCTTATGCAAAATACTTGGGGTTTTAATGAAAATCCTATCTCTCGGACCTACCAGACCCATACAAAGCACCAAACACACTTACCAGACCCTGCACATGGTGAATAATACATTACATGGATAGTCCTTCCCACATTTTGTCAGAACACCACTTGAAGCCCTAATTTTCACCATGAAAAGACCTTGCTATAGTCCTAGAACATTATCCCAAACACCCAACCTTGACCCCACAACATTATAAATAGGTTAGGCATGTATTTTAAAAGTTAGAGGACCCATTCCACAAGTTACAGTAGGCAGAAAAAGAGTAATGGGTCGAATTACATAATGAAACCCCTTAATCCAAGAACACTGTGAAAGTAGGTAGCAATAGTAAAAACAATATAACTTTCGCTATACAAAAATTTAAAACCTCTAAATAGATGAAAATGAAAGACAATTCATTAATCTACAACATTCAATGGGTTTCGTATCATCTTATAGTTCGTATAGGCCATACAGCAACAAGAAAAGTGAGAGAAACTAGTAAATTTCTAGAATTTAAAAATGTTCTTCTTGATAAAAAAATGGGGTACAAATCAACCAACAACCTCTCCTTTGAGGAATTGAAGGTTATTAAACATATTTTGATTTCATTCCAACTCCCTCGAACTTTGCAACTTTTGCATCTTTTAGCAACTTTTCTGACCACATTTAGCCAAATTTGCAAGCTATGACACAACTGAACTCCCTTAGCTCCAAATACATTATAAAATGGTCTAATTGACCATACTGAACATAATATACTCAACATTAACTAAAATCCTAGCATTTGACAATGCTTGAACTAAAGATGACATTTTTGAAAAAATTGAGTTTACAAGGTACTCCTGCACCAGAGGCCTGGAACGTTGATTTTGAAGTTGTGTCTTTTGACTAGCGTTATTGAACTTGAACTTTATAAAGGTTATGATGAAAAATTCACAGATTAGAGTTTCTAGTAATATTGAGTTTATTTCATTCTGTTAGGAGTGACTGTTGTATGAATACAGTATTCTGAGCAATAGACTTACATATGGTGGGTTTTGTTAAAATCTTCCAGAGGTTTAGAATGGTAGTCTTCTTGAAAAGCATAGCTTGTTATTTATGGATGATCTTTGTTTTATTTTAGATGTGAATTGGTCAGTTCAACATTCAATTGAGGTTTTTGAGATTGAAGATTATTTGAAACTGATCTAATTATGATTGTTGAAGGTTTTGTCTCCCTACTCTGCATCACAAACCTATGATATAAATTGTTGCCACCTAAATGAAAACTAGAGACTCTTGTGTTTATTTTTCTCAAAACCAAAATTTTGATTGTCAACAAAGTCATGAAGAATATGGATTCAAAGAAGGGTTTGTGATGCTATATCTTATAATTATTCACTATTTCTTTGGCAATGAGGTAACTTAGAAAGACAATAAGCATTCTCAACTATGTCAACTCATTTGAATTTATCTAAGCACATGTGATAAAGCTGAATTTTTTATGGAACAAAAAAATTAATGGACACTTGCATTAACAATGATGAAAGCTATTAGGTTTTCCAAATTAGTTGAAAAAAGAATGAAATATGGTGAATTCCACTAGCCATGTCGGAAGTGGACTACTATAAGCAATGCAAATAGAATTCATAAATAAATGTCATGTTTTTATTGTTTTTGTTCTTCAAACTCATAAAAATTGAACTTTTCTATGCAAATCTCATCTGATTCAATGTTGAATTCTAAGTCCAATTGTTATGATTAATAAAATCATTAAGGAAATTTAGTTTATATTGTCAAAAACAAACAAATATAGTAAATACAAACATTACAATTTACAACAATGAATATATTACCTCAGATAATGTAAAATGATGTAGAAACTTCAAAATGTCTTCTTCTACGTTGTCTACCATGCAGATTGCTGGTAAAAAGGTGATGGATCAAGCATAGATTGGTACAATATGAATTCAACTGCATTAAAAAAGGAATTTTTGACTTGGATAAAGCAATGAACCAGACAAATACAGGAGAATATGGGCCTGAATCACGGGGTCAAGCCTTATTTTTATTGTTTGAAGGTAAAACCCATTTGGAGCATGCCGAATTTGGCGCACATCGAATTTGGCTCACGTCGAATTTGGCGCACGTCGACTTTGGCGTACGCCGAATTTGGTACATGCCGAATTTGGTGCACGCCAACTTTGGCACATGCCAAATTTGGCGAGCACCAAATATGTTCCTCTAAAAAGGATAGACTTGAGAGAGAGGAAGAGACACAAAGTGGGACAAAGATAGAGGGAATGAGAGAGAGAGGGAGTGAGAGAGAGAGGGAGTGAGAGAGAGAGGGAGTGGGAGAGAGAGAGGGGGAGGGAGAGGGTGTGGTAGGGAGAAACCTAAGAGAGAGAGATGGAGAGAGGCTGGGAGGGAGACACTTGAGAGAAGGAGTGGGAGTCAAAGTGGGAGAGAGGGGGTAGGAAGGAGAGACCTAAGAAAGTTTGGTGGGAGGTAAGTGAGGTGTCTGACAGAGAGGGATTGTGAGATAAGTGAGGCCTAATCCCTCAACCCCTATACCTTGTCAACCCTCAATCCTTAAACCCTAATCCATCAACCCCCATACCCTCTTAATCCCTCAACCCCTCAACCCTCAACCCTTAAACCCTAATCCATTAATCCCCATACCCTCTTAATCTGTCAACCCTCAAAATCCATCAACCCTCAAACCCTAATCCCTCAACCCCTCTACAATCTTAATCCCTCGACACATATACCCTCTTAATCCCTCAACCCATCAACCCTCAACCCTTAAACCCTAATCCATCAACCCCCATACCCTCTTAATCCCTCAACCCTCAAACCCTAATCCCTCAGCCCCTCTACAATATTACTATGTCAACCCTTAACCATCAACTCTCAACCTTCAAACCCTAATCCCTCAACCCCTCTACAATCTTAATCCCTCAACCCTTAACCCTTCAACCCTAATCCCTCAACCCCTCAACCCTCAACCCTTAAACCCTAATCCATCAACCCCCATAACCTCTTAATCTGTCAACTCTCAAATCCTAACCCCTCAACCCCTCTACAATCTTAATCCCTCAACCCTTAACCCTTCAACCCAAATCCCTCAACCCCTATACCCTCTTAATCCCTCAACCCCTCAACCCTCAACAATTAAACCCTAATAAATCAACCCCCATACCCTCTTAGTCCCTCAACCCTCACACCCTAATCCCTCAACCCCTCTACAATATTAATCCCTCAACCCTTAACCCTTCAACCCTAATCCCTCAACCCCTCAACCCTCAACCCTTAAACCCTAATCAATCAACCCCCATACCCTCTGAATCCCTCAACCCTCAAACCCTAATCCCTCAACCCCTCTACAATCTTAATCTTTCAACCCTTAACCCTCAACCCTCAACCTTCAAACCCTAATCCCTCAACCCCTCTACAATGTTAATCCCTCAACCCTTAACCCTTCACCCCTAAACCCTAAACCCCTATACCCTTTTAATCCCTCAACCCGTCAACCATCAACCCTTAAACCCTAATCCATCAACCCCCATACCCTCTTAATCCATCAACTCTCAAACCCTAATCCCTCAACCCCTCTACAATATTAATCCCTCAACCCTTAACCCTTAAATCCTTAACTCTTAAACCCTAATCCATTAACCCCCATACCCTCTTAATCCCTCAACCCTCAAACCCTATTCCCTCAATCCCTCTACAATATTAATCTATCAACCCTTACCCCTCAACCCTCAACCCTCAAATCCTAATCCTTCAACCCCTCTACAATCTTAATCCCTTGACCCCTATACCCTCTTAATCCCTCAACACCTCAACACCTCAACCATCAACCCTTAAACCCTAATCCATAAACCACCATACCCTCTTAATCCCTCAGCCCTCAAACCCTAATCCCTCAACCCCTCTACAATATTAATCCGTCAACCCTTAACCCTCAACCCAAAATCCTCAAACCCTAATCCTTCAACCCTCTACAATATTAATCCCTCAACCCTTAACCCTTCAACCCTAATCCCTCAACCCCTCAACCCTCAACCCTTAAACTTTAATCCATCAACCCCCATACCCTCTTAATCCCTCAACCCCTCAACCCTCAACCCTTAAACTTTAATCCATCAACCCCCATACCCTCTTAATCCCTCAACCCACAAACCCTAATCCCTCAACCCATCTACAATCTTAATCCATCAAACCTTAGCCCTCAACCCTGAACCTTCAAACCCTAATCCCTCAACCCCTCTCCAATATTAATCCCTCAAACCTTAACCCTTCAACCCTAAACCCTAAACCCCTATACCCTTTTAATCCGTCAACCCCTCAACCCTGAACCCTTAAACCCTAATCCATCAACCCCCATACCCTCTTAACTTGTCAACTCTCAAACCCTAATCCCTCAACCCCTCTACAATCTTAATCCCTCAACCCTTAATCCTTCAACTCCTATCCCTCAACCCCTATACCCTCTTAATCCCTCAACCCCTCAACCCTCAACCCTTAAACCTTAATCCATCAACCCCCATACCCTCTTAATCCCTCAACCCTCAAATCCTAATTCCTCAACCCCTCTACAATCTTAATCCGTCAACCCTTAACCCTCATCCCTCAACCCTCAAACCTTAATCCTTCAACCCCTCTACAATCTTAATCCCTCAAACCTTAACTCTTCAACCCTAATCCCTGGACCCCTCAACCCTCAACCCTTAAATCCTAATCCATCAACCCCCATACCCTCTTAATCCCTCAACTCTCAAACCCTAATCCCTCAACCCCTCTACAATCTTAATCCCTCAACCCTTAACCATTCAACCCTAATCCCTCAACCCCTATACCCTCTTAATCCCTCGACCCCTATACCCTCTTAATCCCTCAACCCCTCAACCCTCAACCCTTAAACCCTAATACATCAACCCCCATACCCTCTTATTTCCTCAACCCTCAAACCCTAATCCCTCAACCCCTCTACAATCTTAATCCTTCAACCCTTAACCCTCAACCCTCAAACCCTAATCCTTCAACCCCTCTACAATATTAATCCCTCAACCCTTAACCCTTCAACCATAATCCCTAAACCCCTATAACCTTTTAATCCCTCAACCCCTCAACCCTCAACCCTTAAACGCTAATCCATCAACCCCCATACCCTCTTAACCCGTCATCTCTCAAACCCTAATCCCTCAACCCCTCTAAAATCTTAATCCCTCAACCCTTAATCCTTCAACCCCTATCCCTTGACCCCTATACCCTCTTAATCCCTCGACCCTTAACCCTTCAACCCTAATCCCTTGATCCCTATACCCTCTTAATCCCTCAACCCCTCAAACCTCAACCCCCATACCCTCTTAATACCACAACCCTCAAACACTAATCCCTGAACCCCTCTACAATCTTAATCCCTCAACCCTTAACCCTTCAACCCTAATCCCTCGACCCCTATACCCTCTTAATCCCTCAACCCCTAAACCCTTAGCCCTTAAACCCTAATCCATCAACCCCCATACCCTCTTAATCCCTCAACCCTCAAACACTAATCCCTCAACCCCTCTACAATATTAATTTGTCAACCCTTAACCCTCAACCCTCAACCCTCAAACCCTAATCCTTCAACCCCTCTACAATCTTAATCCCTCAACCCTTAACCCTTCAACCCTAATCCCTCGACCCCTATACCCTCTTATTCTACCAAGCCCTCAAACCTCAACCCTTAAACCCTAATCCATCAACCCCCATACCCTATTAATCCCTCAACCGTCAAACCCTAATCCCTCAACCCCTCTACAATCTTAATATGTCAACCCTTAACCCTTAACCCTCAACCTTCAAACCCTAATCCCTCAACTCCTCTAAAATCTTAATCCCTCAACCCTTAACCCTTTAACCCTAATCCCTAAACCCCTATAACCTTTTAATCCCTCAACCCCTCAACCCTCAACCCTTAAACCCTAATCCATCAACCCCCATACCCTCTTAATCTGTCAACTCTCAAACCCTAATCTCTCAACCCCTCTACAATCTTAATACCTCAACCTTGAACCCTCAACCCTCAACCCTTAAACCCTAATCCCTCAACCCCTATACCCTCTTAATCCCTCAACCCTCAACCCTCAATCCTTAAACCATAATCCCTCAACCCCTATACCCTCTTAACCCCTCAAACCTCAACCCTTAACCCTTAAACCATAATCCATCAACACCCATACCCTCTTAATCCCTGAACCCTCAACCCTTAAACCCTAATCCCTCAACCCCTATACCCTCTTAATCCCCCTCAACCCTCAACCCTTAAACCCTAATCCCTCAACCCCCATACCCTCTTAATCCCTCAACCCTCAACCCCTCAACCCTAATCCCATCAACCCCATACCCTCTTAATCCCTCAACCCTCAACCCTCAACCCTTAATCCCTAAACCCTCTACTTGAGAGAGAGAGAGAGAGAGAGAGAGAGAGAGGTGGTGGGAGGGACATGCTTGAGAGAGAGGGATAGGGAGAGGGAGAGAGAGAGGGGGAGTGAGAGAGCGAGGGAGTCACTGTGAGAGGGAGAGGGTGTAGGAGGGGAGACTTGACAAAGAGAGAGAGAGGAAGATGGGGTAGGATGGAGATACTTTAGAGAGAGAAAGAGGGAGATAGGGTGGGAAGGAGAGAAATTAGAGAGAGGGAGAGAGAAAAAGTGGGAGATAGATAGAGGGAGTGAGAGAAGGAGGGAGAGAGAGAAAGTGGTAGAGAGAGAGGGAGTCACTGTGAGAGGGAGAAGGTGTAGGAGGGGGAGACTTAAAAGAGAGAGAGAGGAAGATTAGGTAGGATGGAGATACTTTAGAGAGAAAAAGAGGGAGATAGGGTGGGAAGGAGAGACTTTAGAGAGAGGGAGAGAGAAAAAGTGGGAGATAGATAGAGGGAGTGAGAGGGGGAGGGAGAGAGACAAAGTGGCAGAGAGAGAGGGAGTGGGAGAGAGAGAGAGGGAGAGACATATTGACAGAGAAAGAGACTTGAGAGATGGAGAGGGGGTGGGAGGGAGAGGGAGTACTCAGGATAGAGGGATTCGAGAGAGATGGAGGGGGTGGGGGAGATACATGAGATAGAGGGAGAGACAGAGTGGGAGGGGGTGGGAGGGAGATATTTGAGAGAGAGGGAGAGAAAGAGGGAGAGAGATAGAGGGAGTGAGAGAGAGAGAGAGGGAGGATGTGGGAGAGATATAGAGGGAGTGAGTGAGAGAGACAAAGAGAGGCCCGAAAGAGGGAGAGGGGGTAGAAGGGAGAGACTTGGGAGACAAAGAGGGAGGGAGAGTGGTTGGGAGGGAGAGACTTGAGAGAGAGAGAGAGAGGGAGAGAGAGTGGGAGAGATATAGAGGGCATGAGAGAGAGATGGATTTGAGAGAGAGAGGGACAAATGGTGGGAGGGAGATACTTGAGAGAGATGGATAGGTAGACGAAGACAGATAGAGGGAGTGGGATAGGGAGGGAGTGGAAGAGAGATAGAGGGAGTGATTGTGAGAGGGAGAGGGGGTAGGAGGGAGAGACTTGACAAAGAGAGAGAGGGAGAGGGGGTAGGACAAAGATACTTGAGAGAGAGAGAGCGAGAGGGGGTGGTAGGGAGAGACTTGAGAGAGAGGGAGAGAGACATAGTGGGAGAGAGTGAGTAGGAGAGATATAGAGGGGGATGGAGATACCCAAGAGAGAGGGAATGGGAGAGAGATAGAGGGAGTGAGTGAAAGACCTAAGAGAGGGAGAGGGGGTAGGAGGGAGAGACTTGAGAGAGAGAGACAAAGATAACAACATAAGAGAGAGAGATGGAGTGAGAGAGATAAAAAGACCAAAGAGGGAGAGTGAGAAAAGGGGGTTGGAGTGAAATAGATTTATTTAGGTACCTACGTGGGAGGGAAAGAGACCCGAAAAAGGGGATTGGACTAAGAGAGTAGTCTAGGTTGCGTGGGAGGGAGTGAGACCTGAGAGATAGAGACTTTAGAGGGATAAAAAGTTATCCAGTTACGGTAACGAGTTAGAGAAGGTATGAAAGGTAAAACCTCGACTATCCCTCTACGATCATAAACTGTGCACTCTAAGAATTATCAAAGTTGTTCACCAAAGAGGGGAAATTCTAATTTTGTCCAAAGCAGGCCATTTGGTGCTCAACAAATGACTCATCACATTTAGCACACACAAAATTTTGCGCACACCAAAAGTAATGAGTCATTTGGTGCTCGCCAAATGTCTTGCTTTGGACGTGTTAATTACCAGGAATTGCCAAATTTTCTCATATTTCATCTTTTCTCCCCATCTCATTTGCACGTATTTCAATGCAAGTTTACAAAAAAACCGTGATAGCATTAACCTCTCTCTTAGCTATCTAAATATGTAATTCATTTTTCATTTTGATTTAGTTAAGGTTTTGGTCCATGGCTTCTATTGTAAATGCCTTCATTTTTGGTCAAAACCCAACATGTGCTAGGTTTAGGATAGAGTTTTACACGTTCATCGGAACGTAAAACAAATTACATTTTTTGAAACTAGATTCCATTCTACACATGATGAAAAAAAAATCAATTTTTGATTAGTTTGCAAAAAAAATTTAGGGGGAGCATGCTCAAATTTCAGCTTTTCAAGATGCGTCCACTTTGAAAATTCTTAAAATATTATATATTCATTAAAAAAATTATTCGAAAGAAGGAGGATAAACTACATGGTGTTAGCTAATTTCTCACTATTGGGATTTTTGAAATTCTAAAACAACGTTAACCAAAAAGGGGGGAGCCCTCAGGCGCTATGCTATTTTTTTTGATAAAAATAGGACCTATTTTGGGCCCCCCCCCTTTTTGAGACCCTTAATCTTCATTGATTTCAAAAAACAATAGTATTTTAGAAACTAGACTCAAAGCACTTCAAATTTTGTTCTTTCTGAATCTTGAAATTTTGAGCGTAACTATCTTCATTTTCTTGTGAAAATCAGATTTTGCTGATTTCAGAAAAAAAAGGTGGCATCTTAAGAGCCAAAATTGTGTCACAGATTGGTGCAATTACCCACCAGTGAGTGTGCATCAAAACAATCCTTCACCAATGTATTAAAAATGTCAAAAAACCTTCTGCAGAGATCCACAACCCAAAATATTTGTTCGGTAAGGTGTTCAGCTCAACTTTTATGCCTGTAACTAGATGCCCTATTCTTTACTTTGTTCAGTCGATAGAAACCAAAACTATACTACAGACCGGATGTAAGACTTAGAATTCCATTTAGGTTTCTTAGGTTGCCATCAATGACAACACTTACAAGCCATATTCCAACACACTGTGTCGTTGATAGATTCCCCCCCAAATATCCTCCGGAAGGAAAACACCTTTTTGGACCCTCAAGTGCCAATTCATGGAGTTTGTATCTTGACAATGATTCCTCAAAAAGTGGATCAAAAGACAATGCTCTCATAAATCTTCAAATGGTATAGAGGAGAGTTTTAGCTCTGAGTGGAATCCAAATTATCTGTAGGTTTGACAATAACGACCACCATGCACATTTCTATTATGCTAAACACTATGAAGTGCTTCTTTCTGTGTGACATTTATTATCTCCTTCAAATTATTAGCATCTTCTATCATGTTATTCTCATTCGCTTCTTCTCTTCTAGTTTAGGGATTCTATTTGATGCTTCAAATTTAGGGATTAATTTTCTAATATTTAATTCTTCATCGGTTTGGTTGCCATGACTACTATTTTCCAGCATATTCGGTAACTTATGGTTCCATCACCAATCACCCTATAAACTGTACAACATTTGATTTGATAATATAGGCACATGACAGTCGATGCCACAAATTTTTTATTTGACCTTCCAAGTGATATGACTTTGCATTCAAGTCATGTTAACATTGGATGAGCAATGTGTGGCAAAAAACCATGTCTTATGTGGCACCATTACCCACTATAAATTTCTTCATAAGTCCTTGCAAATATCCTTATCAGTCTTGTTATTCATTTTTCCCTTGAAATGAACCTTTAACAAATAATATCTTCATCATCAAGTTGAATTATTATGGTCCACAAGATCAAATATTTGTTCTCCCCAATTTTCTTGAATATCTTTGATACTCCACTGAAGAATCAGAATTAATGATATATGCCCCTTGTTTAGGGATGGATGATTTCACTAAAACATAACTGGGGAGTCCACTCAATAGAGGCTTGTAAGCTGGTTCATTTTGAAATTTGTACTCCACTAGAGATCTCGAGCTATTATGCCCCATGCTTAATGTTACACAGGGTCATGGAATATCTCCTTTATTGGAACACATCGTGTGTAAATTCCTTAAGAAAATTTGAATTTGTGTTAATGGTGGTAATATATCCCCTCAATCTTCTTTTACCATTTATATTCCTAAAATTTCCCATGCTTTCTTGGTTGCTTCATCATCATTCAATATGGTGCATCCCCTTGTATTTGTATAGTAATATTCTTGAAAAATGCAATGTCTATGAAAATCTTCTATTGTTTGTAGCCTAGTCTATCAAAATATGACTTCAAGTCTTTGGAGTATGACAATATGTAGGATAAATTTTAGTTTCCATCATAAGGGGATTTTTTTCACTTCACATAATAATTGAAGAAGTGTGTTAGGGCATGGCAGCTTCAGGAAGGCCATGTAATGGAGTGTGTTTGCAACAAAAGATGTTGCAATGGTTTTTGCACTTGGTCTTGATTGGTCTTGTTGTAATGGAAAACATTCTAAGGACTTTTGAGGGCCCATGTAACATCAAGACTATTCACCAGTGGTTGTAACTGATGTTGATTGGAAAAATGACCATCTTCTTTATCTTATCCTTTTCCTTGGCTAATTGAATACATGATTTCTCATGTGGTGCAGTCACGGTAGGAGGGTCCTCAAAGAGAACAATCCGGGTCGTGCAACTAGAGTAACACAATAGAAGCAACATAAAATATGGAGGCAAATTCAGATACAAACATTCTTATTATTAGAAATTTCTATTACATATAGTCAGCCACATCCGAGCTTACAAATTCGGCTCATAGGCCTGATACAACATGCTCAAAATACAGTGCTAATACATGCGAGCAAAAATATTATAGATCAAACTCTATATACATCTTAATCTACTTGATCTTGATTCTCTACCCTCCTAATGATCCATTACAAGCTTTATATCATATCCACAGGCCTAGAAACATCCACATTGGCCAAAGATTATTACAATCTTCGATGAAGGAAACGTAACGTGTGCAAGAATAGGTTGGCCTCAAATTTGAATTTCTTCCACGATAGATGTGCATGATGAAGTGTCGACCTAAGATTAAGGTCGGGGACACTCCATGGAACATATTGAATCACACTGTGAGTATCCGCAAGTTATGGGAAGGATCCACGATCGATCAAACTAGCTATTAGGTTTTGAAATTTTTTCTTGGCCAGTTCCAAAAACTATCACTCAATTCAAAAGCAATAACTTGCCGGAAAAAGATCCAATCAAGCTGAAAACTTGGATTAAGTAAATTGAGCATGTCCACGATGAAACCATAGATCCTCGAGGTCTAGTGAGCAAACATGAAGAAATAGCGGATCTACCAATTTGAACAAGAACAAGAATAGAACAAGAACAAAATTGAATGAAAATATTTTTGGTTGATGTAAGATTGCCAAGAACAAAGGATGCTCCTACATCACACATCTGAGGTTAATGAAAACTGAGTCCCTCACTTTGCTAGGGCAAAAGGGAAACCAATATAGTTTACCTCGGCCTGAGAAATCCAAGAAGAATCCTCCACAGGTCTACCCTTCCACTTCACCATATATTCTTTGTATTTTCTTCCACGAGTCTTTCTCCCATCTCTGACATCCAAAATCTATGTTATCCCATCTGATTGTTGTTTAGGGTAATCCCACAAAGCTGGTTTACAATTTCTGAGAGGAACTATTTTTTGCTGAAATCACATATTTTTAGAAAATATAATGATTTAAGCCTTAAAAAGTTCCATTTTAAGGATTCCAATTGAAGAGGATTTGATTAAACCACCTTAGATCAAACCCCCTTGGATAGAACCTTGCTAGTTTTAAACCATACCTATAAATGAGTCTCCTTTACACCTATCAAAATGCTGATAAAAAATTACTTTTGATTTACCTTATGGGGATCAAATGAATTCATTTAAAATTTATTTCAAATGATTATGGTAGTCCTCAGAACAAGCTATCCAACAAATATAATTTTAATATGTTTTAGTTTTATTATGTATTTGTTTTCTTAGTTTTATTAAACATAGGCTTTTCATCGAAAATGAAGGTCTTTGTTCTGCACATGTGGAAAAATAGTAGATTATCAAAACAAAAAATTGAAAAATATGAGTGCACCAGATATTGAAGTCCTTGATCCAATAGAAAAAAAGAAGAATTTTGATATATACAAAAAAGTTACACATTATACGGTCGCACTATGTCTGAATTGTAATTGGTTTGACTTCGAAACTTCATTAAATAAAAAATATTCAATAAAAACTATCTAACCAAGTGGAGGCACTAGACATCAAATTTAAAATTCTAAATTCGAAAGAATTAGAATTTTATCCTTCATGGAAAAAATCTTATGCGTTATATAGTGTGTGTCACTTTTTAAAAATGTTGTTATCTAAAAAAAACCAGTTTTCATGGTAGATAGAAAAAGAAGTGCAATCTGATTCCTAAAATTTTGAAAAAAATATTTTTAAAATCTACAGAAAAAATGTGACAAGACTCTAGTTTGCATCATCTTCAAATTCCTCATGGTTTAGCCGCTATAGGTGCCCGAATGTGAAGATTTAGTAAAAAATAATAATTTCAGTGTCTAGTTTGGCAAAAAATTGTAACCACTATTGTGGGATCACCCAATAGGAAGTTGTTCTTCCAAATTTTCTTTAATATCTTCACTGAATTCTGTTCTTGGTACTGATGTAGATCTGTAATGTTGAATATAGGTGATATACCCATGTCATTTGGTAACTGTACTTCATATGCATTTCCTGAATCAAACTTCTTCAAAATCCGACAGGGTCCAGACTTCCTCATCTTAAGCTTACTGTATGTGCCAAGTGGGAATCTTTCCTTCCTCAAATATACCATTACTTCATCTCCAACTTCAAACTCCTTATGTCTCCTATTTTCATCTGCTCGCTCCTTATATTTTCGATTTATATCTTCCAAATGTTGCTTCACTTGAGTATGCACTGGTTTCATATGTTCTACAAATTCCTCTGCTTATGCACTCCTTTTATCTTCTTTATTGATGTCTCGCAATTTGGATATACCTCTAGGATGAAATCCAATAACAATCTCAAAAGGTGCCTTTCCTGTACTCTTGTTCACTAAATTATTGTAGGAAAACTCTGCTTGTGCAAGGGCTAAATCCCAACTTTCAATCTTCTCTCCAACCAAACATCTCAAAAAAATTTCCAAACTCCTATTCACTATCTCTGTCTGTCCATCAGTCTGTGGGTGAGAAGTAGAACTAAACTTCAAACCTGTCTTCAACTTCTTCCAAAGTGTCCTCCAAAAGTAACCAAAAAACTTTGTATCTTTTTCTGAAACAATACTCCTAGGTAATCCATGCAATCTGACCACTTCCCTGAAAAAAAAGTCTGCTACATGTACTGCATTTGTTGTCTTCTTACAAGGTATGAAATGTGTCATCTTAGAAAACCGGTCTACCACCATAAATATAGAATCATTATGTCTTTGTTTCTTTGGAAAACCAAGTATCAAATCCATGTTGATATCCTCCCAAGGTCTTTCTAGAACTGTCAAAGGTTTGTATAATCCCACATTCTGACTACTCCCTTTTACAACTTGAAAAACTTTGCAACTCTGCACAAATTTCTTAACATCCTTATGAATTTGGGGCCAAAAGTAGTTCTGACTTACCAATTCCAAAGTGTCCTACCAATGCTCCACTATGTTTCTCTTTCACCAAGTTATCCCTCATTGAACTCTAGGGTATACACAACTGATTTCTTCTAAACAACATATCCTTTTGAATGAAATAATCCAACCACTGACTTCTATCCTCCAAAGTTCTTTACATGCTCTCCAAGGTTCTGCAAAATCTGGGTCTTCCTCATACAAGTTCTTCAACTCATCAAAGCCTACTACCTCCACTTTCATCTGGGTCAATAAATTCCTTCTCCTACTCAAAGCATCAACAAGTCTATTTGACTTTCCACTCCTATGTTTCAAAAAAAAAGTATAACTCTACAAGAATTCCACCCATCTCCTATGTTTCTGATTTAACTTACCTTGACTGTTCAAGTATTGCAAAGCTTGATGATCGGTATACAACACAAAAATCCTTAGATAATAAGTAATGTCTCCACTTCTTCAAAGCTTGAACTATAGAATAAAACTCCTGATCAAACACTGAATACCTTTTCCTTGCATCATTAAACTTCTCATTGAAATAAGCAACTGGTCTTCCTTCTTGACTTAACACTACTCCAATTGCATTTCCACTTGCATCAAAATCTACCTAAAATACCTTACTAAAGTCTGGTAAAGCCAGCACAGGCTACTCATTCACCTTATGTTTTAACAACTCAAAAATTTTGTCCGCTCTAGATGTCCATCTAAAATACTTCCTATCTCCTCAAATTGTTTTTGTCATAGGGCTGCAAATAGAACTAGAATTCCTAATGAACTTTCGTTAGAAACTAGCCAATCCATGAAATGATCTTACCTCTCCAATGATTTTAGGTGTAGGCCACTCAACAATTTATCTTACTTTCTCAGGTTCCATCTTCAATCCATCCACTGATATCACAAACCCAAGATATACCAATTCTTCCTTCATAAAACTACACTTCTTGATGTTTATCAACAACTGCTCTTCCCTCAACTTCTGCAAAACTTGTCGTATATGCAACAAATGTTCTTCTCTAGTCTTACTGAAAATCAAGATGTTGTCCAAATAGACAATCACAAACTTACCCAAGAATTTCTTTAATACTTCATTCATCAACCTCATGAGAGTACTCGGTGCATTTGTCAGTCCAAGAGGCATCACCAACCACTCATACAATCCTTCATTTGTTCTGAATGTTATTTTCCACTCATCTCCTTCTTTGATTCTGATCTGATGATATCCACTCTTCAAATCTATCTTTGTAAAGTATTTAGCTCCACTCAAACAATCCATAATTTCATCCATCCAAGGAAAAGGAAATCTATACTTCACTATGATCTTGTTTATGGCTCTAGAGTCTATACACATCCTCCATTCTCCATCCTTCTTAGGTGCTAGCACTGCAAGTACTGCACAAGGGCTTAAGAATTCTCTAATCAAACCCTTCCTCAATAATTCTTACACTTGTCTATCCAATTATTCATTCTATGCTGGTGTCATTCAGTGTGATTCTTTATTAGGTAAGATAGCTCCAGGAATCAGATCCATGCAATGACTAATACTCCTTGTAGGTGGCAATCCATTAGGTACATTATCTGAAATGATAGCTTCATATTTTGCCATCAATTCCTTTACCTCCTCTAGTTTTTCTTCTACATGCTTCAAGTCTTCCACATTTTTAGGCACCAAGGAATAACAAATGTTCTCATGTCTCAATCCATCCATAAATCTCCTTCCATCCACCAAACAAATTCTAGCAGTCATGCAAACCTTAACTTTAGGAACATCCTCCAAGGGTAACACAGTCTGTTTCATCCCATTTGCAACAATAGTGTATATGTTCTTTTTCCCATCATGGATAGCTTGTCTATCATACTACTAAGGTCTTCCCAACAAAATATGGCATACATCCATAGGCATGATATCACACAAAACTTCATCATGATAATTTCCTATCTTCAATTTTACCGAACATTGTTCACTTACCAGTATCTTATGCTCATCTTGAATCCAAGCTATCTGATAGGAATTTGGGTGTTTCAATCTTTCCAGCTTCAATTTTTTCACCATTTCTTCATAAGCCAGGTTCTCTAAGCTTCCACTATCAATGATTACTTTACAACATTTATCAACTACATTACATCTGGTCTGAAACAAATTCTCTCTGCAACGGTTCCTTCTCCAATTCACTTTGACACAATACTCTCCTATTCACCAACATTTCTCCTTCTTTTGGTTGATTAGGTGATCCAACATGATTCTCCTCAATAAAGGTTGTTCTTCTATTGTTCTCAATGTTTTTTGTCGTCTCTCCCTGTTTGCATTCAAAGGCTCTATGTCCTTCTCCACCACATTTGAAACAAGTTCCCCTGAATACTCTTTTCCCCTATCCTCTATCATCTTTCTATATCCTTCGTTTCGGTAACCACCATATCCTCCTCTTCGGTAAGAGTTTCCATCATCTCTTCGGTATGAATTATCATTGTTCTGATCTGGAAAAGATCCTCTTCCTCCTCCAGTAAAAAATCTTCCTCTCTGAAATCTTCTACGTCTTCCTCTCTGTCTTTGCTCATGTCTTTTGTTTAGCTTCTCTTATGCTTTTAGAGCACATTCATATGCTTCTTCCACACTCAAAAGCTTAATCAAACTGATCTCATCTTGTATAGAGGACCTCAAACCATTTATATATCTGGCTACTTGCTCAATCTCATCCTCCGAATGTCCAAATCTGATGTTCAACTTATAGAACTCCTCTGTATACTCTATCACACTTGACTCTTTTTGCTTCAGATTTTGCAACTTCTTGAACAAACTAATCTGATAGTCAGTAGGCATGAATGTTGTCTTTAGCTTATTCACCATCTGATCCCATGATCTTATCTTCTCCTTTCCTTTTCTTTGCCTATCTGTCTACAAATGTTCCCATCAAAGGGATGCATGTCCTCTCAACTTTGTACAAGAAAATTTTACCTTCTTATCTTATGGGATACATTCAAAATCAAAGTACTTTTCCATCTCTATTATCCAATCTAGTAATTCATCTGAATCCAGCTTACCATTATAATCCGATGGATTGAAATGTGGCTTAGTGTTTACTCTAGTTAGGGCTCTTATGAACCTTTCTTCTCCTTGATCAAGGCCAGGTTTCTCTTCTCTTGCAACTTCTTCCTATTCTTCTACTTCTTCATCACTCACATCATCAATTGGTCGACCTCTCCTCTGGGCCATTTCAACTGCTTCCAATCTAGCAGCAATTCCTCTCAGCATCTCCATTACAACTAGGTCTACATTTCCACACGCTCCATTTCCTCTACCATTCCTTCTTCCCGCCATATTTACTCAAGTATTTTATGGTTGTAGGTTGGATCCTTAGTCTGCCACCCCACAACAAATCTTCAACAAGACTGCGCAAACTCTGATGATCTTGCAAGGAATGAATCTCGCTCTGATACCAATCTAGTGTAGTCACGGTAGGAGGGTCCTCAAAGAGAACAATCTGGGATGTGCAGCTAGAGTAACACAATAGAAACAACTCAAAATCTAGAGGCAAATGCAGATACAAACATTCTTATTATCAGAAATTTCAATTACATATAGTCGACCACATCCGAGCTTACAGATTTGGCTCATAGGCTTGATACAACATGCTCAAAATATAGTGTTCATACATGCGAGCAAAAATATTATAGATCAAACTCTATATACATCTTAATCTACTTGATCTTGATTTACTACCCTCCTAATGATCCATTACAAGATTTATATCATATCTGCAGGCCTAGAAACATCTGTGTTGGCCAAAGATTATTACAATCTCTGATGAAGGAAATGTAACATGTGCAAGAACAGGCCGACCTCAAATTTGAATTTCTTTCATGGTAGATGTGCATGATGAAGTGTGGACCTAAGATTAAGGTTGGGGACACTCCATGGAATAGATCAAAACACACCGTGAGGATCCGCAAGTTACGGGAAGGATCCACGATCGATCAAACTAGCCATTAGGTTTTGAAATTATTCTGGGGCCTGTTCCAATAACTGTCACTCAATCCGAAAGTGATAACTTGCCAAAAAAGATCCAATCGAGCTAAAAACTTGGATTAAGTCAATTGAGAATGTCCATGATGAAATCATAGATCTGTGAGGTCTTGTGAGAAAACATGAAGAAATACCGGATCTACCAACTTGAACAAGAACAGAACAAGAACAAAACTGAACGAAAATATTTTTGGTTGATGCAAGATTGCAAATAACCAAGGATGCTCCTGCATCATCATGGTTCTCACTCAATGCTCTTGTTTGAACAAGTTTTAGCTTTTCATGACTTTCCACAAGAATTCCCATGACTATTGTTTTTATTTATTTTTACAAATAATTCCTTAGGGGCGTCATGACTCGTTTGCAACATACCTTTTATCTTATGTATTTTTTAATTTCATTGGTGATTGTAATCAGTAGAATTTGATTTAGACTCTTCAAAATTGTCTTCTTATCATTTTCTAAGATCTAAGATATATTCCAAATTGAATTGGGTGATCAACACAATTTGCCTCTTGCACTTTGACCAAAACCATCCAAGTAGCCTCCAAAATTGCTTCAGAAAACAAACCTAAATTTCTCTTGGAGCCATGAAAATTCATCAGCATGTTGATTTATGATAGGGGAACATAGTTACCAAAAATTTTAGTATGAATCCATTGGATTTGAGAGATATTGATTATCAAAATGTACCAATTAGCCCTTTATGAAACTGAACTTGTGAAAACAATTTGAAGCATGCCAACTTGGTTTCTTGAAAAAAGATCAAATCTTCCCCTAGGAAGCTATAACTTTGGGAATTAGTTCATTTAGATCTAAGGAATGAGTGTGCAAATGGGTTTCTTTCCAATCCATTTATTTCATGAAATATTGACAATCAAACTTGACCCCTCTGCAACTTTTTTGGAAATGCAATCGTAAAACTGGGTAAAATCCATTTGGATTTGATCTTAAAAAAAATACCAAACGATGTCATGAAGCTCTGAAAATTGACATGGATGCACACTGAGATGGGGAGAATCAAAAGCACCAACTGATTCATCTTGAAAATCTTCCAATTGCTTAATATTATTCTCCAAAGTTGGACATTTTAATGGATTTTACTGTGTGTAGACAACAAACCTTCGTAGAACCCTTCAACTTGGCCTTTTGAAACTTTGGAAAATAAGATTATAAGGAGCTAAAATTTGGTAGAGACACTCACATATGGTAGATGAACACATCTGCAAAGTGATTTTGTCTAAAATTGCACTGGCTTCATTTTATGATTTTTCAAAGTGGGCCATTTGAGCAGATTTTCCAACTATACTCCTGAGTGTTGAAATCACATTTCACATATGGGAACCTAAAATTTGCACGAAATTTGTTGGGTTTTTTCCTTAGCTTTCTGGCTTGTTTCTCCTTCGGCCTTCGCATTTTCTTCATGTTTATGGCATTTATCGCCATACCGCAGGCCACCCTGTTCGGCTATTGAGCGATGTTACCGCCTTACCGCGGCAGTCTTCATCCTTCCTGGCGGTGGCGCGGTGAAGTGGTGGCGGTATGGAATTCATTTACCTCCTTATCGTAGAGGTGGCTCGATGGTGGTGAGGCAGTGTGGTTAGCGGTGGGCTGGCGGAGTGAAAGCTTACCGCCTTACCGTAGGGTGGTCCGATCGGTGGCGAGGTAACGTGATGAGCGGCTTAGGGGTGGCGGAATAGTAGTGTATGGTTACCGCCCCACCATGGTGATCACGGAATGACCATTGGCGGTCTGGGTGTGGTAGCACAGTGAAGCCGTGATGGTTTGTGCTGGTGTTTACCGCCTTACCGCGAAGGCTTGTTCCTTAAGCCACGGTGATGTGGTTTGACCACTGACAGTCTGCGATACGGTTACCACCATACCATGATGGGCATATCCAAGCCCAGTGGTAGTGTGGTTGGAGGTCGAGGTTTGTGCAGGTGGTTACCGCCATACCCTGAGGTGGGCTAGACCGGGTAGCAATAGTGCGGTGAAGTGAAGGGTGAGCTTGGTCGAGCTCACCGCTTTATCGTGGCCGGGTAACTTGGACTCGGTAGTAGCACGGTAGGAGCTTGGGTGAGCTTAGGGAAGAGTTTGACCAAGTTGGACTCGGTGTCAGAGTAGCAATCGAATGATAGGATGACATGTGGCAGGTTGGCAATGTCTGATTGGCCACAAACCGAAACAGTGATAGACAATTATTACAGGCCGTGGAAATAGAAGTCGATTAAGGTGATGGATTTATTGCCTGGGTGGCTCGATGCAATCTGTGCAGATTGGATGCGTGCTTGGTTGTTCAATGCATGAACTTGAGGGTCAGTGATTGGCTGGGTCATTGAATGTGATGTGTGCCTCGGTCAGAGATATACATTATAATAAAACTAAAAGGTGAATAGTGAGTCATTGAGACAAAGAGAGAGAGAAGCGTGAAGTGTGTTTGACCAATATGCTAAGGCATTGTAACTGCGAACACTCTGTCTCTTGGATCTGAACGATGTGAACTTGCGAGGCTTGAGGCTGGGCTGGCCGAGAGGCTGGCTAAGACAGTCATTTTTGAGGAGCTGAAGGGAATTTATATAGTATGTCAGATGTATGACATTGCAACTATGTAAAGGTCCTAGTTTTGTGTTGCCTGCTATTCTCCAGATGAACAAGATGTGACTCATGTATAGGCTATGAGCCCGAGATTGTATTGTAACTATTTTCTATTGCTGAATAATACAATGGCTCGATCTTTTAGAGTGTGGGGTTTTTTACCCGAAAGGTTTTTCCCCACGTATATCTGTGTGTCATCATATTTGTCTTTCATGGTTATTTGTTTGTGTTAAATCTTTTATTGTTTTGCATTTACTTTCCTCAGTAGGATCAATGGGCAATACTCTGTGCCTATTTCCGCTTTATGGTACAGTTGTGTGTGTCTAAAGAGTGATTTTGGATTGAAATCACTAAGGCACTCTTGTCTTAGATGTCTATCTTGATGACTGATTGACTCCTTATCCCCAACAAGTGGTATTAGAGCTGGTTGAAGGAGGTCGAGGCTTGATGATACCAACTAGTGGTATCAAAGCCTTCTCCTGGTTGCTAAAGTTTTGGGTTTTCTCTTATGTTGATTTCTTAGCCTGGCAAGCTTGAGGAAGTCTTGAGAAATCGGTTGGTGATTGATCCTTCAATGAGTGGAAGTGTGTGCTTTGATTCAACACATAGTTTGAAAGATGTTGGAGATGACTGGATTTGGTCATGTTGTGGCAACATGGTCTGAGGCTCCTGGCTCATAGCAAAAGCTCCTGATGCAAAGGGTGTGAGGTATGCTCATGGTTGTGTTGCAAAAAATCATGGTGTTCATACTAGGTGTCTGTGTGAGAGGCTCCTTGATGGTATGGACTTGCTTGTGTTGATGATCAACTATGGATATTTGTGCTTGTACTAGGTGTTTTTTACTTAGCACTAAAGGCAGTTTCTCTAGTGCTCTGATTGCATGGAGGCTATGAAGTGACCTTGGTGGTCTGCAACTTCTGGATAGCCTGGCTCTCTCATTTGCTTGTGCATGACTGTGGTGTTGGAACTGGTCTGAAATGGACTTGTTGTTTTGTTCTTACCTGTGTCTTGCACTCGCATGGTTTAGATTCACGTCTTTGGCTCTAGAGGTTTTCTATAGATTTTCCTAAAAAGTCTATCATGCATATGCATGTTTTTTTTCATTGTTCTGGTTAACCGTGATGGCTGTGTGTAGACTCCTGAGTCATCCAGATGAGCAATGAAGATGAAGATGCATGGGTGTTTTATAAACACTGTGGTTTTGCAGGTTTTACACGATCAAGAGAAAACTTGCGTTGTGTGGAGCTACTGTCTACTATTTTCTAGATCCTTGCTTTTGGGGTGTGATTGGATGAGATAGTTGCAACTCGACATGTCTTAGAGGAGGTGTGATGTCTTCTCTGCATGGGAGTGTTGGTATGTGTTTTACTCATTCAGCATTCCTATGGTGTGTGCTTAATGGTTGCTTGGACTATAGTGCTTGAGTTGTGGACGTGAATGGCAAGTCAGATCTATTGTTGATTTGGTGTTTGAGTCATGGTTGTCTACAAGGTTGTTCTCTTTGATGATCTCAGTTTTGTAGTTTCCAGTGCGATGATAGATTTGCAGGTTTCCATTTGGTTGCATCCACGAGTTGTGCAATGTTGTGGGTTGTCCTTACCTACATGTTTATTGTGAGACAACTCGGAAGTGGACTATCTATATCCATGAGGTTGTAGCTGTGTGGTGCAGATCTATTAGCTGACCTTGTCTGTGGTCACTTGTGCATTGGCGTGGTTATTTTGAGATGAGAGGAGGAATGGCGTTTGAGTACCTGAATAGTCAGTGATGGGGATCTAAAGCATGTGAATCAGGATGTCATGGAGAGTTGGATACACTAGCTAGTGTAAGCTTTTGACAGTGATGGTGTGGTCAGTCATGGTACTTGGAAAGCTCGGTGTCACGTTGCAGTGGGAGCTTTAGCAATGACTGGTGTCCTTCTTTGCTGTTGTAGTTGTTGTGTTCTTTTGCATCTACATGTTCACTATTTGAAGGTGTGCAGCATCTTGCAGCCATGGAAGACATTGTTAGTTTTGGCTGAGTTGTTGGTGGTGCTTGACAGGTGATGTTGGTCTTGGTTTAGAGTTGTTTGCTTTATGTCATGGTTACTCTTTCTTAGATTTTTGGCATTTTTATTTTCTCTTGAGACCATAGCTTCTTCACTTGAAGCATGGAATCTTCGAAGGGGGATGTGTAGATCATGGTGTCATGATAAGTTTTGAAGCTTTGACAGTGGTCTGGGGTTTCTCTATGTTTTGAGTGCATTAGTCACATGCTAGTGAACTTCATGGTTGCTGCAGCATTGCATATTAGAGTCAACATGAGATGACAGGTTGTTGATACTCATGGATGCTTGGAGAATAAGGTGAGTTTGGAATTCTTATGAGAATGTTGTTGTTACAGCTGAAAGTCTGAGAAGCCTGCACCTTGGTTGAATGTGAATTCAATAGAGACCTTGAAGGAGAATTCTCTTGGGTAAGTCATGGTGACTTGTATATCTTGGAGGAGCATGTTTTCTTTTCTCCTTGGTCTGCTCGGTAGTGTTCCTGTGAAAGGTATTTGCCCATTATACTTTTTAGGTGTGTTATGCTTTATCTTTCATTGGTATGAATCTTGAGTTGATGTTTTAAGATTCTAAAGGATTCATAATGGAAGATGGATAGCATTGGGTATCTCCTTGTGTTTTTGAGGACTGACATGAGATGGTGTATGGGTTAGTCTGATCTTCTTGATGCTTACATCCATGGTGTTGGGTGTTGTTAAGGGTTTTCCCTTTGGGATTTGAAGAAGATCATACTTGTCACAGCTGGCATTTAGAAGGGTTTGTAGAAGGGCATGTTTTGATTTGATGTTTCTCTCTAATCTGGTCTTGTTCTTCCTGTTTGTTTCATATGACTTTAGATGTTTGTGGAGCCGTGATGGTCACTGTTTTCTATGGTCATGTGTTTGTCACTCGGGTGATGAAACGAGGGGTTTTCCTTCTTTAGTTAGATATGGAACCTTGGAAGAACAGTGGATGATTGATGAGAGAATTTTTTCTTGTAGCAGAAGGTTGCAGGTTGTGCAGATCAGAGTGGGTGTCCCTTGGAACTATATAATTACTTTCTTCTATATGCAGGGGTTGGTGGACTTGGTATGCCTGGATCATTTGTGATGGTGCTTTGTTTACACTCATCTGGATAGTGCCCTTGCAATAGGAGTACCTGGACATGTTTGGTCTATGACTGGTTGACATAGGGTGCTTGTTTGCTACTGATATAGTGGGTTTATGATGGAATGAGTCTACTACTAGTTAACATACCTTTGAGGTATGGGTGGTTGGATGGATTAGCACGAGCTGTGGGTGCTATGTTCAGCCGCATGGGTTTGATCAGTTGGATGAGGGCAGTCAGTTTTGTGGTTGTTGTTCTAGTTGATGGTGTTTCTTGTTCTGGCGAATTGCAGTATGTGTCCTATTTCCTATGCTCGCGTTGGTGCCTTTTTGTTTTCTATTGTAGTCCTTTTGCCACCTAAAGGATCAATTGCTTTCATTCCTAAGACTGGTGCATATACACCTTGGCTTGTTCCTTTTCCTATGCTTGATGTTTGGAGCGGTTGCCTGAGATGGTGGACATTCTAGATGTCGATTGCAGGGGTCTTGGTTGGAGCATGGAGGCTTTGTGTTGGTCCTTGTTCGGGTTTTGGAGGATACCTGAAAGCCTGCGTCAAGTGGGATATTGTTTGGTTTTTGCCTTAGCTTTCTGGCTTGTTTCTCCTTTGGCCTTGGCATTTTCTTCATGTTTATGGCGTTTACCACCATACCGCAGGCCACCCTGTTCAGTTGTTGGGTGGTGTTACCGCCTAACCACGGCGGTCTTCATCCTTCTTGGTGGTGGCACGGTGAAGTGGCGGCGGTCTGGAAGTCTTTTACCTCCTTACCGTGGAGGTGGCTCAATGTTAGCGAGGCAGTGCGGTTAGCGGTGGGCTAGCGAAGCGAAGGCTTACCGCCTTACCGCAGGGTGGTCCGGTCAGTGGTGAGGTAATGCGGTGAGCGGTTCAGGGGTGGCAGACTAGCAGTGTATGGTTACCACCCCACCGTGGTGGTCGCTATGTGACCACTAGCGATCTGCCAAAGCGGTCACCACCCTACTGCAGGGTGACCTTGCGGTCTCCGCGGTAGCACGATGAGACCGCTGACGGTCTGGATGGGCAGTTACCTCCTTATCGCAGAGGTCTGGCAGCCTAGGTGTGGTAGCGCAGTGAAGCCATGACGGTTTATGTTGGTGTTTACCGCCTTACCACGAAGGCTTGTTCCTTAAGCCGTGGTGATGCGGTTTGACCATTGACGGTCTGCGATACAATTATTGCCATACTGTGATGGGAAAATCCAAGCCCAGCGGTAGTGCAGTTGGAGGCCGAGGTTTGTGCAGGAAGTTACCACCATACTATGAGGTGGGCCAGAGCGAGTAGTGGTAGTGCAGTGAAGTGAAGGGTGAGCTCGGTCGAGCTCACTACTTTACAGTGGCTGAGTGACTTGGACTCGACTGTAGCGCGGTAGGAGCTCAAGTGAGCTCGGGGCAGAGTTTGACTGGGTTGGACTCGGTGTCAGAGAGATAGTCAAATGGTAGGATGACACGTGATAGGTTGGCAGTGTCTAATTGGCCACAGATTGAAACAGTGATAGACAGTTATTGCAGGCCGTGGAAATAGAACTCAATTATGGTGATGGATTTATTGCCTGGGTGGCTCGATACAATGCATGCAAATCGGATGCGTGCTTGGTTGTTCGATGCATGAACTTGAGGGTTAGCGATTGGTTGGTTCATTGAATGTGATGTATGCTTCGGTCAGAGATATACATTATGATAAAATGAAAAGGTGAATAGTGAGCCGTTGAGACAAAGATAGAGGTGTGAAGTGTGTTCGAGTAGTATGCTAAGGCATTGTAACTGCAAACACTCTGTCTCCTAGATCTGAACGATGTGAACCTGCGAGGCTTGAGGCTGGGCTGGCCAAGAGTCTAGTTGAGACAGTCATTTCTGAGGAGCTAAAGGGAATCTATATAGTATGTCAGATGTATGACATTGCAACTATGTGAAGGTCCTAGTTTTGTGTTGCCTGCTATTCTCCAGATGAACAAGATGTGACTCATGTATAGGCTATGAGTTTGAGATTGTATTGTAACTATTTTTTGTTGTTAAATAATATAATGGCTCGATCTTGGAGTGTGGGGTTTTTTACCCGAAAAGGTTTTCCCCACGTATATCTATGTGTCATCATATTTGTCTTTCATGGTTATCTGTTTGTGTTGAATCTCTTATTGTTTTGCATTTACTTTCCTTAGTAGGATCAATGGGGGATACTCTATGCCTATTTCCACTTTATGGTACTGTTGTGTGTGTCTTTAGAGTGATTTTGGATTGAAATCACTAAGGCACTCTTGTCTTAGATGTTTATCTTGATGATAGACCGACTCCTTATCCCCAACAAAATTTTAGGCTTCAATAGTGGCTCTGTCTGGGGATGTATTCCCCCTTGTGACCATAGCAAGAATCCAGGTCTCTAGGGAAGCAGACCAAGTGTTTTATCCATTGAGCAATAGACTCAAACTCTTTCTTGTGATGAACTGATATGGTTTTAAAAAAACCACACCACAATTGATAGCACAAGGCCACCAAAACAAGGAAAACCCTCTTTTTTCCCCTGTTATATACCTTGTTTTGATATGATTTCATCAAATTCGTCTTGAGAATATTCATGCAATCTGCCTTGTTATATCCACTACCATTGCAAACCTTTAAAGAGACACTGTGTTTAGCTTGACCCATGTTCTTTTTACCATTATATAGTTCATGATTTGATATGGTCTGAAACATCCCATAATTATGTGATAAATGCTTGTCATCTTTATCATACAAAGTGTATTCATTTTCAATATAACATTTCTCATTATTCTGTTCACTATCATGTATTGTAAATTGATATGCTAGCTGATCCGAAAATTGAGAAAATTCATTATTCATCATATAGCTAAAATCACTGGGTCTCTCTTGATCATAAGACTACATGAAAACCTGAAACCATCATATGGAAATTGATGGAAACTAGGAAAACAAGTTCCAACAAGATAATTATTTATGTTGTTTACTCCACCATCTAAATGCTCCTCACATGGGTCTGATAAATCTATCATATCAACATATTATGAGATGGCTTCATCTGAGATATTTTCAGCATCTTCCACATCATCAATTGGTATTGACATCAAATACTGATCAATAATTTCATCATTATGTATATTTGAACTGGAACTGACATTGAAAATGTAGTATCCATGATATGTGAATAAATTTCATTTTCAGAAGTCACCAGTTCTAATTTACATATATTTTTTTGAATAGACACGGATTTTGATCAGCTTTCAGAGTTCCATCTTTATTGTTAGAAAAAGTACTTTCACTGCCAAAGCAAATGCATGTAAAAGATGAAATGTTTGAATCATTCTTATTTGTGTATTTTTGATACTCCATTGCCAGTAAATTTGAAATTTTCTCACTACTGAGTGAACATGTTTCTTCATCCACCACATTATTGTTGTATTATTTTCTCTTCTCATTATCACAACAACACTCAAGATCATCATAGAATGACAAATTAAATGAACTATCGACACAATCATTTATTCCACAACTTGATATATCATCTTGGTTATCATGAAATTCCTTTTCCTCTTCATATAATGGATTTGAATAAACATGAAATTCATGTTCTAACACACCTTGACAGAATGTTATTTGACCTTCTTCTACCTTTTCATCATACAATGGATTTGAAAAAAATTAAAAACTGTTTTCTGGTGTACAAACATTTTCTTTTTCAAATGTATCTTCATGGTATTTAACTGCAACTGGATGTGTTATTTGTTCACTATCAAATGGACTTACATTTTCCTCCTGATCTCCATAAAAGCTACAAGAATCACTTAATTGCAAATCCATATGATTGTCATCAAAATCTAGATTTTCAATGGATTCTTCATAACACTAACAATCACAATCTTTTATGCATGAGAGATCCTTTGTATCTTCATCATGCAGGATTTCATAGCAATTATTTTCACTTGCATATTCATCTTCTATGAACTGATCACATTCATTGCCTTCTTCATTGTTTTAGGGCATAATGTCTTCTTTTATTTTAGCTTCTAATTTGTTGTCTTCAATGCTATGCCAATGCATACATGGATGCTCCTTCATATCATCTGAATTATTATTGATGTACTCCTTAGATGGTGTGTTCTCAACAATATCTTCAATACTGCAATCATCCTCCAACGTAGAGAATTGGTCTTCCATAATTTCATAGATCTATTTAAATCTAAAGAAACTTCATTGCAATCTTCACTTGTACATGTTTCTTTCATTGGCTGAATCATTTGATCATCTTTCCTACATTCATCAATGATATCACTATTGTCTTCATACCTTTTCTTATCTACGATGTCAATCCATTCATCTATTTGGTCAAAATAAACTGGTTTCCAGGATTTGGGCCAATAAATAGAATTAGGTTCATATACTTTCATGAACTGCTAAAGGAACTCAGACTTACTGGGCATGAAATCAATAGGTATTTGGCCATAAATATCTACCATTCTTCTAAACAAAGAGTGCCTAGATTCTCCTTTATGTCCCCTTATGTCAAGAAAGGCGTCCAAAAGACTTTTGTTTCTTTCTTGAATAAGTAAACATTCATCATTTTTCTTCACAAATTGTTGATTCTGATATATACCATGCTGCATATTTTGACTGATATTTCCAAGTGGGCTGGAATTATGTTGCACTTGATATTGATTGTATTGATGATCTTGGTAGCTTATTAGTATTTGTCTAGGAGGAACGAGATAAGAATTCATTTGATTTGATGACTTCTATGAATGATATGGTTTACCTCCATTGCAAAAATTCCTAGTTATACTATGTGGCACTTGTGGGGTCCAATTTCTACTTGCATTTGTATATCCATCCTCATTGTAGAATGGTATATTTTGTGATGCATTTGGAAAGAATTTGACTCCCGATTGTAGCATTTATTGGTCCAATTCTTTACACTCTCTTATTAACTGTTGCCAACTCACTTCTTTTGACATCTTGACAAGAAATTTGTAGTGCAACCTTTTATTCTTGAGTGGGAATAGTATTGTTGTCCCAAAATGTCTATGCATTATCTATCACCTTTTAACAGAGTCACCACCTACCTTTTATAAGTAAAAAAATTAATGTGTTCTTTCCCAGTGGAGTCTTCAATTTATTGTGATATTTTTGAATGAATCTATAGTGGAAGGCTAGGGTTCAAAATTGGCTTGCTCCACAACAAAGTTGCCAATCTATTGGATCTCAAAAATGTAGGTTTCAAGTCCTAAGACGATGCTAGGCTCTATAATCAGACTTGCAACATTTTTGAACCAATGAATGAAGTTAACCTATTAGGTTGATGACTCCCTACTCTTCAAGCTCTACTAGACCTAGGCGGGTTGGCCTTACTAATGAAACAAATTTGAAAGCTATGTTACTCTTAACTAATGAAATCTACTTATGGTGGCAATGGAAAGTGAAGTAGATGTAATGACTAATTTGGTATAAATTGTATAAGCAATGTCGATGTATATAAATATGTTCAGTTAACAGATGTAGTTATTTGGAAATGAATACTTTCTAAAGTTCCTAAAGTGAATTATATATGATTGAATAGAAAGACCAATGCTTTGTTGGGTATGCAGAGTCAATGCAAGATAATGATGAGTGATCATTATTGGTTTCAGTTCCAATTGTTCAATAGTTGTGAATGTTTATAAGTTGTATAAACATGCAAATATGTGGCTGGCATACTCTTCTTTAATCATCCAATTGGTCCTATCAAGTTACTGTGATTTATCAAAAGGATTTTAATCCTTTCTTGAAGGAACCAATCAATAGAATCACACAATAATAGCAAATGTGTATTGAAAAAAGATATATATATTTAATCTGAATAACAAGATAACATCAAAGTGGAGACAACATGACAACCTTATCAATTATCCAACTTTTCTTAATGATCCAAATGTTACCCCCAGGTTACTGCAATCAATTAAAAGGATTTTAATTGTTTGATAGAAACCAATCAACTTGACTAAACAATAACAACAAGTGTGTTTTGATGAAATTGAAACATCAACTTGGATATACAACTTCAAATAAAAAATAAGTAGTAGTATGGAGACAACCAGATAATTGCTTTGAATTAACAAACAATAGATATCAATATTTAGCCACAACATTCAAGATCTTCTATTAAACCTCCCAAAATTTATGCATGCATCATGGTCCATACAGTAAAGTTTATATAATAAAAATTTTGAAAGTATTTTTGTATATCTCCTACCTAACTCCTAATTCTAATCCCCCTTCTGAAGATTTTACTTCATCTTACATATACACAATTTTAGGGTATGACTGTTCATATCTGTTCGCCGCATTTCTTCAGTATTCCTCTTCTTCGAAAAAATATTTAATTAATTGTTTTTGACAAATTAAATATTTTAATCTTCGTCTTTGTGTTCTCGTGAAAAATAATAGTTATCATTTCTCGATATTTTTGAAATCTTAATAATCTTCATTAATCTTAATTTCTTTGCTGATTTTTTTTTCTTTATATCTTTGCTTGGTTGAAACATTTCACCCAATTAATAAATTTATCGGGTAAGGTAAAATGTTTACCCACTCTCATATCTCCTTTGGTGAAAAATATTCCACCCTCGAGTGCTAATGTTTTATAAATTTTACCTTTTATGCTCTCCTAGGTAAAATAATTATCCACTTTTAAATTCCCTTTGCATTTACCTCCTCATGAAAAATAAAGTATTCAGCAATACTTTAATTTTAATTTTCTCTCCCTATATCTTGGTAAAAACGTCTTATTCTCAATTTTATGCATTTTCAGATAAAGATATTCATTGGGTAAAATAATTACTCAGCTTATAACCTCCTCGGTGAAAATGTGAAATTTATACTTTCTCCAAACAAGATTATCTTCCAGTACAATCATCCTTTATTAAATTTTTCATTCATATTTTGACAATATGCATGTATCGGGGTGACTTTACTCTATTGGGGAACTTCAAAATACTTATGTCGATATCAATTGTCTCACCGATGAAATATAAGTGATGTTTGGTTATCGGTAGGACTCTTCCTGAAAACTTCATCGGTGTGACCCTTTTAATCAGAGAGACTTGAGAAATCTACTCCGACAGTACATGTCTCTCCGATAAGTTTATTCCGCAGCACACTAATATTAGGGTTTTTGGTATGGGATTGCGAGGGAATGCTTCGAATTGCCTCCTTTTTCAACTAGTATTCTGTGTGTTCTACTATCTGATGACCATAGCTCGTAACACTCGATAAAATATCCGACCTAGGCAGCCACCCACTTGAGACTTTTTATGGATTCTGAGCTTCTTCTTGAGTGATTGATGCCCATGCCTTTATTAAAAGCACATATACAAGAATGTGTAAATCGTAGTATTTGGCTCAATGTAATTTCCCTTCATATAATTTTGGAACAGAAAGTAATATGCATCCATGATTTGTAGATACTTGGTTCACTGTGCAATTGATAGATCCCCCCCAAAAAATCCTCCGGAAGCAAAACACAGAACCGACCCTCAAGTGCCAATTCATGGAGTTTGTATCTTCACAATGATTCCCCGCGAATTGGATCAAAAGACAATGCTCTCGCAAATCTTCAAATGGTATAGAGGAGAGTTTTAGCTCCGATTGGAATCCACATTATCTATAGGTTTGACAGTAACGACCACCATGCACATTTCTACTGTGCTAAACACTGTGAAGTGCATCTTTCTGTGTTACATTTATTATCTCCTTCTTGAATTATTAGCGTCTTCTATCATGTTATTTTCCTTTACTGCTGCTCTTCCGATTTAGGGATTCTATTTGATGCTCTGAATTTAGGGATTAATTTTCTAATATTTAATTCTTCATCGGTCTAGTTGCCATGACTGCTATTTTCCAGCATATTCGGTAACTTATGGTTCCATTACCAATCGCCCTATAAACTGTGCAGCATTTGATTTGATAATATAGGCACATGACTGTCGATGCCACAAAATGTTTTATTTGACCTTCCAACTAATATGACTTTGCATTCAAGTCACGTTAACATTGGATGAGCAATGTCTAGAAAAAAACCCATGTATTATGTGGCGCCATTACTCACTATATCCTTGCAAATCTCCTTATCGGTCTTGTTATTCATTTTTCCCTTGAAATGACCCTTTAACAAATAATATCTTCATCGTCAAGTTGGATTGTTATGGTCCACAGGATAAAAAATATGTTCTCCCCAATCTACTCGAATATCTCTGATACTCCACTGAAGAATCAGAATTAATGATATATGCCCCTTGTTTAGGGATTGATAATTTCGCTAAAACATAACGGGAAGTCCACTCGACATCCTGGAGGCTTGTAAGCTGGTTCATTTTGAAATGTTTACTCCACTGGAGATCTTGAGCCATTATGTTCCATGCTTAATGTTACACGGGGTCATGTAATATCTCCTTTATTCGAACACATCGTGCGTAGATGCCTTAAGAAAATTTGAATTTGTTTTAATAGTGGTAATATATCCCCTCAATCTTCTTTTACCATTTATATTCCTAAAATTTCCCAAGCTTTCTTGGTTGCTTCATCATCGTTCAATATGGTGCATCCCCCCGTATTTGTAGGGTAATATTCCTGAAAAATGCAATGTCTATGAAAATCTTTTGTTGTTTAAGGCCTAGTCGATCAAAATCTCACTTCAAGTCTTTGGAGTATGACAGTATGTAGGAGAAATTTTAGTTTCCATCATAAGGGGATTTTTTTCACTTCACATAATAATTGAAGAAGTGTGCCAGGGCATGGGAGCTTCGGGAAGGCCATGTAATGGAGTGTTTTTACAACAAACGAGGTTGCAATGGTTTTTGATTGAAAAAATGACCATCTTCTTTATCTTATCCTTTTCCTTGGCTAATTGAATACATGATTTCTCATGGTTCTCACTCAATGCTCTTGTTTGAACAAGTTTTAACTTTTCATGACTTTCCTCAAGAATTCCCATGACTATTGTCTTTATTTATTTTGACAAATAATTCCTTAGGGGCATCATGACTTTTTTGCAAAATACTTTTTATCTTATGTATTTGTTTTATTTCATTGGTGATTCAGTAGAATTTGATTTAGACTCTTCAAAATTGTCTTCTTATCATTTGCTAAGATCCGAGATACATTCCAAATTGAAGTGGGTGATCAACACAATTTGCATCTTGCGCTGTGACCAAAACCAACCAAGTAGCCTCCAAAATTGGTTCGTAAAACTGACCTAAAGTTCTCCTGTAGCCATAAAATTTCATCAGGATGTTGATTTATGATAGGGTAACATATTTGTCAGATAGTTTTGTATGAATCCATTGGATTTGCAAGATATTGATTACCAAAATAGCCCAATTAGCCCTTTTTGAAACTGCAATTGTGAAAACAATTTGAAGCGTGCCAACTTGCTTTCTTGAAAAAATATCAAATCTTCACCTAGGAAGCTATAACTTTAAAATTATTTCATCTAGATCTAATTAATGTGTGTGCAAATGGGTTTCTTTCTAATCCATTTATTTCATGAAATATTGACAGTCAAACTTGACCCCTCTGCAACTTTTTTGGAAATGCAGCCGTAAAACTAGGTAAAATCCATTTGGATTTTATCTTTAAAAAAATACCAAATAATGTCATGAAGCTCTGAAAATTGACATGGATGCACACTGAGATGGGGAGAATCAAAAGAAACAAATGATTTATCTTGACAATCTTCTAGTTGCTTAATATTATTCTCCAAAGTTGGACAATTTAACGGATTTTACTGTGTAGGCAGCAAACCTTCGTAGAACCCTTCAACTTGGCCTTTTGAAAATTTGGAAAATCATATCATAAGGAGCTGAAATTTGGTAGAGACACTCATATATGGTAGATGAACACGTCTGCAAAGTGATTTTGCATAAAATTGCACTAGCTTCATTTTGTGATTTTTCAAAGTGGGTCATTTGAGCAAATTTTCCAATTGTACTTCTAAGTGTTGAAATCAAATTTCACATATGGGAACCTAAAATTTGTGTGAAGTTTTAGGCTCCAACATTCCATTCGAAAAAATCCAAGCACAAGATGATAATTTATTAAACTTTCAAACTCTTTTATCTAATGATACGCTTCCACAAGCATCAACTATTGTGGATACTAATCACAATATGGTGATCTAAAATATAAAGATAGTTGAATTTGAACATGGATTGATTCACATTGTGCATAATAATGTCTCATCCTATAAGGTTTTATTTTAGGAAACTCACAATATGCACAATCTAATGTCACTAGCACATAAATTTTTATGTTGATGCTCATACCCACTGTACATATGGTGACCACAATACCTATGGCTATAGTTATGATTTTTGATGTCTTTTCATCGATATTTCTTGAATCAAACCTTGGTGCTTCTTATCCCTTTGCCTCTACCATATTCACATCTACCATTCCACAAACTTCTATTGTGCATATGCACACTACCAACCCTATCTTCAACTAGTTTTTATAAAATGTTAGTCATTTGCACAGCTAAATTTCTCACCTAACCAATATATCTTTGCAACCACTCATTATACCTTATTATAGACATAGTATAATATCATTACATATTTTTGCTACACCTATTATATAGGGCTTTAAAGCACCATGATTTAAAAAATATAATGGAAAAGGTGAGCTTTTTCTTTCACTACTTTATGTAGTTATTTTCTTTTTCAAGATCCAATATTGGAAAAATTCTTCCCATAATCTCTCAATGATACTATATTGGATTGGTTTTTCTTGTTACCTAATAATTCTATTCACACATTCAATCAACTAATAAATAATTTTCTCGACCATTTATGGGTGAATATTGTATCGTAGGTCACATTCACTGCCCTCATCCTTTGTAAGAAGGGACATGCTCAAAAAGTTACTGATTATATTTTTTGATATCAATCACTATTTTCTCAAATCCGCTATGTGCTCCCTAATTCTAATGTACAACGAGTATTCATCAAAAACCTAATGCCAACATTAAGGGATAAAATACTTTTAATGAAATATAGTTCTTTTGTATATCTCCACAGTACATTGTGTGATTCTCAACAAAATGTTATTCAATATGGGGACTCATCCTCATCGACTCATTCTAATAGCCAGGGTGGTGATTTTTCTTCTGGAACTTATAAAAGAGAAAAAAATCAATCATCAAACAAGTGTGATTAATGCACCCAAGTTTTTAAGGTCTCAACTATAATACCTTCAAAACATAGACAAACCACAAAACTGTTTGAATCTTTACATATGATATAATTCAAAAAATTATTAAATATAATTTAATTACACTTCCTCATATTAAACCACTTCCAAATGATCAACCTTTCCTAGCTTGATATGAATTAAAAGCCTTATGCCAATTTTATCACTTTCTTGGACATGACACTAAATAATGTATGCATCTACGTCATTTGGTGCAAGACCACATTGATGTAGGGTGTATTCAAATACATGAAAATAGGTGCTAACAAGTCAATTTTCAAAACAAATAAATAATTATAATTCTACACAAATTTATTTCCATCACATTTCATAACATTATTTCAACTAATTCTTCACCCTCTACATCTAAAAATTAATTAAATTGAATGATAAACATGGTGGATGTCCACACCCAATCACCCTAGGCACATGATATCACTATGTATGCAATATCTTTCTCTTCAAGTGACTTACCTATCGATATAGATGATGGACTGAGCTATAAATACCTACTCATGTTAACAAAAAGATTATTAATGGCGTTCTTGTTGACCCTACAAGCACACTAAATGTTATCATAGAAGAATTTATCTTTAAATCAATCAAATTCATAAAGAAAATAGGATACTTTTTCAATCATAATTTACACACACAATGGTTTTTATCTTCCCATTATGGGTTCTATTACTTTAGCGATCTAAGTTGGACCCAAGTATATGGAAACCATATTTTCTATAATCCTTGGATCTAACTTGTTCAAGGTGAAGTTAGGCATCCCATGGCTAACTTCAATAAACATGGTTGCTTTTGTGGTACATAAAATGCTTGAAATTTCCACATAATAGTAATATGCAAACTATCCAACACATTGGATACAAACCACTTGTGTCTCATGGGGGCTTCTATCTAGATTATTTCTAGATATTGCCCTTAGGACATCTACAACATCACTAAAATTTTCTATTTAAAGAATATTCTAAGCTTGAAGTAGGTTGTTTAGGGTCCTCTTCTATAGTTCCTTCTTCTTCTTCTCAAGTGGTTTCTTCCCCTTTAGTTTCCTAACCACACCAACATCCATTTATCCTGAAACCTAGCCTTATGGTGGCTAAGGATAAACGTGTTGCATTAGATACACCTCCCATTCCCCATTAGGTTTCCCAACCTTCAATGACATAGCTTTTTCCCACAAATTTCAGTTATGGCAATTGGGGAAAGATGCCTATGTTGGGAAATTATTCCCCTCATATTTTCTATTCTCTTGTGGCTTTTTTATTCCTTGACCTACCCCTCTAGTAGTGGGGTGATCCCACAATGTTGGTTTACAATTTCTGGGAGATTTTGATTTTTGCTGAAATCACATATTTTAAAAAAATATAATGATTTAAGCATTGAAAAGTTTCATTTTAAGGATTCCAATTGAAGAGGGTTTGATCAAACCACCTTAGATCAAATCCCCTTTGATAGAACCTTGCTAGTATTGAACCATACATATAACAGAGTCTCCTTTACACCTATCAAAATGCTAATAAAAAACCACTTTTGATTTACATTTTGCGGGATCAAATGAATTCATTTAAAAAAAATCATTTGTAAGTATGTATTCCTTATTATAAGCTTCCCAAAAGGTATAATTTTAAATAAATTTAATTTAATTATTATATTTATTATTTATTTCTTCTGAATGTAGGTTTTTCACTAAAAATCAAGCTATCTATTCTACACATGTGGAAATATAGCAGATTATAAAAAAAAATAAAAAATATGAGTGCACCAGATATTGAAGTCTTTGATCCAATAGAAAAAATTTGAATTTTGATACATACAAAAAAAGTTATGTGTTATACGGTCCGCCTATGTCTGAATTGTAATTGGTTTGACTTCAAAACTTGATTAAGGAAAAATATTCAATAAAATACTATGAAACCAATTGGAAGCACTAGATATTCTAGTTACAAATCTAAATTCAAAAAAATAGAATTTTATCCTTCATGGAAAAAAAATTATGTGTTATACGGTGAGCATCACTCCTTAAAAATGGTGTTTACTGAAAAAAACTAGTTTCTGAACGAGATGGAAAAAGAAGTGCAATCTGATTCCAAAATTTTTGAAAAAAACATATTTAGAATCTACAAAAAAAATGTCACAAATCACTAGTTTGCATCATCTTCAAATTCCTCATGGTTTAGCCGCTATAGGTGTCTGAAAGTGAAGGTTTAGTTAGAAAAAATCAATTCAGTGTCCAATTTGGCCAAAAATTGTAAACCGGTATTGTGGGATCACCGAGCGAAAATAAAGTAGCGTAGTAAACACAAATTTCCCATGAACCACATATTCCTTGTCCTCTAGTGGTTCCTTATGTTCCTCTTGTTAGGATTTTTTAATATGATTAGAGAAATAATATAAACTAATTAAACATTTATAATGTATATTTAAATAACAGATTAGAGAAATAGAAATTCATAGAGGTGAGACAACATTTTTTTAACATGTGGTTCATTCTTTGGGTTACATCCACAAACAAAAACAATCGATTTTATTTTTCAAAATTATAGTAAATTGCAAATACAATAACCTTCAACAAACTAATGCAACATGCAACTTCAATTTTACATAATTTTCACTACTAATCTCACATGCACTCTGCTATGTGCACCACCATGAACTTGTAATAATATCAACACTGTTGTGAATGACTTGCAACATGTAATTTCAACTTCACGCAACTATTATAATTCTCGTTTTTTGCAAGTAATACATTCTTACGTGCTAGATTTTGGTGTTCCAATCTGCAAAGAATAAAATCTCATTATTTTGGGTAGTTTCAAATTGGTTTTTCAACCAAACTACATTGGGAATTATCAATGATTTTATTATTGAAATAATAGGAAATTTTCACTTTGAGTGTTCTACCCCCTACACTCTCCCGTTAATTAATTTAAGGGGAAACCATGTTAGGAAAAGTGGCCAAAATATTAACTCCAAAGGTTGATCAGGCTCCATAGACTAACAACTTTGACTACCACAATGACAATAAGAGGAAATGAACCGATGATGTAGAACATATATCACATGCATCTTAGACTTCTTGTTCTCTTCCTACTAGGACTATCCTTCCTCCAGTTCCAAAAGTGAAGAGAAATCACAATTGGAGTAGAGTGATCCCCCTCCTATAGTTGTGTATGGGCCCCATCACTGATATAATTAACTTGTGCATGAGCATAATCATCCCATGAATAGACTGATATGAAAATATTCAATACAAAGCACCCTCCATTGATCTATGAACATTTCCTAACTTGGTAATGCCTTCTTCTCCTCCTTCTCCACCACCTATTATGATTTATTCTAGAACACCTTCAGTTCCTTCTTGGGATCCTAACAAACCTCATCTAAAAAGGGTACAAGTGTTCTTGGCTCCTTTCATGGAACCTCCTCTAATTCCAAATCTTCCTAACATTCAACTCTTTTTTAGCCACTAGATATGCCAAACACATCTTTGATATCCAATACCACCCTTTCCAATCTAGTGTCATTTCAACACACTTGCATGAAATTTTTTTGGATGTTCTCTGCCCTGCCACAATTGACATTAATATCCCTCCCCACCTCCCAAAAGAAAATAAGACCACTATCCAAATCTACCCCCATCAAAAATAGAAACCAAATTCACCTTCTTTGCAACATTTAGACCTCTTCATCAATTATTTTCATAGAAGAAGAGGAAACTTCCTATGTTCCTATCACTATTCCCATTCAAGAGATTAGTGGTGAAAGTCCTCTTATCACATACTATGATACTGATTCACCATCCTCTCCCTATGGAGATTTTTTTCTTGATTACCTTGAACACATTCTAGCATTGTATATAATCTTCACAAGATAGTTGACACTCACCTCACAAGATATTTAGGATGATGTTGCAACATGCTTGCAGCCAGTTCTTTAGTTCTTGTTGTAGGTGAGATTCATATTATTTCCTTAACATTAGTCCCTTGAAAGGTCCGACCTCCCTAACCTTATGATCATGATTGAGAGACTAATGATCTATTTGATAAATGACCTTAAAGAATCACTTCTCTTATTTATAGATTTAGTTGTTTTTATGTATGTTTTTCTTGTTTATAAATTACCTTAAAGAATCACTTCTCTTATCTATAGATTTAGTTTTTTTTATATGTGTGTTTTGCTTGTGTTCCCCATGCTTGTTTGCATATGTTTGTAAATCTTACCTGGAAGACTCATGATACCCTTGTAGGTACATGGATATGGGGGAGATAAATATGTTGTCAACTCTTCTATTAATATTATAATTATTATATATATTGTAATTTGAGTTTTCAATTTTCAGGGATGATGCAAAACATTGAGACATGTAAGACTCTTCCATGTTGACCGAAAAAAAATATTTGTTTTCATCTAAACTTTATTACTCTATACTTGTAGTTCCACTACACTTGAGGAATAATGGCTATACAAAACCATAATTCAAGTGATATACATTATTATCATAAATTCATACTAACCACGGGTTTGAGGATCCCTCAATGTTGTTTGTACAATTGATATTATGGTTTTATGTGGCATCCCTATATTGTGTGATTACATTCCATGAAAAAAAAATTATGTGAATTTCATGATAAAATATCTTGATTTTTGTTGTTTCCTTCAATAGTTATATTTTCCTTCTCTCTCCTTAAAATAACTTGAACCCATAGAGTCATACAATTATTTGAAGGGCCTCCCTTACAATGAAGACATTTTAATTTTATTCTAAATCATTTATCTCATGCTCTTCTCGTTATCTCTCTTTCTCTTTCTAGTTAAGTTATTTCTTTATGTGTTTGTTTGCTTGTATGAATATTTATTTTGTACTCTTTTTGTGTATTATATGTTGTCTTAAGTTAACAATTTTTTTGTAGTATTTTTGCATGAAATATGTGTTTTATGCAGGATACCTTATTTTTTTCAATTCTTCTCCTTGGGAGCTTGTTCATGTGGATTGGATATTATACTTCCTCTACATTATCTTTTAGTCATATCTATTAGAAATTATTTCTACTTTAGTATGCATATTTAGCATAGTGTATATGCCTACTAAAGTGGGGGGAAAATATAGTGTCATAAATTTCATATCCAAGTGCAATTTCATAGTACACAATGATCCCCTGTTAGATCAAGATATAAGAATTTTCTAAACATTAAGTGTTAACACCAAATTATCCTTTATATGGAATTTATATAATGATTCAGGCTTTATTAATCTATTTCTCCCAGAAGGGAGCAATACACCCAAATGTCTTCATGATGTGCTAGCATCCTGTAAAAAATCACGATTATAGTGGCTTATGTAGTGTTACCTTCAAGTAATAGTTTAAAATTAATGCCTTTATGTGATTGTTGTGTTGAACGTAGCTAGATCCTCTGATAACGGTGGAATGATTTGTTGGATGATGAATGTATTCGTACCCACTTTCAAAGTAATTCGACCCAAGGATATCCCTACAGATCTCAATGCAGAGGAAATTGGAATCTTGCAATAGGATTGTCCTAAGGGTTGAAGATGAGTTAATGAGGGGTTCACCACCAAGTATAGACTTGGAAAAGACAATGAAATGCAAGTTGTAATATAAAACCCTAATTGAGTGCAAACTAGCTCTAAATGACCTAGAAAGGAATGAAATGCAATGGAAAATAAGGAGATAGAAAGTATCCATTTGAGAAATTGGAGAAGAAAAAATGGAGGTCTGGATCACTGAAAAATCTATTTTTGATATTGACTGCGACTCGAACTCATTCACCAAGTTGGGCGAATCAGTCCAGCCTTTGGGAAAATGTGAAAATACAGGTTTTAGCCAAAAGGGTATCCAAATATGTAAAAATGTTTGTCAGGCCTATATAGTGGGACTCATTCGCCACTTATGGCGAATCAGTCCACCTTTTCTTTTTTGGAAGTACAAGACCTAATTCTGTTGCTCTTAGTCTGCTTTGCTCTTTTTGACAGGTTTCCAGATCCAAAACTCCAAATTGCCACTTGTAGGTCTTCTCCAAGCTTCTCCAAGACTCGATGACAATTTTGACAACTTTGGATCACTTGAAAACTTTTCTCCAATCTTGCTCCTTAGGAAATCTATAACCTAGCCCTACAAATCACACACAAAAGGAGAGGGAAAAATTTTGTGGGGTTAGTGGATAGGGGTTTGCCTTATTCAAACCCCTTGTTGGTAATTAAACCTTGAAATGAAAGAAAATATGAATGGAGAATGATGAATGAACAAATATCAATGTTGCAACTCACCAAACCCTAGCAATATGGTGTTGAAAATATGTTTGAAATGGATACAATGGATGTGATTCTTGAATCTTGCTTGAATGGAGTTGATCTTGCTTGAAACACTTTCCTGAATCATAAACTAGATACATCACAATTGTTAGCACAATAACAAACATGAAGAATGCAATCTTTGACATGATGATTGATGCTTGAAGAATGCTCTAAAATGATTGAAAATATTCCCTTGAAGACACTTGATTTCTTATTAGATTGCTTGGTATGAAAATGAGAGAAAGAACCTTGTATTTATACTCAATTATGCAAGAAGTCTTGACATTGCAACACTACAAGCCGACATTAGATCTAGGAGAATAAAATCCCACTAGAAATTTGAATTAAATTTGAATTTGGCTGCATCAAACTCATTCGCCCTAGGTGGTGAATGATTCCACCCAGACCTAATTTTTGGGAATATTTTACAAAGTTCTTAGAAAGGTGTAAAACTTTCTCTGACAGAAAAATATTCATGTGGGACCCATTCATCCAAGGTGGTGAATGAGTCCCAGATCCCTAAACCTAGGCCACATAAGACATCAACACCTGCATTATGATTCGTTACTGATTAGTGTCAGGATTATCCTAAAAAAGATGCAATATAAATGAGGCTTGTGGATGCAAAATAGGGCCAATTAAAGCATCAAAACACCCAATCATTAATGACAAGCGTAGAGAAATGTGAAAGTATGTTACAACACATTACAACACTCCAAATAAGGTAAGATTAAGGTTGATTTTGATTAATATTATGCTTAGTTGTTTGATAAAACCCTAGAAAAATGTGAAAGTGTGTTACAACACTTCACAACACTTTAGCAAGGTACCATTTAAATCCATTAGTTCACAAGGGCCCAAGACTTAATGTGAATGTTTCAACCACATTACAACACTAGATCAAGGAAGCATTTAAGCCAAAACCACAAGGAGGGCCTGAGGAAGCCAAAAAAAAGTAGAAGGGTTACTTTTTTAGTGACTCCATCTAGCCCCCACTTTAGTGAGAGGATGAACTTGCTTCAAACTCACACTAAAGTAGACCCACATGCATCAAGAGGGGTTCAAATATATAAATTCCAATAAGATGAGACAACAACAATCAAGAGGGGTGATCAAGCCCCAAAGATCAAGATCCCATTACAAACCAACATAAGCACAAAGGAACACACATGAGAATGATATAAAGAACAACAACAAGGCACAGGCATACACTTCCAAAGATGAAAAAGAAAAAGGTAAAAAGAATCGAAACAAGCTTCGACCATTTTTCCATCATGATGTGGATCAGATCTAGGATGTTTGTTCAAAAAAATTTTCATACTCACTCTAAGGTAACAAAACTCTTTCCTGTCTATTGGGTGAGAAGTCCTAAAAGGTGATACACATACACTCATGGCTAGTATGCACTCACACTCATGCAAGTGGCTATGGGGAACGCCATGCCTCAGTTAGGGCTTCCTTCTCAAACCATACCAAAGTTATATCTCCTAATAACTTTAATAAGGTGCCACACAAAAATGATTTCTGCTCTTCATGAGGCTTGAGAAATACTTTGTCTGCTTGGCGCTCATGAACAAACAAGATGGCTCTACAGGAATACAAGTTGTCTTATGCAAGGTGGCCATATAACAAAAAATGAAAAATTCAAAATAGAAAATGTTCAAAGGAGTCTTTCTTAGTTCATGCGAGGTCTTTAACTTTTGGAAAATTGTGCCTAATATCTCCAAGAGAGGACTAGTCAAAGAATAGAAGATTCCAAACTTAGGGGATGCAGTGCATTGTATCAAGCCACCAAGAGGAATATAATATGCTAAGAGAGATCACACTCTTGAAGGACATCACACCCAATTTCATCCACAAAGTGAGAAACACATTGTATGAAGTAAGAGAACTACACCAAGAACCATGAAAAGGAAAATGCAAAAGAATAATGCCAATGTATGCCCCCACTTTAAATAAATTTCCAAACACCATGTTTTGAGAAAATAATTTAAAGTAGAAAATGATAAATGAAAACAAGAAGAATACATAAGATCCAACTTTGAAAGCCCTATGCCAAGTCATATGTTTTTGAGTAAAGTCACATCATGTTAAAAAGAAAAGATAAGAGAGGGGTTTCCCCCAAAATGAAAACATCAAACACATAAGGGATCTATGGATTTGGGGTCAGTATGTTCTTTGCTACATTGTTCTTAAGAGAGCTCAGAACTGTCATCATCCCCCAAATACATAGAACTAGAAGAATGACACGAAGAGAGTGAAAACAAAGAAAGAGCCTTTCGGGTCAACATGGAAGAGACATGAATGTATCAACACCTTGCATCATCCCCAAAAGGAAAAAAAAAGACAAATGAAAAGGAGCAACTGAAAAGGAAAAAGGAAAAATAAATCCTTTTGGGTCAACATGGAAGAGACATGAATGTCCTTATGCCTTGTGTCATCCCCAAAAGGAAAACACAAGACAAATGAAAAGAGTAAAAAGTAAAAAGCGAAAAGGATTCACAACATAGAGAAGAATGAAGGTATAAATAGAGGAATGTCACAAGGAGAGAGAGAACATCAAATAAAACATCACGGGGGATCACATTACGCACATGCAATCACACAAAATAAATAATGAAAAAGGCTAGTAAGGAAAATGTGAGTCAACCTATGAGAAAGTCATCTTCTTGTCAATCATATTCATTATATACCAAAGGCAGAAAACTAGCAAAAGGGACAAGAGAAAGTGCTGAACTAGGAGAAGCACCAGGTTCAAGACTCTTTGTAGGAGATTTTGCATTTGTTAGCTCATGAAAGAGGAAAACAATTTGTTCAATTCATTATGCACCTCTTCATCAATTTTAGCAACCTCATCATCATCATCTTTAAGTTGATCACAATAGAAGGTTGTAGGATAATGTCCATGGAAGAGTTCAATTCTTGTTGTGGAGGTTGTGAAAAATTGTCTTGTTTCGGGGCGGGGGTAGAATCATCATGCATTACTTCAGTCAAGTTTGGATCTTGATTTTATTTGTTTAATTCATCATGTAACTTGCAATCAAGGGTACGACATCTACTCCTATGCTTTATAACACCTCTATTTATTTTATTTTTTTCTTCAAGTTTCATTTGTGTAGGAGTGAGTTGATCAATCATTGGTTTCTTTTCTTCCCTAAGGGGAGGAACGAAAGGAACCATGGGAGATTTTTCAACTGCTTTCTCTTTGACTTTGTAAACTTGTTTTATTCTAGGAGGTGTGATGGGATTGGTTTCATTATCGCGTGTTCTTTTGTTGAAGGTAAGTGAAGTTTTTGTTTTAGGTTGGTCTTGTTTGTTTGGATCTTGTTTAGGTTGAAGCATAGTTTCTTTAAGGATGGGAGGTTCGGAGGTGGATGGGGACATGTTTCAGAGATAGTTCAGTTATTTTCTTTGCTTTGAATAATTGGTAGGATATGAAAAAGAATTCCTCTCATGGCTTTATAGGTTCCATGGGCTCGAGCCAAAAGGCATCTAGGGAAAAATTTCCTTTGGATGAAAAAGGGTTAAAGATGTTATGGTGAATAGTGAATACTTCATTGTCAAAGGGAAACTTTAAGCATTTATGTACAACCAAAGGGACAACTTTCATGGAGTGAAGCCATGGGTGCCCTAGCTTCACAGGAAATTTATCTGACTATGGGATGATGGAGAATTTGCAATGGTAAGGTGATTGATCCTATCATAGGGAAAGAAAAACCATTGTGTGTCTTGATCCATTCTTTCGGTTTATCATATTCATCTTGATAGAGTTCATGCAAAAGTAAAAATTCCTTGGTGATCACATTCTCTCCACATGCTGGATCTATTAATATCCCATTAGTGGGCTTATCATAGATATGACCAGCTATGTAAAGAGGACCATTAGGTAAATATTTAATTATATCCTTAGAGGAGAAAGAAATGTCAAGAGGATTCTTAGTTCGGCCTTACAAGGGATGACATCTATTGGCCCTACCATTTCATCTATAGGATATACATTATTAGCATTATTTAGAACATAACCATTGTTTTCATCATCTGTATCAACATTCATCACATCATTCTTTGTAGTTTCACTAGCTTTAAAAAATGAAATATTATGTTTGGGCAATGGGGTTGGTGAAATTTTGCATGTTTTGGTTAGGAGGGGCAACAAACTTATTTTCGTGATCACTAAAACCTCCAACAGATAGACGCTCAGAATCAAGGAAGTCTTGCACCAGATGTTTAAGATGCTTGCAATATTTTGTGTCATGTCCATTTTGTCGATGATAATGACAATATGAATTTGATCTAAAGCTTGGGGTAAAGGCTTATTAGGGTCAAGTGTTTTGATGGGAGGCAAGGTAATCATTTGTTGGTCTAGAAGTTGGGACATGGTATTATGAAGGGTATCGGGTAGGGGAGTGAATTGTCTTTTCGAGTCTCCATAATTAAAGGGAACTATGGCTTTTACAATAGCTACTTGGTTATTGACATTTTGAGTTATTTGTTGAGGGGGGTTAAATTGAAGGAACCCTTTTTTTTTTCTAAAAGGTTGGGAATTGTTTTGGTTTGCGGGCTCAGATCTCTCAATTCGGCTAGAAGTGGACTTTGTATCTCAACTACTAACCAAATTTTGATCATCGCAGAGAGCAGTACACAAGTGCATGAAGGATGGGAATTTCATCATCATAAGCTTGTCTTGAATCTTACTTTTCAATTTTTCTATGAACATATTTTGAAGGTGTAGGTCGGGGACCTTGACATCGATCTGGGAATAAAGTGATTGATAGTGTGAGATAAAATTAGTTATCTTTTCTTCTTCTTCTTTCTTGCATCTCATCAAATCAGCCAAGGTCATTTTGGGAGACTTCATATGCACTTGGAAATGGTTTACAAATGCCTCAACAAATTCAGTTGTTCGGTAAAGAAGAAAACCATTCCAAGGCAGAATCCTTTAAGGACCTAGGAAAAAGCTTTGCCAACAATTTCTCATCAAGGACAAAGTCACTACATAAGGTAGTGTCGGAATTAACATGGTTAGAAGGATCTCCCTTCCCTCCATATTTCTCAAATCTAGGCACCTCTACCCCTTGTGGCATCGATGTTCGTAATATCTCCAAGGACAATGGATTGCTTTTGACATAATATGTAGGTGGTCCATTTTGATTTTGGTTTATGGTGGAAAATTGCTTTTGAATGGATGAAATAGTTTGGAAAAGTTGTGTTATGAGGGGGTCATTACTTGTGTTATGAGATGGAAGTGAAAGTGGTGATGGGGTGTAGGTGTTTGTAGGACAAGTGAATGGAATTCTTATAGGTGGTAAGGTAGGAGATATAACTTGTGATGCCACATAGGAACTAGGGATGCTAGCAGGAATACCTAGGGAAGGAATCACATTACTAACTTGTTACATTGTTGTTGTTACTTGAAGATTGGTGTAGGTAAGTATTGAGGCTATTATTGTGGGAGGAGGAATTTGAGTTCCTTCTTGACTTGTAACATTGTTTGTTGGCAAAGAGAAACCAGTGGTTGAGGGAAGATGTTTTCTAAAGATCTCAACTATATTTTTCACAAGTTCAAGGCCATCTTCACTTTCAAGCATGGAGTGAATGTTTTCTATGGTAGGAATTGTAGTAGTTGAAATTTTTTCCATGCTTATTTGATGTTGTAAGTTTGCTAAATCCTCATGAATTTGAATGATGTTTTCTTGTTGGATATTGTTGGTTCTTGTGTCAACATTCATGGAGCCACTTGAATGCAAGGAGTTGTTAGATATTTTGTCCATGCCTAGTGTACTAGTGTCAATACTAGGAGTGGAAGATCTAGACAACCCAAGATCCACAATGATTGAGATATTGTGGGATGACATGAGTCACGAACTTCGTCTCACTATGGTATTAGCAATAAGACACCAAAAACTCATACAAAGGCTACTAAATGCGGGGTGAATGCAAATACAATGTAAGATAAGAACAATGAAACTTATATAACTGAAATTATGAAAAGATAAAGAGAAATGTAGAAACAACAAATGGAAACTCAGTAATTGAACTGTGAATGCCAGAAAATGCAGTGAAAAATATGCAAAGGGACCGATTTTCCCAAGGGAAAAAATGAGTCTAGGTACTTTTTTTTTTTTTAAATTAGATTTTTTGAATTGAATTTTATGCTTTTTATGTTTTCTAGGCTATGTCTAAGATGCAGATGTAGAATTTGAATCAAATTGGATGCAAAAATGAAAGCTAAATGAGATTTCACTAATGCAAGATTTGAAACCCTAGAATACAAATTAACTAATGCAAGCTAAATCAAGGATGAAAATGCACTCCAAATCATAATTATGACTCCCTTTCATGTCGAGTTCACCAAGATGGAATCTCTAGAAATGGTGGAATGATTTTTTTGGATGATGAATGTATTCGCATCCGCTTTCAAAGTAATTGCACCAAAGGATAACCCTAGATCTCTCAATGCAAAGGAGATTGAAATCTTGCAATAGGGTTGTCCTAAGGGCTAAAGATGAGTTAATGAAGGGTTCACTACCAAGTATAGACTTGGAAAAGACAATGAAATGAAATTTGTAACATAAAACCCTAATTGAATGAAAACTAACTCTAAATGACCTAAAAGAGGAATGAAATGCAATGGAAAATAGTGAGATAGAAAGTATGCACTTGGGAAACTGGAGAAGGTAGAATGGAGGTCTAAATCACTAAAAAATTTATTGTTGATGCTAACTGGGACTCATTCGCCAAGGTGGGTGAATCAGTCTAGCTTCTAGGAAAATGTGCAGATACAGGTTTCAACCAATAAGGTATCTAAATCTGTAAAAGTCTCTATCAAGCCTATATAGTGGGACCCATTTGCCACTTGTGGTGAATCAATCCACTTTTTCTTTTTCAGAAGTTCAGGAACTGATTCTATTCCTCTCGGTATTCTCTGCTCTTTTTGATAGGTTTCCAAATCTGAAACTACAAATTGCCACATGTAGGTCTTCTCCAAGCTTCTCCAAGACTTGATGACATTTTTGACAACTTTGGATCACTTGACAACTTTTCTCCAATCTTTCTCCTTAGGAAATTTGCAACCTAGCCCTACAAATCACACATAAAAGGAGAGGGAAAAATGTTGTGGGGTAAGTGGATAGGGGTTTGTCTTGGTCAAACCCCTTGTTGGTAATTAAACCTTGAAATGAAAGCAAATATGAATGGAGAATGATTGAATAAACAAATATCAATGTTGCAACTCACCAAACCCTAGAAATATGGTGTTGCAAATATCCTTGAAATGGTTTCAATGAATGTGGTTCTTGACTCTTTCTTGAATGGATTTGATCTTGCTTGAAACACTTTCTTGAATCATAAACTCTACATCACAATTGTTGGCACAATAACAAACATAAAGAATGCAATCTTTGACATGATGATTGATGCTTGAAGAATGCTCTAAAATTCTTGAAAATATTCTCTTGAAGACACTTGAATGCTCTTGAATACTCTTGTGAACACTTGATTTCCTATTAGATTTCTTTTTATGAAAATGAGAGAAAGAACCTTGTATTTATACTCAATTATGCAAGAATTCCCAAAATTACAAAACTACATGCCGACATCAGATCTAGGAGAATAAAATCCCACCAGAAATTTGAATTAAATTTGAATTTGGGCCACACGAGACTCATTCACCCAAGGTGGTGAATGATTCCACCCAGGCCTAATTTTTGGGAATATTTTAAAAGTTCTTAGAAATGTGTAAAACTTGCTTCGGGAGAAAAATATCCAAGTGGGACCTATTCACCCAACATGCCAAATGAGTCCCAAATCCCTAAATCTAGGCCATAGAAGCTAGAAACACCTGCATTATGATTGGTTACTGATTAGTGTTGGGATTATCCTCAAAAAGATGCAATAAATGAGGCTTGTGGATGCAAAATAAGGCCAATTAAAGCATAAGAAATCCCAATTATTAATGACAAGCCTAGAGAAATGTGAAAGTGTGTTACAAAAATTTACAACACTCTAAATAAGGCAAGATTAAGGTTGATTTTGATTCATATTATGTTTATTATGCTTAGTTGTGTGATAAAACCCTAGAAAAGTGTGAAAGTGTGTTACAACACTTCACAACATTTTAGCAAGGTACCATTCAAATCCATTAGTTCACAAGGGCCCAAGACCTAATGTGAATGTGTCAACCACATTACAACACTAAATCAAGGAAAAATTTAAGCCAAAAAAAGTAGAAGGGTTACTTTTTCAATGACTTGAGTAGCAACCCAATTTTCTATTTTGGAAAAAAACAAGGGCAAGTCTTGATTTTACACAAATATACTCTCATACACTCATGCTCACGTTTTGAAGAAACGCTCTACAACTTTGGAATAAGATTTGAATTTTATATGAATAATAGGCTCTCTAGGTATTACATGTGATATTTTCAAATTGGGATCAAGCAAGGCAACTTAATGGGGGATTTCATATTTCTCTTGGGAATTTTTGACAACTTCTAGGTGAGAAAAATTCATTATATTTTTTTTCTCACTACATACAATTTCTCTATGTTAGCATTAAGATAAATTCAATGTTAACACACTGCATTCTATATTATCTTATAGCTTTGGCATCATACTTTGTTTTTCAACAATCTATTTGAATTTATGGATCAATATTCTCAAAATCTTAGTTGTTTGTAGAGATCAAAAGACCAAAATATAGGTTTGACTAAGGCAAGCCCCTAAAACAACCCAACCCAAATAGTTTTCTCTTTCTCTACATGTGTAGGTGTTACAAGTTGAAAATATGTGATCATTTTGGTGATATCTACCCACCTTTTCACAATTATTTACTAGATTATCATGGTTTTAACTCTATATTTTATTTCTTTCCTCCTTTTGTTATTTTTTGTAGTGTAGGAAAGAGTGTCCCTTTTTCACACTTAATTTGGGAATAATTAATAATAAAATGAGCTTAATTATGCCTTAATTTAGTGTTGTAATATGTTTTTCATATTCACATTAAGTTTAAGGACCTTTTAAACTAAATGGACTAAATCGAGCCTTTTTTATGTTTTAAGGTGTACCTTTACACTTTCACACTAATCTAGGGATTTATTAATTGATTGAGGTAAATTATGCCTTAATTGGCCCCTTTAATTCAAATCCAAGCCTAATTAAATGCAATTCTAAAGGGATAAAACTTGAAATTCATAAATGCTATGACACAACACTTAACTTTGGAAGATGTGTGTCCTAGGTAAGTGACCTAGTACCCATTCACCATAGGGCAAATGGGTCTTCACTTATACCTAGGAACCCCCTTTGAGATATGTTTTTGGTGATATTTTAATGATTTCAAATCTATAATTCAATGTCGGCTTGTGATATTTAAATTTTGAGAATTAATCTTAAGATACATATAAATACAAGGTTATTTTATTAATTTCATCCTAGATTTTCAAGATATCATCCTAGAATTTCATAAGGAATCAAGAGTATTTTCACAAGAGCATTTCAAGGCATTCAAGGGAAGATTTATAGAAGACTATTACAACAATCAAGATTCATTTCATCATGTCAAAGATTTCTTGCATCATGTATGTTGTTTGAGCTAGTATGTTGATCCAATGTTCAAGATCAATTCAAGCATATTCAAAGGCATTATCTCTAATCAAGTTTCATGTTCGAGATCTACATTCATTAAGGCCACTTCATGCTAGTTTATAGATTTTTTATCCAAGGTTTCAAGTAAGGTTTGGTGAGTTTGGTGAGTTGTTACATAGTGTTGTTCATTCATCATTCCTTCCTTCATGCTTTTGTATTTCATTTCAAGGTGTAATTACCAAAATAGGGTTTGACCAAGCTAAACCTCATTCCCTAACAAAACAATATTTTTCTCTCTTTGATGTGTGATTGCAGATTTTAGGTTGAAGATCCTTTGAAGAGAAAAAATGAAGAAAGCTGAAAAGTTGTCAAATTTGCAAGAAAAGTTGTCAAATCACAAAAACTCTTCTTTAGGAATTGTTTTCAAATGTCCAACAGTGAACACCTAGAATCTGGGAGTGTAGACCAAGTAGAAGAGAACTGAGAAAGAATTTTCTAGAAACCCTAGCTAGGACCCATTCGCCATAGGTTGAATGAGTCCTCAATGAGCTTCAAAAGGTGACTTTTGGTTAAAGGTAAACAAAATTTTCCCCTTTCCAGATATGCCTTTTGATTATTGTTTCTATCAGATTTGATTATTGTTCTTGATTTACACTTTGTAGCCTGCATTTTGAATGAAATAAAAAAAATAGTTCCTTTGCAACCCACCCACATGTATATTTTTTGATGTTTCATATTCGTATTTCTCACATGTTGTTATCATGTGGTATTTATTTTATGCATGTAGGAATATATTACAAGATGTTCTAAACTTTCATTTTTACATATGCAATGGAGAACAGCACAATGTGGGGATATTTATGTTGTGCACTTATTTCCATGGTCGAGGCTCTAAAAAAAGGTAAATAATCATCCTTGAATCTTGCACATTGCATTTCTACTGATAGCAGTCTATCATTATTGTTACATAGTTTAATATTTTCACCAGTGTTTTATAACTGAGCATATTCACATTGCATTGTAATTTGAATATTTAATTTTCTTTCTGTTATAAACATTTCATAAAAAAGATTAATCAAATAGGTAGAGAACCTTTGATTCATTTGAGTGCTAGTGTAAGATTGGTTCTCAATGAAGTTTATTCCTTTGTAAGAATCGATTTTCCTACACTACAAGCATCTACATGTCATTTCCCAATATGGTGTTTTCATGTTGGTATCACACTACCAATCATCAATAAGGAGCTCTCAAGTCTAAGATGTGTAACATGCAAATAAGGGATATAGGGGAGAGGATATAGTAGTTGAGTAACTTAATTATGCACCTCTTAAAATCATACATGGAAATTTCAAATCATTTTATTTTGGTATAGTAGCTTGCTTGGCAAGCCCCCTACTTATAACTAAGGTTTCAGGTTCACATTAACATAGTTTTTATAGTGGTGTCCAAAAGACTCAAAATAATGTTAGACAAATAGTTGTGCATTATGTTATAATAATTGTGTATTAAGTCATGCATTATATGTGTTTATGTGGCATCACATGATTTATTATTTTTTGGTTCTAAAGAATGCATTTCATGTAATTATGAGTACTCGTGATCAATACTAACAACTTTAAAGTCACAACACCTAGTGTTATACTATTAAAAATCATTAAGCATTAAATCAATAAATAATTAGGCATTAAATCAAAAAATACTACCACAACTATTAGAACATGCTCAACATATGGGTCATCTCCCCTATCCCATCAAGTTTATATCTTTAATTAGTTTTTTATATTTAGTGGAGACGCATATTGAGAAATAATATTCTTTTGTAGAGAACAATAGAGTCATTAGAATGTCTAGTTATAAACTGAAATATCTTCAAATCAAAGTTATGGTAGCATGATTTTTGGATCAACAATGTATTTGACAATATTGCATTTGGTTCATATAGGTGATTGAATATTAAAATTGTAGTCGTAGTGAATGTTGGTGGCTATTAGCTTGCATTAATAGTACATGATTATAGTAATTATGTCATTAATCATAGGTGACTTAAATTCTTGCTAGTCATTTTGACATCAAAATAATAATGTGATATTAGATAATAAAATACTAATTTCAATAAGTGAATTAACTTTTGCAAAGATATAATTAAGTATATTAAGTATATAATTATATTTAGTGTAACTTTTTTTTCAAAAATTCAATACTTTAAAAGTCAATAGTGCATTTTTATAAAAGAGAATTTAATTGAAAGCGTAATTAATTTTCATCTTAATTTACTTTGCATCCTCACAATAGAAAAGAATCAGTGTTCAATATCATTTAAGTAACAAGAAAACATTAACAGAGTTAAAATTTGAGCCTCTGATTAATATTTGAATAAGATTTACATTATTAATATAGTTAAAATTATCACTTGAAAATTTAATAAAATTTAAATAATAATATCATTTCCAAAATGAATCAATAAAAATAATTAAATGATAATTTAAAAATTATTAAATAGAAAAAAATAATTATAAACTATATTGTTGCTCAATTTCTTTTCATTGTGTTCAATGAATAAAAAATTAACAAAATTAAACTAAATAAATTAGATTTTTTTACTTATAATAATTAATTGAAATTGAAAAACATTGTCATATATTTAGGATTAATTTATTTAGAAGTGTATCGATCATATAAAGTCAGATACACGTTACTCGACCTATTGCAGGAGTTTTCCATTTATTAAACTGAATTTTAATAGTTGTATTGACCGACATCGACAACGCCATAACAATAGCTTCGCCTTCGATGATCCAGTAATAAAGTTTAGAATATTCTCGGATAAAATCATGGGTAATAGAATCAAACTTCAGAAACACAACTCGCTTAAATATCTCACATATAATGATTTGCACACCAGAAAATACATAAAATCAAAGTTCAAAAACACAACTCGCTTTTTGCCTAACGATAACATCTCACCCATAATGGGCTTGCACACGAAAAAAAACATTAAGGACAGCAAAATTTTCTAGTCTAAACGTCCGCCATTGTTGGATCAATGAGAGTCGTGTACCATGGTTTTCTGTTATTCAACCACTTCTTCATCATTCTCGCCTGATAATTCCTTTAGCGATTTCCTGTTCGTCTCCCGCACCAGAAAAGTACACACAAACCCTACCAGCACAAGCAAAGAAGCCTTGATACCAATTCCTCTAGGGTACCCTGCATCCGTCTGCTTTTCATGTGGGCTCTGCGCAGCATACAGAAACCCAAATGCTCCGACGATTGCCCCCGTGGTTGTCGAAATCCCATGGCACATAGACTGCAACTGCGCAGGGAAAATCTCTGCTGGAATGATGAAGGCGGTGCTGTTGGGCCCAAAGTTGGAGAAGAAAAATGTAAAAGAATAGAGCACCACCGCATTTAAGACATCTCCAGTGATCATACAGTATTGATATGGCCAACATGAAGACCGTCATGAAGAAGAAACCCATGAGCTGAATAGCAAACCGTCCGATTCGGTCTACGAATAAGACAGTGAACCAGTAGCCTGGTACAGTTGAGCACAACGCAATCAGCGATTGTGCTGTTGCAATTCTGTATACGTTCTCTATTGCATTCATTTTATTGCCGGCCGGGAGCCATCCGACGGTCGTGAAGATATCTTTCTGGAAGAGGTTTTGGCTGTAGAAGGCAATGTCGAGCAAGAACCAGGTGGATGTAGTGCCTAGAAGATGCCGACCATGGCGTACTAGGAACTCTTTAGAAAACTAGTTGTAGTTGACAGCACTATCGTCTTCAAGTGTTTGGATAGCCGCAGGGTCTTCGTTGATGTGTACCTGGAGAACCTTGGACATGTCGGAAGCAGCTTGTTGTGCATTCCTTGCGACCAGTGCTGTAAACTGCGCGGTTTCAGGTATTCGCATACGCCAGTAGCATCTCAGGACCGCGGGCATAGCTCCAGCCATGAGGATTTTTCTCCACATGAAATCGGCCTGCGGAGCCGTGGACAGCTCAGGATTTTCTGCGAACACAGGTCTCTTATACGCGTTGTTGAAGCCCGCAGAGACAATGATGGCGACGGTTCCACCAGCTAGGATGCCAAAACCCTGCATTGCGAAGACGATGGCTATAAAAGCGCCGGTGGTTCATTTATTCGCGTACTCTGACATGATCGTAGCAGGTAGTCGCCGCCGACGCCGAACCCCAGCCAAAAGCGAAAGAAACAGAGCGTGGTCATCACGGACTTGGCCGTGTGACCAAAGAACAGGCCGGTGCCAATGGCGCTGATGACCATGAGCATAGGGTCACGCCGTAGACTATTTTCCATCATAGTTTATCGCCAAGCCATCCGGAACAGTCGCCCTGCCAGAGCGGAATATTAGTCTAATAAATCTTTCTTTTTAATCTTGGATGAAATAGAAGAGTTATTACAAGAAACAGCAAACAAATGGAACGGTTCCTAGTACGCCTCAGTCGGTATTTTTAGGCACTATATCCACCTGGTTCTTGCTCGACATTGCCTTCTACAGCCAGAACTTCTTCCAGAAAGATATCTTCACGGCCGTTGGATGGCTTTCGACCGGCAAGAAAGTGAATGCAATAGAGGAGGTATACAGAATTGCAAGAGCAGTGTCACTGATTGGGCTTTAGTACCAGGCTACTGGTTCACCATCTTTTTCATAGACCGAATTGGATGGTTTTCTATTCAGCTCATGGGCTTCTTCTTCATGACGGTCTTCATGTTGGACATATCAATACTGTACAGCTCCTGGAGAAAAGCGGGGCCAATCGTTGGAGCATTTGGATTTCTGTATGCTGCGCAGAGCCCACATGAAAAAGACGGATGCACAGTACCCTAGAGGAATTTGTATCGGGCCTACCTTGCTTGTGTAGTAATAATTAATCCACTAGGGTTTGTGTGTACGTTTCTGGTGCCGGAGACGAACGGGAAATCGCTTGAGGAATTATCAGGTGAGAAAGATGAAGCGGCGGTTGGAAACAAGAAAACCATGGTACCCGAATCTCATTGATCCAACTATGACGGACTTTTAGACCGGAAAAGTTTGTTGTCCTCATGTTTTTCTAGTGTGCAAGCCCATTATGGATGAGATGATTCTATGTACTGACAGATTGTCATTATCCATGATTTTATCCAGAATATTCTAAACTTTATTACTTGATCATCTAAGGCAATAGGTCGAGTAACGTGTATCTGACTTAATATGATCGATATACTTTAAAAAAAAACTAATTATGCCGAAGGCGTTCCCTTATTTGAGCTTTCCGAGCTCATTTTCTCCTTGAACGGTTTAAACGCAGGTAGAAGGCATGGTTGACAGTTCGGTCATTACCAGCCGTTAGATTGTTTGCCGGACATTCCTCACGTCATGTGCCTGTAAACGAATTTAATTTTGCATTTAATTTTGCCTACCATTTAATACGGTGGCAATGTAAATATCTGGTATGCATTTACTTTCGCAAGTAAATATTTGGAATGCATTTGCCATGATCTCCAATTCAACGCTTTCGTGAACTCATTTTTCTCTCTCGCAATAGTTGACAGAAAGCGTTTCGCAAGAATCAAACAACATTTGGCAAGAATCTTTAGGTAAGTCATTTGCCTTGGTTTAATTTGCCATCCTTTCTCAGCATATATATGTTTTAGTTAGATTTAATTTGGAAAATGAAATTTGTGGCTACGGTATCTGCATTGTATTTCAAGATTTAACTCGAAAACCTATTAAGATTCATAGCATTAACAATGACAGAGTAGTATGAGCGTGATTCTGCAACTAAACTGTGCAAAGAATGTGTTTTTTTTTGCCTTTATACGCACCCTCACCCATTATTGTAATAAATCTCTTTACTTGGGCTTTTTTTTTTACGTGGACCAATCAACCCAAAAACTTTGTAGCAAATTTGAAACATAGAAGCACGGGTTAGGTTTCTCATTAGCCGAAGTTATTAGGAATCAACAGATAAGCTTTAGAGATCTATATTTTTGACAAGCCATTGGTTTGGACTGACGTCTTTATTAGGGGCTGCTTAATTATCCATCGTCATACACATGGTGTGTTGGGCCAAGATGCAAAGCTCAAATATCATAGTTGCAGTCTCACCCAGTTGCCTCAATGGTGATGTAAACAAAAGCAAATGTTTTTGAAAATAGTAATGTAGTTTTCATAAGCGTTGGTTTGGAGGGTTGGGAGTGAGCATCACCTGCAATCTTAGGGGGTGATGCACAAAGGAATTGCGAGTTACTTTTGGCCCTTGAATGTTCTCTTCGTTTTGCATGTGCCTATGGCCCAGGTCATTGTCTAGTGATGTTAGGAAGATTATTTTAAGCTTAGGAGTTTAGTATTTAATTTAATTTTTCCTTTGCAATTAGTTTGTGTGGTACAATTTGAAGATTGGCTAGAATTGATAGGCAGGCAACAGCAAGGTGGTTTGTAAGCTTAGAACAAGGCATAGGGCTTTATAATTTAATATGTTTTTTAGTGGTATCATTACATATTATCCCATTGAGGAAGTTCCACTAATAAATAAATATAAACTGATTCACAAAAGAATAATAGTAGATGTCTCATTTTGTTTTAGTGCATGAAAGGGTTTAGTATATTCAAAGGGCTTGAAGACGGTTATTTATGGGGTGATTGAGCGAGTAGTTTCTCTGAGTAAGGAGCTCATCGTATTCAATTATGTTGGCTTATAGATTTTTTTGTTTGCTTGGTTTAGTTGTTAAAATTTCATGGGTTGGTTTTACCCTTTCAGATTCTTTCAAAGTGAAGGGAAGCAGGGGTTTATGCAGGGTTTTTAGGGTTTAAAGTTTTATCATTTCAAATTTCCCAGGAGTGTTATTTAAAAGATCTGTTGTTAAGACTTTGTGACCCCTTTTCAAGTGCGAATTTACTGAGATTTGTAAATTTTTATTTTAGGTACATAAAGGCATGCTTTAGTTTTCATATTTTGTCTTATAACGAATTAACATAGAGTTATAACAGATTAACATAGAGTTAATGTGGTGGTTGTTTCTTTTTTGTAAATATGATGATCTTGGCAGCTAGAGAACATTGTGGTGATGTTGGCAATTGTCTTTGTGTGCTTTGTATGGTAAATGCTCAGTAAATTGCTAGAGCTAGCATTCAGATCAATTAATTTGATGGGTAATTTGTCTGATAACATATTATGTGTTGGTTGATTTTTTTTTGTGAATCTGATAATGTTAGCAACCTATTGGTAATTCTATTCTGATTATGTCTTTGTGTGCTTTCTATTCAATATCCATTAGTTTTATAAGTAATTTGTCCGATAACAAGTTAAGGTAGATTTAATGTGTTGGTAGTTTCTTTTGTGCAAATCTGATAATCTTAGCAACAAGAGAATATTGAGGTAATGCTTGCAATTGTCTTTGTGTGCTTTGTAGGTTAGATGCTCTGTAAATTTTCAAAGTGAGCATGCAACATCCGTTAATCAGTTTTGACAATAAATTACACCAAATATGTAGAAGTTCAGTTTCTCACCACAACAATGTCACCCTATTCTCAATTTTCTAGTGATTAATTAACTATTGTAATTGATATTGGCGGTGAACTATTGGTACTCAAAACTTTGTCCACTCCAAAATGCACAAGGGTTATGGGAGAAGCCTTTTTTCAGATTCCACTAGAGAAATAGCTTGTTATTTCTTTGTTATCACTTGCTTCGGTTATTTATTTCAGCTTTTGCTTTAGGATTGTCGAGTTTGTTATTTATTTCTTTGTAAGACATATAAAGTTGTGTTACACGGGGACGCGTCCCTCCCCTCCAAACCCTCCATCCCCATCCCTTATGGTGTTTTGGGGATGGATGATGGCAGGGGACGTACCCCAGGCATCCCCCTTGATTTTCAAAAATTGGGAAATAACAGGAAACACGTCCCCAAAAAAGGGACGGTTGGAAAATAAAAGGGGACGTCTAGGCATCCCCAAAATGGCTAGGGGACGACTAAGAGTCCCCCAACCATATCGGGGATGCCCAGGCGTCCCCCTTTCATCAAAGTAAAAAATGTTTTGATTTTTGATAAATTAAATAAAAATTGCTTGATAAATATTAAATATTTCATCATATTTGATCAAACATTTAATTTTTAGACAAACAATTTAATTTTATTGTCAAATTAAATAAAAAATTCTTGATAAATATTAAATATTTCATTAAATAAAAATTGTTTGATAAATATCAAATATTTCATTATATTTGATAAAACATTTAATTTTTAAACAAACTATTTAATTTTATTGTCAAATTAAATAAAAATTGCTTGATAATTGATAAATATTAAATGTTTTATATTTCATTATATTTGATAACAATGTTTTATCCCCATTTGAATGGCATTGACTAAATAATAGTTAAGTTATTGGCATTGTTGTTAGTGTTTACCTTTATCTTTATATTGTTGTTATATCGTTGTTATATCGCTGATATACTGCTATTATACTGTTGTTATACTCTTTATCTATGCACATATTGTCATATTGATATTGTTGCACATATTTGATATTTCAAATTGCTCTCTTTCTCTCTATATATAATATATTTTTAAATTCATACATATATATGTAATTGTGTGTGTGTATATATATATATTGAAAATCTCCTGTGTCGTCGTCCCCAAAAATTTTCCCTCGAACTGTCGTGCTCGAAACGCATCCCCTATCATCCCTCCATCCCCATCCTTGTCCCTGAAACGTCGTGGAACATAGATATAAAGTGCATAGGTACAAGATTAGAACTTAGAACCAAATACTTATAAAGTATATGTAAATATATTTTTGCAACTATTGCTTACAAGTAGATCTTTTAGAAAGCAACCATGTTGTAGATATTCAAACATTCAAACAAAGATTTCTATGTCTAGTATCTCCTTGAAGCTCAATGAGTTACCCGTGGAAGGCTATACTGTCTCTAAACAAAAGGATATGATTTGCAACAAACAAACCAAAACCTCTCCCTAATTGACCTTCCACAACTCTTCGGCGTACCCATTGCACACCAAGGTGCCATTGGAAGTTCGAAATATATCTCACAATGTTTTTCGATTTCAATTAATTATTATATTTAAAAATATCTAATAAAAAAATTGAGTAATAATCTTATAGTTTATAAAAAAATGTCTATTTAATAATTTTTGAATTATCATTTAATTATTTTTTATTGATTTATTTTGGAAATGATATTATTCTTTAAATTTTATTACATTTTCAAGTGATATAATTTTAACTATATTAATAATGTGAGTCTTATTCAAATATTAATTGGAGGCTTAAACTTCAACTTTGCTAATGTTTCTTGTTACATAAATGATATTTATTGTACAATGATTATTTTCTATTGTGAGGATGCAAAGTAAATTAATATGAAAATTAATTATGCTTTCAATAAAAGTCTCTTTTATAAAAATGCACTATTGACTTCTAAAGTATTAGAGTTTTGGAAAAACAATTATACTAAATATAATTATATACTTAATTACATCTTTGCAAAAAATTATTTTCACTTATTGAAATTAGTATTTTATTATCGAATATCACATTATTATTTTGATGTCAAAATGATTAGCAAGAATTTAAGTCATCTATGATTAATGGTGCAATTATTATAATCATGCATACTATTAATGCTTGATCTAATAGCCACCAACATTCACTACAACTACAATTTTAACATTAAATCACCCATCTGAATCAAATACAATGTCATTAAATACATTGTTGATCCAAAAATCATGCCACTATAACTTTGATTTGAACATATTTAAGTTCATAACTAGACATATTCTAATGACTCTATTGTTCACTACAAAAGTAAATATTATTTTTCAATCTTCAACTCCACTAAATATAAAAAACTAACCAAATATATAAACTAGATAGAATCGGTAAGATGACCCATATGTTGAGCATGTTCCAATAGTTGTGGTAGTATTTATTGACTTAATACCTAATATTTTTAATAGTATAACACTAGTAGTTGCGACTTTAAAGTTGTTAGTATTGATCACGAGTACTCATAATTAAATGAAATGTATTCTTTAGAACTAAAAAGAAACAATTCATGTGATGCCACATCAACACACATATAAAACATGACTTAATACACAATTATTATAACCTAATGCACAACTATTTTTCTAACATTATTTTGAGTATTTTTGAACACCTCAACCAAAAATATGTTGATGTAGATCCGAAACCTTAGTTATAAGTAGGGGCCTTGCCAAGCAAGCTACTATACAAAATAATAATGATTTAAAATTGTCGTGTATGATTTTGAGAGGTGTGAAGGTACTCAACTACTATATCATCTCCCCCATATCCCTTATTTTCACTTTACACATCTTGGACTTGAGAGCTCCTTATTGATGATTGGTAGTGAGATACCAACATGGAACATCATCTTGGGGAATAGCATGTAGATGGATGTAGTGTAGAAAAATTGATTCTTATAAAGGAATAAACTTACTTGGGAATCAATAACTTACACTAACGCTCAGATGAACCAAAGGTTCTCTAACTATCTAATTAATCCTTTTTATGAAATGTTTATAACTGAAAGAAAATTAAATATTTGAATTAAAATGTATTGTGAATATGCTCAGTTATAACACATTGATGAAAATATTAATTTATGTAACAATAATGATAAAATTCTATCAATAGAAATGAAATGTAAAATATTCAAAGATGATTATGTACCTTTTCTAGAGTCTCGACCATGGATAAAAGTGCACAATGTAAATATCCTCACATTATGTTGTCCATTACATATGTAAAAATGACATTTTATAACATTTTGTAATAGGTGTCTACATGGATAAAATAAATAGCACATGATCACATGTGAGAAATATGAGAATAACAAAAGGATGAAATAAATACAATATAGAGTTAAAACCATGTTAATCTAGTAAAAGATTGTGAAAAGACAGGTAGATATCACTAGGATGATCACATATTTTCGACTTGTAACACCTACACACAATAGAGAAAGAAAAATATTTGGGTTGGGTTTTTTAAGGGGCTAGCCTCAATCAAACCCTCGTCCTTTTCTTTTGACCTCTATAGATAGTAAAGATTTTGAGAATATTGATAGATAAATTGAAATAGATTACTAAAAGAAAAAGTATAATACCATAGATATAAGATAATAGAGAATGTATTGTGATAACAAATAATGTATCTAAATTCTATCACAAATAAATTATATGCAGTGAGAAAGACACAACATAATGATTTTTTACATTTTTCAAAAACTCCCAAGAGAAATGTAAAATCCCCCACAAAGTTGGCCTACTTGATCCCACCCTAAAAATATTATATGCAATAGCTAGAGAACTTGTTGTTCATACAAACTTGAAATCTTATTCCAAAGTTGCAAAGTGTTTCTTCAAACTGTGAGTATGAGTGTATGAGAGCATATATGTGTAAAATCAAGAGTTTCCCTTGTTTCTTCCAAAATAGTAAATCGTGTTGCTATATTCAATGCAATAATCACACAAAGGTGTTACTTTCAAAATATTAATGGGAGGGTAACACTACAATGACCACTATAATCATGATTTTTTACAAGATGCTAGTGCATTGCATGAACATCTATATGTAGTGCTCCTAACTAAGAAAAGAATATTCAGAAAGAATGAATTATTATAAAAATGTCATATAAAATATAATATGGTGTTAACACTTTATGTTTAGAAAATGATTATATTTTGAGCTACGAGAGGGGAGAATTATGTAGTGATTAAATTGCAAGGGTATGTAATTTATGACACTAAGTTTTTCCCCTCACTTTAGTAGGCATATCCACTATGCTAAATATGCATGCTAAATTAGAAATAATTTCTAATGTATATTACCAAAGGATATTATAGAGGAAGAATAATCTCTAACCCACATGGACAGGCTCTTAGGGAGAAGACTTGTAAAACAACTAAGGTATCCTACAAAAAACACATATTCCATGCAAAAATACTACAAATAATTTATTAACTTAAGACAACATATACTAAAAAAAAGCTTGCACAAAATAAACATTCATACAAGCAAAAAACAAATAAGGCTAAAACTTGAGACAAAGAGAAAGAGAGATAATAGGAAGAGCATGAGATAAATGATTTGAAATAAAAGGAAATTTGTGCATTGTGAGAGCCCTCTTTAAAATAATTATATGACTCTAGGAGTGGAAGTTATTTTAAGGAAAGAGAAGGAAACATAACTATTAAAGGAAACAACAACAAACATGATACAACGTGTCATTAAAAACATAACATTGTTGCAAGGTGTGTACCCATGGTCTCCTTGTGTTATGCAACACAGGGCTCGAGTTTGTGACATGGCTTAATCATCTCTTGTGGATTCATTAACTTTGTCAGTTGTATCGAGCATTAACAAGCTGATATTTTGGTGCAATGGCAATCATCTGTGCAATAATTAGTATTAGAGCATGGTTCACGGGTTCAAACCCCTTGCTATTGTTGGGGGGGATTGTTGCAAGGTGTGTGCCCTTGGTCTCCTTGTGTTGTGCAGGACGACGCTCAGGTTCGTGGCATGAATTAATTGCCTCCCGTGGATTCATTAACTTTGGTGGTTGTATCGAGAATTAATAGGTCAATCATTTGTCCAACAAAACTATGCTCATGGAATATCATCACACAATGAAGGGATGCCACATAAAATCCATAACATCACTTGCATAAATAATACTGAGGGATCCATAGACTTGGGGTTAATATGAATTTTTGATAATCATGTATATCATTTGAATTAGGGTTGTGTATAGTCATTATTCTCCAAGTGTAGTGGAACTACAAGTATAGAGTAGAAAATTTACATGAAAGCACATAATTTTTTTGGGTCAACATGGAAGAGACCTAAATGTTTTAATGCTTCTCATCATCCCCAAAAATAAATAAAAAATTAAATTACAACATATAAAGGAATTATAATACCAATAGAAGAGTTGAAAAAATATTTCTCCCTAGTATCCAAGCACCTACAAGGGTATCATGGGTCCTCCAAGTAAGATTTACAAACATATACAAACAATCATGGGAGAACACAAGTAAAGGACACATATAAAAGAAGTAAATTTATAGATAAGGGAAGTACTTCATTAATGTCATGTTCCTCAAATAGATCATCAGTTTCCCAATCTTGATCATAATGGGAGGGAGATTGAGCCTATACAAGAAGTATTGTTAAGGTAGTACTAGGAATATTACCCACAACAAGAGCTAATGAACTAGCTACAAGTACAACATTGTCCTACATATCTTTGTGAGGTGAGTGTAAATGATCTTGTGAAGATTGTAGGAAATGCCCAAATGTCTCTGATGGAACCAAACAAACTTTCATCAATGGGGAGAGGATGGTGAATAATTTTTAGAGTATGTGACAAGAGGACTCTAATGACTAATCTCTTGAATGGGAGTAGTGACAATACTAGAGGAAGTTCACACTTCTTTTGTGAAAATTATTAATTAAGAGTGGTCTAAATATTTTGGAGAATATGGATTTTATTTTTTCTTGATGGGGTGGTGTTGGATATCATGCTCTATTTTGGGTGGGAAAGGGATATTAATGTCAGTTATGGTGGGGCAGAGAACATCAAGAAAATATTCATGACAAGTGGACTGAAATGGCACTAGATTGGCGAGGGTGGTACTGGATATCATAGATGTGTTTAACATATCTAGTGGCTCAAAAAAAAGAATATTAGGAAGATTTGGAATTAGAGGAGGTTCCATCAAAGGAGCCAAGAACACTTGCACCCTTTTTGGATGAGGCTCATTAGGATCTCAAGGAGGAACTGAAGATGATATAGAAGAAATAGTAAGTTTTGGAGGTGGAGGAGGGGAAGGCATTACCAAGATAGGAGGTTGTCACATTAGAGTAGGGTGCTATGTATTGAGCATTATCATAGTATCTTATTCATGGGCCAACACATTTTGATGCCATTTATGCTCATTCACAAGTTAATTATGTTGGTGATGGGACCCAAACACAACTATATAAGGGGGATCACTCTACTTCAATTGTGAGGATGGTCCTAGAAGGTGAAGGGTGAGAGATCTAAGGTGCCCATGGAAAATCCTATGTCATTGGTTCCTTTCCTCTTTTTTCATAGGGGCAATCAAAGGAACATAAGGAACCACCAGAGGACAAGGAATAGGTGGTGCATGGGAAGATTTATGTCCATTAGGATACATTATTTTCATTACCAGAGGGGTAGGCCAATTAACAATAAGAGCCATTGGAGGATAGAAAATCTAAAGGGAACATTTTCCCAACATAGGTGTCTTTTCCTTATTTCTAGAACTGACATTTGGGGGAGCAAGAGGGGCCAATCAAGGTTGGAAAACCTAAGGAGGAATAGAAGGCTTACCCAATGAAGCTCATTTATCCTTAGCCACCATAAGGTGTTGGGATAGATATATGTTGATGTGGTTGGGAAACTAGATGGGAAATGACCACCAAAGAACAAGAAGAAAGAACTATAGAAGAGAACCCTAAATATCCTACTTTGAACATAGAATATTCTTTAAATTTAAAATCACTGTGACCAGATGCAATAGCTAAAAATATTCTAGATAGAAGCCTTAGGAGACACAAGTGATTTTTATCAATTATGCTAGATAATTTGCATAGTGCCATTATGTACATATTTCAAGCATTTGTGTACCATAAAGGAAATCACATTCATGGAAGTTAGCCACAAGATGCCTAACTTTACCTTGAATAAGTTAGATCCATGGATAGAAACAAATGTGGTTTCTATAGACTTGGGTCCAACCTAGACTACTAAAGTAATGTAATCCATAGTGAGAAGAGAAAGACCATTGTGTGTGCGAACTATGATTGAAAAAGTGTCATAATTTTCTTTATGAATCTCATTCATTTAAAGATAACTCCTTCTATAATAACAATCACCATGTTTGTAGGGTCAATTATGAGAATAACATTAATAGGATTTTTGTTAACATGAGTAGGTATTTATAAAAGTCCATCATCTATACCAATGGGTAAGTCATTTGAAGAGAAATATATTGTAAACCTAGTGATGTCACACATTTGGAGTGATAGGGTGAAAACATCAACCGTGTTTATCATTCTATTTAATTCATTTTTAAAAGATGTAGAAGGTGAAGAATAAGCTAAAATAAAGTTAATGGAATGTGATGGAAATGACTTTGTGTAAAATTGCAATTTTTGATTTGGTTTGGAAAATAACTTGTTAGCATTTTATTTTTTTCATGTATTTGGATATACCCTACATTGATGTGGTCTTGCACTAGATGGAATAGACACATACCTCATTTAGTGTCATGTCTAAGAAAGTGATAAAACTAGTATAAGGATTTTGAGTTATACTAAGCTAGGAAATTTTGGTCATTTGGAAGTGGTTTAATATGAAGAAGTGTTATTAATTTTTTTTAAAGATTTTTTTGCATTATACCAAGTAAAGATTTAGATAGTTTTGTGGATTATTTTCATTTTGAAGGAATTATAGTTGAGACCTTAAAACTTGTGGTACATTAATCACACTTTTTTGTCTTTTATAAGTTCTTAAAGACAAAGCACCACCTTGGCTATCAAAGTGAGTTGATAAGAATGAGCCCCCATACTGAATTATCTTTAAAAAAAATTTGCATTATACCAAGTAAATATTTTGATAGTTTTGTAGACTATTTTTATTTTGACTGTATTACATTTGAGACATTAAAAACTTATGGTGCATTAATCACACTTGTTTGTTGATTATTTTTTGTCTTTTATAAGTTCTTGAAGACAAAGCACCACCTTGGATATCAAAGCAAGTTGATGAGAATGAGCCCCCATACCGATTAACATTCTTTTGAGAATCATGTAGAGGAGTGCAAAGATGTGCAAAATAGCTATTTCATTAAAAGGATTTTGTCCCTTAATGTTGGCTGCAGGTGTAGACATCCAAATTTGATCACTTCCATATGATCAAAATTATCTATTTCATTAATAGTAATTAAATAATTTATTTAATCATTATTTAATTTTCTGCCTAAAGTTCCTAAAGTATCTAATTAAATAAATTAAATACTTTACCTTACCCCCTTCTCTAAATTAAATAAACATGACAAATTATTTAATTTAGTCATTTAACCTATTTGGATTAAAACCAATTTTTAATTCCTCTTTTCTCTCTCCTTGTCACATTCTCCATAATCCTCTTTTAATCCAGCTTAAATTAATTAATCTATGATTAAGATGTACACCACTTAATCAAGATTAAGTGTCACATCCTCCATAATCTCCCACTTGCCTCTAATCTCTCATTAATTATCCTAATGTTGTGTTTGTACAACCTTAATCAAAATCATTAGCCACATTTGGCTTACCTTTTCTGGTCAACATTCCCACTTACCATTTCTAGCCTGGACTCTCTTCCCCATGTGAATTTTTAATTCACATTTATTTTCCCAAGGTTCCTCTCTTCCCCATGTGAATTTTTAATTCACTTTTATCTTTCCAAGGTCTTCCCCATCCACCATGCAAGATTCTAGAAGCCTTGACTTGTCACTTCACATGTGCCAAGGGCTTCTAGAACCTTGGACTTGTCACATCACCCACATGTGACAAAATCTCTAGCTTTTTGGAGACCCTCTCTTATCCACTAGATTCTTCCAATCATTGTGAATTTTTAATTCACTTTCATTCCTCCAAAGAATCTTCTCATCCCCCAAGATCCACCTCATGTACTTCTCTTCCACTTCATTTCCACATCACTCCACCTTAAGACATCACACATTCCACATGTTAAGATGTGAGGGCTTATGAGTCCTCAACTCACCATAGCCCTTCATCTTGATCTTGCTAGATCAATCCCAACTGTTGAATTCTCTAGAAAATTCCAATTAGCCTATAAATACCCCCTCATTTCCCTCATTTTGGAAGAATCAAGTCTTTTGCAACAAAACTCTTGCAAAATTGTCATTCAAAGCTCTCATCCATCATAGCACTTACATCATCAATCCATATTGCATCAATTCATCTTGCATCCATTCAACTTCATTGCCATCCAAGGAGCACATAATTATTGAAGAATCAAAGGGCCAACCAAGGAAGGAGCAACAAAGGAAAGGTATAACACACTTCAATCATCATTTGTTTTTATCTTACTCCTTTGTTTCACCATTTTCTTAGGCTAATCTTATTGAGGTGCCCTTTTATCTTGTTACTTCTTCTCATTGCATCATTAGTTCTTCATCTTGCATCTCACATTAGGAGTAGCATTTTATTAGGATCACATTTTTGGCATGCCTGGTGGGACCCACAAAGGGGTCTCTTTCTTTTACGTTTTCTGTTGTTTAGCTTGTTTGCAGATTCAGGTCGCAGAGCGGCGGACTTGCCCTCCCGGACGCTGCAGAGGGGCGTACTTGCCCTTGTTTTTCTATTTTTCTACAGAGGGGCGTACTTGCCCTTGCTGTTTTTCTATTTTTCTGCAGAGGGGCGTACTTGCCCTTGCTTTTTTTCTATTTTTCTGGAGAGGGGCGTACTTGCCCTTAGTATTTTTCAGTTTTTCTGCAGAGGGGCATACTTGCCCTTATTGTTTTCCAATTTTTATGCAGATGGGGCATACTTGCCCTTGCTGTTTTTCTATTTTTCTACAGAGGGGCATACTTTCCCTTGCTATTTTTTTGTTTTTCTGTAGAGGGGCGTACTTTCCCTTGCTGTTTTTCTATTTTTCTGTAGAGGGGCGTACTTGCCCTTGCTTTTTTTCTATTTTTCTATAGAGGGGCGTACTTGCCCTTGTTGTTCAATGTTTATGACTGTTTTCTGCAAAAGTGCGAACACGCCCTCCCAGTTAAACATTTTTCACTGCAGAGGGGTGGATTTTCCCTTAACAGCACATTCAAGAAGGTAAAAAAGTGGCATTTTAGCTTCGTTTTTGTCTCTTTCTTTTGCTATTTTATGCTCTAATCCACTAATCCTGTTTGTTGGTGAGTGAAGTCAGATTCCTTGCTGATATCTTGAGTATTTTGCTGCAAATCACAAAAGGGCAAAAGATAAACAACTAACATTTGTTTGCAGGGCCTTTGTTTTATTCTTTGAAAATCTTTCCTTACTATTTTATCTATTTACTTAGTATAATTAGGGGAAAGTAAATTGGCTGCTTGTTGTGTCTGTTTTATTTGTGTAGACATGCAAAATTGACATCATACATCTCGCTTTAACATCGTGCATTGAATTCTCCTATTAATCAATTAAGACAATTTATTGATTAATTTCCTAAGGTTCATTAAATAAATTAGTTTATTTAATTAAATCCTTAAAGTTCTTCTCATTTGATTTATCAAATGTCAAATCCCTAAAATCCCCTAAGTTATTTAATCTAAATTAATTAACTTCTAAGCATGATTATCATTCTCCAGCTTTTGACTCAACTAGAGTCAAAATCCAAACTCCTAACTAACCCACCCACTTGCACCAATAAATCATTTATTTGATTTATAATTCCTCTAATTACATTCAAAAAGGCATCAAAATGGAATATTCTTTCAATTTGAATCTTCCCCCCAAAAGGGACTTGTCCCTTCCAACAAGGTTTTAAATGCTATTTGCACAAGTCAACATAGCATTTATTACACCTTTCATCCCCCCAAAACATGTCAAGTCATTCAAATTCAAATTTGAAAGTGGCACATTGGCCAAGACTTGCACATTCCTCACCCTCTCACAACTTGACAAGTGGCACCTTGTCATTGGCTTGTGAATTATCCCACATTCATCTAAAATCACTCAATCTCCTACTCTTGAATCTATAAAATGCAAAGCATTTCAACACAAATTATCTACAACACACAACTCACGCTCATTGTAAGGTTACTCTCCACTTGTGAGAACTGATCTTGCTTATCATCACACCATTTTCTTAGCAATTACATCTTGAGGCAAGGTTGCTCTCTTCATTTGAGAGTCAATCTTGCTCTTCACCATCTATCATTTGGCATCTTGCTTATCATGGATTGGGAAAGGGCAGCTTCCTACAACACTAAGTTGCACCAATCCACCGTAGGATAGATTACGTTTCATGTCTTCTTTATATGTTTAATTTGGTTTTATCATTTTGGTTTGAAGAATGTTATGTTATCCTATGAGGATGTTGAAATCAAGCTAACCATTTGCAGATTTTAGCATCCACAGAAATGGTGCTAGAAGGAGGGCACTTTGACTGACAGGTTTTAATTTTATGACAAATGTTTTTTCTCTTCTATACCAAACCCAGGATTAGTATCATGTCAGAAAAATGATCAACTTTGCTTTCCATTTGATCATGTGTTTTTCTAGACTTACTATCTTTTGTAGATTTACCAGCCACTGTTGATTTGCATGCAGGTGTAACCTTGGTTTTTACTTTTCCCTGTGCTTTGACATCTAAATTTTCTTGAGCTGCATCTTTGTTTTGCGAAGTCTTAGACTCGTCTTTAGCATTTGATGTTTTCTTAGGAAGTTCTGGAGAGGCCAAGCTTGAAGCAGATTTGGAATCAATTGCATCATCTTCATTTTCATCATCTGACATATCAAAAAGAAAGCATCGTTTCCTTCCGCTACTCATTAATTCCTAATCTTGTGTCAATCTAAACTACCCTTTCATTCTTTGACAGGCGTTACATTTTATAGGAGAAGGCATCGACACAATTCCTTTTAGCAGTCTTATCATTTCAGGCTACTCTCCGCTGAATTGGAGGAGTAAAAAAAAAAAAAAAAAAAACAGGTCAATAAACTTATAGTGAGCAAAAGATTTCGAAATCTTAAAGGCTGAACAAAGATAGTAATGCACAGAACACGTTTCAGGATAAGTTGTCATTGCACTCCATTAGATTTCTTTAAGTAAATAAAAAAAAAAAAAGATAGTGTACAATGGGATGTCGACAGAGATAGTGTAAGCATTCTGATATTCTATTTGATTATCTGTTTTATATCCAGCATTATTATTGGCAGGAATTTTTCCTTAGCATGGTGTTATTTATTGGAAATTCTTTGATTTAAGATTGATGTGTAGGCCGAAAACTTGTGGAACCCATGCAATTTCATGATTCTTGAATGCAGCCAAACTCATTTTTTATATTTTCAATGACATTTGCTGCAGAGAAAGTAAATACAAGGGGTTTTTGAGCTGTCGAGTTATTAAGCTATTACTTCTATGCATAGTGTTCTATTCATGTATTGTCCGGGGTCAAGCATTGTATCTTCCGCTTTTCCTTTTTCCATGAGTTCATTTTTTATGGATGGCAGATGGCTTTTAAGATACCTGTCACTCACACAAATGGAATTTTGTTGTATTGTGATACCACTTTTGTCCTACAAGTCATAATTGCCTAAAACTTTCTACGGCTCTTTATTAACTCTTATTGGGAGGTCTAGCTAAACTGGCACGCGAGATAGCAAATCATGGGGTTCTTGTGTCTATACTCATATTAAATTTCAACATATTTAGTGTATTTTTTTACCTCACCCTTGAAGCTCCTAGCTTGGTGCGGGTAGGGGGGAGTTTAGCATAGGCCATAGATATGATTTACATCTGCCAATTGATTTACATCTGACAAATGACAAATCCAAGCTTTTTTCGAGGCAATTTTGTAATTTGCTATGTACTCTAGATATTTGCATATGGAGATGTCTTGGCCCACAGGAAAGTGCAGCCAATCAAGAGTCATTTATGTCTGGCAATGAGGGTCACCAAGATCCCACGCAACTTGGTAGATTTGCATATGTATTTTGACATTCAATTATGGTAGATGTTTGTAAGGCTTACTAGTTTGTTTACTTTGTCTTGAATGCTCATTTATCTTTGACTATCATTTGTTGTTGACAGGTGCAGCGTATGGTAGGTGTTCACAATCCCTTCTCCCATTAATCTCCATCGACTTTCAGTCACATCAGCCATCACGCCAATGTAGAGACATACTAACAGATTTGATATGAATCTTTTATTATTATTTTTTGGCAAATCATGGATCTCTACGTTGAGTGTCAACAAACTTCTTTAACCAGCGGCAGTGCTTGTCTGCAAATATCTTTTTTCAGAATCTTCATTTAAGATGATATTTGGTTTGGGGCGGGTGCTCATTATGTTTTTGTTTATAATCACCTAAGGCATTGGAAATGGTTGTAAAGTATTTGTGTATCACTTAAATGCATTAAGTAGGAATGACACGTCTTTATTATTGAATTCCAAATCTATGCACCTTATTATCATTTCTTTAAATGGGTCATATATCTTATCATACTTCCACATTATGCCTACATTTTGCAAATGACTGCATTCCAAGAAATTACATCTTTTGAAGAATTCTATTAATGTTAGATTTATTTGTTGAGATTATATCGACGGGTAGGTATTATTATTGATTTTGACATACCTTGTGCATACTTTTATAGTTTTGCAACAAGTGTATACTTCTTATTTGTGATAACTTTGTATTGTTTCCAGGGATAGCGTTGGAGTTGGTTATCGGAATTGAACAAAGGTGAACTAATCAAAGTTGAAAAAATTGAAATCAAGATTTGAAAGAGCATTTTTTTTAATGCTATTGAAAGAGCTTAAAATGTCCATTTCCTACTTTTGTTTTCTATTTTAATCATGGTTGACATCAGAGGTTGACTTTAGGATCAAGCGCAAACGAAGGCGAATGAAGTAGAGTTTGAGATTTCCTTGAAACCAAGACTTGGGAAAAGAGCATTTTTTAATGCTTGTTTTAAACTATCTAGAGCTTACACTTCTACTCTCGTTTTATGTTTTAAACCAATTCACTTTTCAATTTGGGTTTAAAATTAATCACTTGACTTGATTTCTTCAATTGGGATAAAATTGAACCTTAGAAACACTTACTAATTTTCAATTTGGACTTAAAATTGAACAAGGCAATCACACATTTCAATTGGTGCTTAAAACGAACACATCATTGGTTTGAGGTTTAAAACGAACATGTGCATTCAATGCTTTGTAATCTTCTTCACAAAGTAATATCATCAAAAAGACGTATGTGCTTCTGTAGGACACCAAATTGGTTGTATGGGTTAGCATCCTCATAGAATAACATATACCATTACTCCAAACAAAATGCTAAAGCTAAACAAGCATGCAATGGAGAAAAGGCAATACAACCTATTCTATGATGGATTGGTGCCCTCCTTGAAGATGTGAGAGAGCCCTTTCCCAACCCTTTTCCAAGCTAAATGAGATAGACAATGAGTTGCTATGAGCTCAAGTTGCCTATAGTTTAGATGCCTTCAAAGTGTGTTGTAGAAATGAGAGAAGATGCATTGCTTTTATAGAAGAAGTTGAGAGAAGAGAGGCCAAGTTTAGCCAATGTGGGACTAAATCCCCTCCACTAGAATAGAGCCACTTGGCATGATGGGATTGGTCAAAGCTTGTGCAAGTTTTGGCCAATGTGCCCATTCAAATTTGAAAAATGTCAATAAATGCATGTTGTTGAGGGTTTTGGGGGGAATAATCTTTGTTCAAAAAGTCAAAGATGAGAGTTATTGAGGGAAAATAACTCTTTTTAATAAATCAATAAATTGATTTATTGATGCAAGTGGGTGGGTTATTTAGGAGTTTAGATTTGACTCTAGTTGAGTCAAAAGCTAGAGAATAGTAATTATGATTTAGAAGTTAATTAGTGTAGATTAATCAACTTGGATGATATTAAGAAGTGACATTTGATAAATCAAATCAGATCAAATTTAAGGATTTGATTAAATAATTTTGATTTATTTAATGAACCTTAGTAAATTAATCAATAAATTGCTTTAATTAATTAATAGCAGAATTTGATGTTAGTTAGAGCGAGATGTATGATGTCAGTTTTGCATGTCTACATTTTGCCCCTCTTTGAAGCAATGTACTCATTGCATTGGTTCAAAGAATGATGTTGCCGGCATCGAAATTAAAAATTCTTTGGTTTTTTTCGGATGACCCAGTGGAAAATAAGTACGTTAGTACATTGCCCCCTCGAGAGATCGAGCGAAAAGATACAATTTGAGGTGGATCTCGCGACAAAGAGGTTCAAAATGGATGTATGGATGGTAATGATGATGTAAATGAGATGTTCGGAAGATGCTTAGAATAACAAATTTATATTATCGTAAACAACTTTAAATGATTATGCAATGCATGTGAGATGGATGAGATGGATGATGTTGTCCTGATATGATGGTATGACATGATTATGCGAAATGAGAATATGGATGCAAGATGGATGCATTGTTAGCGTGACAGAAGATAGAAGAACGAGAGGGATAAACCCTTAAATCTAAGAAGAATGTAGAAGTCCAATAAGTCTCCTAGTCATCAAGACTTTATTGGATATGATGATGAATGATGATGATGTGTTGCTTATCTAGGGATGGGAAAAGAGCATACCTTTCTTTATGTTTGATAACACACATAAGTGCGATGCATCAAGGTATTAAGAACCAGGATGGCGTTGCGCCTAGTGTGATGGACTTTGACTCGACAATCAGATAGGAGTACTCTTGTTCACACTTGACAAACATAACCTTATTCAGAATGCAGTTTAGATATTCTAGACATCTCGGGCCAAAACATAAAAAGGCAAGCCTTCTTATGTGGTCAACAAGATACCTAAAACATCCTTCCTACAAACAAAACAAAGTATGCATGACGAAGTTATTTTACAAGAATATCCAACAAGCACAGCAAATAAAAAGATACTAATCGTTGCCCCATTCCTTTCTCTCTAAACCAGTTTTGTTTAGGCATCATCGAGAGGTCCTTGGAATGAGCGGAAAATAAGATAAGTCTAAAAGACTAAAATAAAGTAAACAAACAAGCTAATGTTCTTCGTATCGCTAGCCAAGACTAAACTACTGTGGAGTACCTGATGCTTATGTCCATCGCAGGAAAGCTTCATCCTAGGACATGTAGTGATCAGGGTTTTGGTGAGACTGATTGTGTGATAAGCTATTGATACTCCGAGTTGACCAACTTGCTAACTTACTGACTTAGACCTTCGAGACTTTGACGATTAGGTGTTCACTTTAGAACCTACTAAACTTGCTTCTGACTAACTCACCAAAGGGTGAAAGCGACGATGATTTATTATGAGTGATGACAATCACGAGTGAAAGCAAGATGAAATGGATGCACCATTTTGGTTTTTTTTTATCAAATGTTTTGAGGCTGTTTTTGGTATTTTTGGAATTTTACAAATGTTTTTGGTATTTTCAAGATTTTCCAATGTTTTTGGTATTTTCAAGATTTTACAACGAACAGACTAACTTAAAGACCTATCCTAGGGGTCTCGGGAGCTGATCCATAGATTAGCCTTGCCTACGTTATATACGCAGAGACCATGTAGTTCAACTGGTGGTGGACTGACTTGATGATAATATGGACAAATGGATTGCCATTTTATTGCCTAAAGGACTGACTTAAGATGCAGACTAGATGGGCAAACGGATTGCCAATGTGACGGACGCCTAAAGGACTGACCCAACCGTCTCGGGGGAAGATCAAAGATCAACCTTGCCTACGTTCAAGCTCAGAGACGACATAGTTCGACAAGGTAGAAAAAACTGACAAGACTTAATGATGAAATTTTTGAAGATTTTCTGATATTTCGACATGTTTTTGGATTTTTGATGATTTTTCTAGATGTTTTTGAAATTTTTGATGGATTTTTTGAATGTTTTTGGTTTTTTGAATGAGTTTTCTGAATGTTTTTGGTTTTTTGAATGAGTTTTCTGAATGTTTTTGGTATTTTGAATGAGTTTTCTGAATGTTTTTGGAATTTTGAATGAGTTTTCTGAATGTTTTTAGAATTTTTTGATGAATTTTGAAAAAGATCACGAGAATATACACGAATCCGATCCGATGTTGCGAGAACGTGCCCCCAGTGTGGTGCGGTAGACTACTTCGATAAAGGCAGGACAGACTGACCTTTGAAATTCCAAGTAGTTCCAATGGTGGAATATAGTTCAGATACCAACGCAGGCTATGGTATGGATGCGAGCGGGTAAGTGGAATGTGATGGAGTGGATGAGTTGTGCAGATCCTGATAGATGGGGAAGGTACTTTATTTACACTTGACGCCTGTTTGCCAGGTTTTCACCAAGGTATTTGCCCAAAGTGCCACCGAAGTGGTTTTCACTAGAGGACGATTTTTTCTCTTTACTATTTTTCAATCCTTTTCTGATTTTTTATTTTTTTTTGGATTTTTTTGATCTTTTGATTTTTTTTTGTTGTCACCAAGATGCCTATTTGCCAGGTATTCATCGAGCTAACCATTTTTTTAGGACTTTTTCTGATTGTTTTTGTATTTTTCTGGTTCGATACCTTGCAATGTTTAGGCATAAAACTTTTTGAGATGAGAGCTATTCAGAGGCTCCTGCAGAGGCTCGCCTTCTGGTGTTGCTAGTTGATATGCCCCTGATGTGTAACTTGCAGTGATGATGAAAGGTCCCAGCCAGTTGGGCTCAAATTTTCCCTTTGTATCTGGATTTGGCATGTTCTTTTGGTTTTCTTTCAGCACGAGGTCACCAACTTGGAAAGTGCGTTGTCTGATGTTCTTGTTGTAGCTCCTTTTTAGGCGATTCTGGTACACTTGTAGATGATTAAGGGCATCCATGCACCTTTCATCTAGTAATTCCAGCTCATTGAGTCTTGTGACACTATATTCCTCATCTGTGATAAGGTTTTGCAGTGATATCCTTAGTGATGGGAGCTCGATCTCAATGGGGAGTATGGCCTCTGATCCATAGACCAGAGAGAATGGGGTGGCGCCTGTTGGCGTGCAGATGCTGGTGCGATAGGCCCATAAGGCAGGATTTAACTGCAGATGCCAGTCATGACCAGAGTCATTGACTGTTTTCTTGAGGATTTTCAAAATGGTTTTATTTGTAGCTTCTGCTTGGCCATTGCCTTGTGGATAATATGGAGTGGAAAAGTGATGCTTGATTTTGAATTTTTCACACAAGTCATGGACATCCTGATTCTTGAAGGGCATCCCATTATCAGAGATAATGGATTGGGGGACACCGTATCGACAAATGAGGTAATTCAGGATAAACTTGGATATCTGCTTTCCGGTGATGTAGGTCATGGGAATTGCTTCAACCCACTTAGTGAAGTATTCGGTGGCGGTGATAATGAATTTATGGCCATTGGATGAGGTGAGTGATATTTTTCCAATGAGATCAAGCCCCCATTGTGAAAAGGGCCAAGGTGTAACAATAGGATGCAGTTCTTGAGCTGGTGCATGAATAAGATCTCCATGTTGTTGGCATTGCAAGCATTTTCTGACAAAATTGTGTGCCTCTTTTTCCATCGTCGGCCAGTAGTACCCTGTTCTTAGCAACTTTTTAGCCAAGGTCATACCACTTGAGTGTGACCCACACGTGCCATTGTGTACCTCAGTTAGAGCAGTCAGGGCTTCCTCGGGTTTTAAACAACATAACAGGGTTCCATCGGTACTCCTACGGAAGAGGGTCTCTCCTAGGATGACAAATCGTGAAGTTCTTTTGATGAAAGTGCGTTTTAGGTTTGGGGTGATGTCAGTCGGGAGGATTCCTAACTTTAGGTAGGTGTATATATCATGATACCAAAGATCACCGGGACCAACAAGTTCACATGCGTATTCTTACTCTGGTACCTCAAATGTGGGTATGAGAAGCTGCTCTATGAGGAATTCATGTTTCGAGACGTTACGAGGGATGTCGAGTAAGGATCCAATTGTCGCCATTGCATCAGCTGCTCTATTGTTTGTCCTTGGTATCTGCTCAAAGGTAATGTCGATGAAAGATTCCTTGAGGCTTTCTACCACCTTCTTGTATGGTGTGAGCTTATCATCCTTGGTTTGGTATTCGCCGTTGACTTGGTTGATGATAAGTTGCGAGTCGCCATAGACTTTTAGTGCCATGATTCGCCATTGTGCTGCAATCTTGAGTCCTATGGTCAAAGCCTCATATTCTGCTATATTGTTCATACAAGGGAATGCCAGCTTGTATGATCTAGGTATGCAATCTCCTTGCGGCGTGATGAAAAACACACCAGCTCCTGACCCATGTTGTGTGTGAGAGCCATCAAAGTATAGCTTCCAGTGGTCTGTTGCATCAAGGTTAAAAAGGGACTCATCTGGGAATTTTGATATGAGTGGATTATCTGTGTAGAGGGGAGCTTCTGCCAGCTGATCCGCAATGACTTGTCCTTTTATGGCTTTTCATTCTACATACTCGATATCATGTTCAGATAATATCATTACCCACTTAGCCATTCTACCTGTAAGTGTTGCTTTTGTCAATAGGTACTTTAGAGGGTCTATTTTGACAATCAACTTGATTTGGTGTGCTAGCATGTAGTGTCTGAATTTCTGAGCCGCAAATACCAATGCTAGGCAAGCTTTCTCTATTGACATGTAATTGAGCTCATGTCCCACCATTGTTCTGCTGATGTAGTAGATAGCCCACTCGGTTCCCTTTTCATCATGTTGGGCTAAAAGGGCCCCCAGGGCGGCTGTTGTTGCAGAGATATATAAGATTAGTGATTTCCCCACAATTGGTGGCATCAATACAGGTGGTGTAAGTAGATATTATTTTATTTTGTTGAATGCTTGCTCGCATTTGTCATCCCATCTGGAAGCTACTCCCTTGTGAAGTAGGTGTGAATAGGCAATTTGTTTATCGGCCAATTGTGCTATGAATCTTCGGATGGACTGGAGTCTTCCTTGCAATCCTCTTAGTTGTTTCAACGTTCTTGGTGCTTTCATTTCAAGGATTGCTTTTACCTTTGCAGGGTCTACCTCTATCCCTCTCATTGAAACTATGTATCGTAGCAGCTTCCCTGATTGCACCCCAAAGATACACTTCTTTGGGTTGAGTCTAACCTTATATTGTTCGAGCCTGTCAAAGATAGCACTTAGAGTTGCTATATGGTCTTGTCTCTTCTTTGATTTAGCAAGTATGTCATCTACATAATCTTCAACTGTTTTGTGGATCATGTCGTGGAAGATTAATGTCATGGCTCTTTGATAGGTAGCTCCTGCATTCTTCAACCCAAATGGCATTACATTCCAGCAGTAGGTGCCCCACGGACATGTGAATGCTGTCTTGTGTTGGTCTTCGTTTGCGATCAATATCTGATTGTACCCCGAGAAACCATCCATTAAGGAAAGCATCTCATGTCCGGTCGTCATATCCACTATCATGTCAATGTTGGGTAGTGGAAAGTCATCCTTGGGACATGCTTTGTTTAGGTCT